>CM059445.1:2734370-3201870 GCA_030390025.1 Squalus acanthias | reverse complement strand
CTGGCCGTGATCGGGATGGGAGTGGGAGGCGCCGTGGCCAGAGGTAGGGCAGGGGTATCTCTCCGATGTGGCCACACCATCTTCCTTATAGGTGCACAACTATTCCTGATCCCTAATCCCCCCCAATGCTAAAATAACAACAGAAAATGCTGGAAACACTCAGCAGGCCAGGCAGCATCCGTGGAGAGAGAAACAGAGTTAACGTTTCAGGCCTGGGACCCTTCGTCAGAACTGGGAAAAGCTGGAGATGTAACAGATATTAAGCAGGTGCAGAGACAGGGGGGAAGGAATTGAAGGAACATACTGTGCTGAGTTAAGAGGCAGGAAAGATAAAATGTTGCAAATGGGAATGGCAAAATCATAGAGCATGAAAAATGGGGGCAGGGGTTATAGTTTGAAATTGTTGAACTCAATGTTGAGTCCAGAAGGCTGTAAAGTAAATAACTCCCAAGCTCCATATGGTCTCATCACACAATCCTCCTGTAGTGGCTACACGTGCTGCAGCCTAACCTTTCCAGCGTCATTATCGCAGGCTCCCAGGAGCATGATCCATCTTGCCTCCCGGAACAAGGGCAAGATGAGCAACAGCCAGCTCGTCCCCTTCTCAGTAACTGTCTGGGTCGCCTGGCTGACAGGCAACTGCAAGGGCAATGGTGGAGTGGAGGGGAGAGGAGGCAGCAATGCTGGCATGTGGAGAGAGGCCAGTAGGTTCCTGCCCCATGATTCTCACGCCACTACCTCGGGACCTCTGTTCAGCCAGCCCAGTGATCTGGTGGAGGACAGATCTCTGGGCAGCTGAGACACTCTGCAAGCCCCTTTCAACCGAGAAGCCCAGAGCCACCATGGCAGCTGCCTGGGCTTCCATTGCAGCAGTTGGCCGTTCCATGCGAGCTGCAATGACTGCATGATGTCGAGCTCCGCAGGTCGCTGACTGGAATTATCCAGCCTCGCCGCTCTGGAGAGGATGGGTTCCAGACTCTGTGTCAAGCTACGGACCAAGGCGGAGGTCGACTCCTCCATCCCCCCTGGCCACGGCCCATAAGCTGGCTGGCTGCACGTAGAAATAATTACAATGAGCAGGCGGCACAAAGTTGGCGTGCTGCCTGCATTACACTGAACGGGCGCAGGTTAATCGCGCATCGCAATCCCCACGCCCATTTTCGGCAGCTATCCAATTTAACCCCCAGTAAATGGTGTGGAAAAGATTAATCCAGAATACTACTTTAAATTAAACAATGGGAATAGTGAAGGGATAATTACTAGTCCTAGCCCCTTTAGGGCTACCCCAGATCAGGCGTATTCCCCAGACGTTCACTTTCAACTAAAGTTTGAGGTAGCCGAATCCTAAAGTCTAAGGTCTGGACCATCTCTCCCTAAAGGAAAGGAACAACCTGAAGATGTTACCGTCCTCCAGATAGCACTTTTAATAAGTTTAGCTAGACTGTAACCTTCCGGATATTATGAGGGTCCGGAAAACTCCCCCAGAATTCTGCAACTCCTCACCAAAGAGCGTACAGAGATTGAGTTCGCGAGTTTGATACAGAAGTATTATGTGAGATCATTCTAAAAATATATAGATTTATTAAAGAACTTACATGTAATTTACAGTTGGTGATTCAATCGCAACATTAACAGTTCCAAAAAGAGAAAGCTTTCAATTCTATTATCAGAGATCCTTATTCTCAAATCTTAACTTCGCTACAGTTTTACAGTTCTTAAAGTTTATTCAGGATATCCACCAAAATCAAATACAGTACCTTGATCCCCGAGATACAAAGAGTTGTAGACTTACAAAGCCGCCTCTGAAGCCTGAGAATCGCTTTGCCCCTTTCCAACAAGACTATCATCCCATTTGAAAGTTCAATATTTATATCCTTTTTCAGTGGTATTTCCTTTGAAGTTTTCTGCTGATGTAAGCTAATTATCTCTCGTCATTTTTCTTCTGACTCCTGCTATTCTTACAGTCACCTCAGCTGGTAGCAATGCAGAATTATGTCTCTACCCCAGGTGTCCCAAGCCCACCATAAAAAACAGTGTAACAGCAGGTGCATCTATTTGATGTCATTTTTACCAAGGTCTTCTGTTTGTGTCTTTTTATGAAGTGTAAATTAAAACACCTCAACCAGGGTGATCTATGCAATTCTTAGTCACCTCAGCTGGTTGTAATACAGAATTATGTCTCCTGTGTAGGTGTCTTAAGCTTAACACAAAAGCGGTGTGACGGCAGGTGTTTCTTTTACTTGATGCCATTCCCACGAAGGCATATGTTTCTTAATTTTATGTGTTTCTTTCCGAAGTGTAATTTAGAACACCTGAACAGGGTGTACCATTGTCTTTTTTCCAAAGATTCAGACGTCAGGAGCCTCCAACCTCCTGTTTCAATAAGGTTATTGATTCAGTGTCAACAACTATCATATCTCAATAGCCTGTATGCTGTAACAGTTTTAGATTGTTGAGGCTTCCAGATTTCCAGACCTAGTTTGTCATGTTTTAATAAGGCCAGAATTCTTTCATAGAATGGTGTATTTTTCTGAATAGGTATATGGCTTATTCCTTCACAATAGGACAAGGGGACACAATCTGAAACTGGCAAAAGGTAAATGTAGGACTGATATCAGGAAGTACTTCACATAGAAAGTGATCGACACTTGGAATGAACCAATTGGATGCGACAATGGGGGAGCGTTAGGATCTCTGTGAATGGGTGAATTAAGATGGGCTGAATGGCCTTCACAGGAAGCTCTGCTCTCTGAAAGCGCACGGCGGGAACATTGCAGGTATGATTTTCTGAACAATCTCAGTAAATTACCCCCTTTGATTCAGCTGGTGCTTTTCTAGTGACAGGAAACAGAGAGTCGTGGTGAACGGTTGTTTTTCGGACTGGAGGAAGGTATACAGTGGTGTTCCCCAGGGGTCGGTACTAGGACCACTGCTTCTCTTGATATATATCAATGGCTTGGACTTAGAAGTACAGGACACTATTTCAAAATTTGCAGATGACACAAAACTTGGAAGTATAGTGAACAGTGAGGAGGATAGCGATAGACTTCAGGAGGACATAGACAGGCTGGTGGAATGGGCGGACACGTGGCAGTTGAAATTTAACGCAGAAAAGTGCGAAGTGATACATTTTGGTCGGAAGAACGAAGAGAGGCAATATAAACTAAAGGGTACAATCCTAAAGGAGGTGCATGAACAGAGAGATCAGGGATATATGTGTACAAATCATTGAAGGTGGCTGGGTAGGTTGAGAAAGCGGTTAAAAAGGCTTAAGGGATCCTGGGCTTCATGAATAGAGGCATAGAGTACAAAAGCAAGGAAGTTATGATGAGCCTTTATAAAACACTGGTCCGGCCTCAACTGGAGTATTGTGTCCAATTCTGAGCACCGCACTTTAGGAAGGACATGAAGGCCTGAGAGAGGGTGCAAAAAAGATTTACAAGAATGGTTTCAGGGATGAGGGACTTCAGTTACATTGATAGACTACAGAAGCTGGGGTTGTTCTCCGTGGGCAACACGGTGGCATAGTGGTTAGCACTGGTGCCTCACAGCGCCAGAGACCCGGGTTCGAATCTGACCTCGGGTGACTGTCTGTGTGGAGTTTGCACATTCTCCCCGTGTCTGCGTGGGTTTCCTCCGGGTGCTCCGGTTTCCTCCCACAGTCCAAAAATGTGTGGGTTAGGTTGATTTGGCTATGATAAATTGACCCTTAGTGTTAGGGGGGATTAAATATGTGGGGTTATGGGGATAGGATGGGATATGTTAGGGGGAATTAAATACGTGGGGTTATGGGGGTAGGGTGGGATATGTGTACTGTGGGGATTAAAGCAGGGACAGGGTACTGGATTTGGATGATCAGCCATGATCGTATTGAATGGCGGAGCAGGCTCGACGGGCCGAATGGCCTACTCCTGCTCCTAGATTCTATGTTTCTATAGCAGAGAAGGTTGAGAGGAGATTTGATAGAGGTGTTCAAAATCATGAGGGGTCTGGACAGAGGAGATAGAGAGAAACTGTTCCCATTGGCAGAAGGGTCAAGAACCAGAGGACACAGATTTAAGGTGATTGGCAGAAGAACCAAAGGCAACATGAAGACAAACTTTTTTACGCAGTGAGTGGTTAGGATCTGAAATGCACTGCCTGAGAGGATGGTGGAGGCAGACTCAATCACGGCTTTCAAAAGGGAATTGGATAAGTACCGGAAGGAAAAAAATTTGCAGGGCTATGGGGAAAGGGCGGGGGAGTGGGACTGGTTGAAGTGCTCTCGCAGAGAGCCGGCACGGGCTCGACAAACCGAATGGCCTCCTTCTGTGCTGTAACCATTCTATCACAACACAAGAAATACAAAACTCTTTGATGTGGCTGTGGGTGAATGAGGTGAGTATAACTGGGGCAACCTTCGGCCTCACCAGCACTCACATTCCGTCAGCTCCCACTCCAATGTCAGCCATCCAGCCATTGTGGATCAGAGCAACCCTCGAGCCCAGCCGGAGGGAGCGAATCAGAACCTGCTGCCCTCAGTGAAGAGGTGGCAAGAGGGGGGCCTGTCGTTGGGAATGGGATTGGTAGGAAAGGATTGGACAAACAGGTAAACAGCTGGCAATGAAAGCAGGGACATCTCCCAGTTTCTCTCCCAGTTTTCTCCCCTCCTGTCCAGAACACTTTGGGGTTAATTGTGACTTTGAGCGATTGTGTAAAACGGGTGAAAACGAATCGGGAACCCGTTTTACATCTCTCTCCATTTTTGTTGCCATTAACTCTTGCTGGGGCCTGAGTGCCCTTCCAGTACACCACCCAAGCGTGAGCCTAGAGAGGGAGTGCTGGCAGGCTATTCGACCAAGTGCGGGGCATCACATCCAAACCAGATAATAGACTTGTTAGCATAATTAAAGCCCAAGGGATGAAAGGGACAGTGGCAGCATGGACACAAAATTGGCTAAGGGGCAGAAAGCAGAGAGCAATGGTGAACAGTTATTTTTCAGACTGGAGGGAGGCATACAGTGGTATCCCCCCAGGGGTCGGTATTAAGCCTACTGCTCTGTTTGATAAATATTAATGACCTGGACTTGGGTATACATAAGAACATAAGAAACAGGAGCAGGAGTAGGCCAATCGGCCCCTCGAGCCTGCTCCGCCATTTAATAAGATCATGGCTGATCCAATTTTGGCCTCAACATCACTTACCCGCTCTCTCCCCATACCCCTTGACTCCCTATACGGGGCATAATTTCAAAGTTTGCAAATGACATGAAATTCGGAAATGTAGTAAACAATGAGGAGGATAGTAACAGACTTCAGGAGGACATAGACAGACTGGCGAAATGGGCAGACACATGGCAGATGAAATTTAACGCAGAGAAGTGTGAAATAATACATTTTGGTAGGAAGGATGAGGAGAGGCAATATAAACTAAATGGTGCAATTTTGAGGGGGGTGCAAGAGCAGAGGGACCTGGGGGTGCATATTCACAAATCTTTAAAGGTGACAGGGCAAGTTGAGAAGGCTGTTAAAAAAGCATATGGAATCCTTGCCTTTATTAACAGAGGTGCAGAGTACAAAAGCAGTTGTGCTAAACCTTTATAAAACACTGGTTGGGCCTCAGCTGGAGTATTGTGTCCAATTCTGGGCACCGCACTTTAGGAAGGATGTCAAGACCCTTAGGGGTAGAAATTAGGTCACGCCCCATTTGGGGCGCAAATATCGTCTGGACGCAAATATTAGCGCCTGGCGCTAATTATCGGCACTGACTGGAAACTTCACTTTTACCGCCCCGGGAGGTGAGTGGAGCGCTAAAGCAGGCGCTGCACACCTGTCTTAAGGCGCAAAGGCCGAGCAGTGAGGCGCTAACTCAGAGCGCTGGCGAAGCTCATGTAATGTCAGTCAGCAATGGAACACACACACAATGGCACGGGCCAGTTCTTAAAGGGGATGGTTAATCTTGCTTTCCATCCACATCCTGTCCATTGCAGCCTTGAATCTCGGCCTGGAGAGACTTGCACATCAAATGTGCTGGAAAGAACAATGGAGAGTACCAGGCAAAAAGCTCAGAGTGCAGCTCCCACAGTCTCTGCTAAATCGATACAAGGAATGGCAAATCAAAATGAACCTGCAAAGTGCTGCTCAGTACCCAAAACTCCTTCACACAACGTTGAATCTCTCCAGAAGTCTCTCTCTCTCTCTCTCAGAATGCGTAGTTCAAAAATGCCACCAACAATAAAAGACAGGAAGAGGCCCCCTTTAAATAGCGCCCCCCCCCCAGCCCCACAGCGATTGATAGCGTTCCAGTCTTCTGGTCGTTGGAAGCGCCAGGCGGTAAGGCAGGGGGCGCCACTCAATTTCCGCTCCGGGGCGCCACAAGGGCGTTGCACCATGGAATGACGTCACAATCTGCGCGCGCAGGTGGTCGCAGCGGTAAGTTTTAGCGCCGCCGCACAATGTCAAGTTAAGTTCTCAAGCGGCGCAAACATCGCTGCGCCCGGGCGTTAGCGGCTTTGCGCCCCATTAGCGCCCTCTTAAGGCGCTAACGGGAGGCGCAACCAACTGAATTTTTACCCCTTAGAGTGGCTGCAGAAGAGATTTGCTAGAATGGTTCCAGGGATGAGGGACTTCAGATATGGGGAGAGACTGGAGAAGCTGGGGTTGTTCTCCTTAGAGCAGCGAAGGTTAAGAGGAGATTTGATAGAGGTGTTCAAAATCATGAACAGTTTTGATAGAGTAAATAGGGAGAAACTGTCTCTAGTGGCAGAAGGGTTGGTAACCAGAGGACACAGATTTAAGGTGATTGGCAAATGAATCAGTGGCGACATGAGGAATAAAACATTTACACAGCGAGTTGTTGTGATCTGGAACGCGCTGCCTGAAAGGGCGGTGGAAGCAGATTCAATAGTAACTTTCAAAAGGGAATTGGATAAATACATGAAGGGAAAAAAAAATTGTAGGGCTCTGGGGAAAGGGTAGGAGAGTGGGAGTAATTGGAGAGCTCTTTCGAAGAGCCAGCACAGGCATGATGGGCTGAATGGCCTCCTTCAGTGCTGTATGATTCTATTCCTATCCCAACAGTTGTGTTTTCCAAGCCCTAATTTTTTTGGCTCCCCAGCCTAGGAATGCTAAGTACAATTGTAGGATCCCCACTGGCAGCTGGCTAAGATCAGCTCAATCAGGACCGAGCGAGGGGTGGAAGCTGGGACCGTGCGGGGCAGTATAACTCAACACCGTATGAAGCAACACACCCTCATCAACTGACTCATCAGGGGATACCTACTTACTGGACTAAAAAAAGGAGGATTTTTGCTGAATTAGGGAATTTCTCAGCCAGCTAGCTCCGTATGTGCAGCAGCTGGCTCCAACGACACACTCTAACCACTGCCATGTTGCACATCTGGAAGAGTTTAGGCTGCAACAGATGCCGTTCCTGCTGCATCACAAGCTACTGCGACCACTTTTCACCTGAGCTGTTTGCTGCACATCACGCAAAAAAGAAAGACTTGGATTTCTATAGCGCCTCTCACGGCCTCAGGACGTCCCAAAGCGCTTTACAGCCAATGAAGTACTTTTGAAGTGTAGTCACTGTTGTAATGTGGGAAACGCGGCAGCCAATTTTTAGCGATGTTGATTGAGGGATAAATATTAGCCAGGATACCGGGGAGAACACCCCTGGTTCTTCTTCGGAATCGTGCCGTGGGATCTTTCACGTCCACCTGAGAGAGCAAACAAGGGCTCAGTTTAACATCTCATCCGAAAGACGGCACCTCCGACAGTGCAGCACTCCACTGGAGTGTCAGCCTAGATTTTTGTACTCAAGTCTCTGGAGTGGGTACTTGAACCCACAACCTTCACTGACTCAGAGAGGTGAGAGTGCGACCCACTGAGCCACGGCTGACAACTACATAAATGTAGAGAAGATGTTTTCATTTGTGGGCGAGACCAGAACTAGGGGCCATAAATGTAAGATAGTCACTGTGGTAACACAATACAGCTTCCTGTGACTCGAACTTTATTGCATCACTTCCTGTGATTAGTCCAGGATAAATACTGGACTGATCAGTTGAATCCTGGAGAGGCATAGAGTAAGACCTCTTTTGTATGTAGCACCTTTTTAGTTGATTAAAGCTTACTTTAAGTTCACCACGCGTAAGGCTCATTCTTACGACAATTTAATCAACTTTGAAAAACTTCGCACTCAAACTTTTTGGACGAACTCGGAACTAAGGATCCAGGGAATCACCCATCATGGAAAACATCCTTAAACCATCGCGTCTTGACTTGGACCCAAACACCCCAGCAGCCGGTAAGGTGTGGAAACACTGGTATCGCACGTTTGACAATTTTCTCGAATATTGCAAGGCTGATGATGACTCAAAATTGCGGATACTCATCAACTGTGTCACCCCGAATGTATTTCAGTATGTCGAGGAATGGGGCAGTTACGAGGAGGTAATTCGGACGCTTAAAAGACTATATACTAAGACACCGAATGAGGTCTATGCCAGACATCTACTAGCTACAGCCCAACAAGGGCCGGAGGAATCCATTGATAAATTCCTCCAAGAGCTTCGCAGACTTAGTATGGACTGTAACTTTCAGGCGGCCTCAGCTGAGCTGTACCGTGAAGAAATGATCTGTGATGCTTTCATCTGCGGGCTTGCCTCCCCATTTATACGCCAGCGTCTACTGGAAAGTAAGACACTTGAGCTTCAGAGAGCTTATGACATGGCTTGCTCTCTAGATCTGGCAAAAAGAAATGCAGACCTTTATACAGTGCCCAGACCTCGGTCTGCTGCCTTAACTACAGTCAGGCAATTTAAGAGGCCACAGGTGAACTCTATTAGGGAGGACTTTATCCCTGACGATCAATCTGATGACTTCACTGATGAAGAGGATGATGACCCCACTGTGGCAGCCTCTTGGCAATCTAAGAAATGCTTCTTTTGTGGTGATGAGTTTCACCCTCGGAAATTCTGCCCTGCTCGCAATGCGTTTTGCAGTCATTGCAACAAAAAGGGTCATTTTGCAAAGGTTTGCCTATCAAGAGCCTCTACGAGGGCTTATCAAGCTAAGTCCTACCGAACTGCCCCGGTAAGGGCCTATCAAGATGTTCCGGCTAAAATCTATCGTGCTTCCTCTCGGGTTTTCTCTCGAAGAAACATACCTAGAGTTTCAGCCACTCTTTGTGCAACGACACCAATTACAGCTGCTTGTCCTCAGAACCTATTCCATGCAGCTACAAAAGCATCAATTAATGGACATACTTTAGATGCCTTAATTGACTCAGGTAGCACTGATAGTTTCATTAGGGAACAGATTGTTGCAGAGTTAAAGCTACATGTTTTCCCATCGGACCAGGCAATTGCGATGGCTCAGTCATCACTTAATACCAGAATTTCTGGCTTTTGTATGGTTGAAATAACACTTAATGGTCACAGGTATCCCTCCACCCGGCTTTCAGTGCTCAAGGACTTATGTAGTGATCTTATCTTAGGGCTGGATTTTCAAAAGCAGCATAAGAAGCTCACCATTGAGTCCAAACCTGAACTCACTATTTCTAATATACGACCTCGATTACCGTTCTGTGCATTGTCAGCAGCTTCACTGGATGAACCCTCACTGTTTACCAGTATCCCTCCTCGATGCAAACCGATTATAACAAAGTCACGACGTTTCAGTCAGGAAGACCAGTCTTTTATTGCGGCTGAGATTTCTCGGCTTTTAGCAGAGGATATCATCGAGCCTTGTTCGTCGCCATGGCGCGCCCAGGTCGTTATTGTTAAGAACCCTCTACAACCTCACAAGAAACGGCTGTGCATTGACTGTTCACAGACCATCAATCAATATACGGACTTGGACGCATACCCATTGCCGCGCATCGATGATATGGTTAATAAACTGGCTGAGTACACGGTGTTCTCAACATATGATCTGAAAAGTGCCTATCATCAGGTACCCTTGAAGGTCTCAGACAAGCAGTATACGGCCTTTGAAGCCAATGGACGGCTGTATCAATTTCGTCGCCTCCCCTTTGGGGTCACTAATGGAGTGGCTGTCTTCCAGCGAGCAATGGATGACCTGGTCAAACAGGAAGACTTGAAGGATACGTTTCCTTATCTGGACAATATTACTGTCGCAGGTCGCAATCAGCGGGAACATGACGCCAATCTCCAACGATTTTGGGATGCACTCCAGCACCGTAATTTGACATTAAATGCGGCTAAATCCATTGAGTCACAACCAACCATCAACATCCTTGGCTATTGTGTGGGCAATGGCATCATTAAACCTGACCCTGAAAGGCTTCGCCCACTCCAAGAACTCCCGCCACCTAAGAATCCGGCCTCCTTGCGCCGGGCCCTCGGCCTGTTTGCATACTATGCTAAATGGATTCCTAACTTCTCGGACCGAATCCAACCTCTACTGAAGGCCAGCACATTCCCACTGGACACAGCGGCTGTTGCAGCCTTTAACCTCCTGAAAAAACAGTTGGAGAAAGCGGCTCTTCACTCCATCGATGAGAGTCTTCCTTTTGTTGTTGAGTGTGATGCCTCGGAGGTGGCGATCTCGGCCACTCTGAATCAGGAAGGTCGTCCGGTGGCATTTTTGTCCAGGACTTTTCAAGGGGCTGAGCTACATTATCCTCCAGTCGAGAAAGAAGCTACAGCCATCATAGAGGCAGTACGGAAGTGGACTCATCTCCTAGCTCGCCAGCGATCGGTCGCCTTCATGCTCGATAATCAAAAACGGACCAAAATTAAAAATAATAAAATCCAGCTTTGGCGGCTGGAATTGGCCTCTTTTGGTTACACCATCCACCATCGACCTGGCAAGGAGAATGTGGCTCCGGATACCCTCACACGAGCATTCTGCTCCGCCATGGCACCCTCTACGCTCGTAGACATCCATGATGGGTTGTGTCATCCGGGCGTTACTCGCATGCTACACTTCGTGCGGTCCCGAAATCTCCCATTCTCTACCGGGGATGTAAAGAAGATGTGCTCGGACTGCAGAGTCTGTGCGGAATTGAAACCTCAGTTTTTCCGCCCCTCGGGTGGTATACTCATACATGCGACCCAGCCAATGCAACGGCTTAGCATCGATTTTAAGGGGCCGTTGCCCTCTTCAACTCGCAACACTTATCTATTGACCATGGTCGATGAGCATTCCCGTTTTCCGTTTGCCTTTCCCTGCCCCAATATGCTGACGACCACGGTTATCAGCTGCCTTGAGCAGGTATTTGCTTTCTGTGGCATGGCATCCTATGTTCATTCGGATCGGGGCCCTTCTTTTATGTCAGGAGAACTCAAGGCCTATCTCTCGGAACGGGGTATTGCTGCCAGCAGAACGACGCCTTATCATCCGGTCGGGAATGGCCAAGTCGAGCGTTTTAACGCTATCATCTGGAATGCGGTACGTCTGGCTTTGAGATCTCGGGGCCTACCCAACCAGCAATGGGAAGCAGTACTTCCAGACGCATTACACTCCACACGGTCCCTCCTTTCGACCACCACAAATACGACGCCTCATGAACGGTTCTTCCGATTTCAGCGTCGCTCATCCTATGGGATATCTCTCCCGTCGTGGCTGACTGCACCGGGACCAGCGCTACTCCGAAGATATGTCCGGGCATCTAAGAATGACCCCCTGGTAGATGAGGTTGAGCTCACTGACGTCAACCCTACCTACGCCTATATTCGGTATCCTGACGGTCGGGAATCTACCGTGTCATTGCGGGATCTGGCTCCCTGCCCGCCGAAACATAGAGGGACACCAGGGGATGATATTGTACCAGGCACATCTCTGGGCTCGCCAGGTGCCTCTCATCACGATCTGGATCTGACGCCGGCTGGTACCTCACTCCAGCGTGCCGACCTGGGGCAGACTGACTATGAGCCCGTCGGGGCTCGCACGCGCAGCCACGATCCACCCCATACCATACGCTCTGAAACGGATCTGCCACAGCCCTGCCCGACACCCGTTCGGGCACCAGTACACAGTCAGGATCGTCCTGACCCCTCACAGAGCGGGCCGGATCACTCGGACTCTGGTCCACGGCCCGCGGCGGGTAAATGGGCTAGGGGCCCTCTACCGCTACGAGAACCCAAATGGGTGCGGCTCTCCCTCGTCCGGCGGCTACGAAATGGAGGGAGCATCCCGGCCTGCTAATCTTTTGGGGGGGGAGAATGTGGTAACACAATACAGCTTCCTGTGACTCGAACTTTATTGCATCACTTCCTGTGATTAGTCCAGGATAAATACTGGACTGATCAGTTGAATCCTGGAGAGGCATAGAGTAAGACCTCTTTTGTATGTAGCACCTTTTTAGTTGATTAAAGCTTACTTTAAGTTCACCACGCGTAAGGCTCATTCTTACGACAGTCACTAATAAATCCAATCGGGAATTCAGGAGAAACTTCTTTACCCAGAGAGTGGTGAGAATGTGGAACTCGCTACCACAGGGAGTAGTTGAGGCGAACAGCATCGATGCATTTAAGGGGAAGCTAGATAAACACGTGAGGGAGAAAGGAATAGAAGGATATATTGCTGGGGTTCGATGAAGAGGGGTGGGAGGAGGCTGGTGTGGAGCATTAAGGCCAACCTGTACCTGTTGGGATCGATGGGCTGCTTCTGAGCTGTAAATACTTTGTAATACCTTGTAACAATCAACTTGCACTTATATAGCGCCATTAACGTAGTAAAACATCCCAAGTCACTTCACAGGAGCGATTATCAAACAGGAAGGATAGAATAAAAGGAAAAGGGGGTGGGGTAACATTGCTGGTTAAAAAGGAGATTAATGCAATAGCTGGGAAGGACATTAGCTTGGAGGATGTGGAATCAATATGGGTTGAGCTGCAGAACACCAAAGGGCAGAAAACGTTAGTGGGGGTTGTGTACAGACCTCCAAACAGTAGTAGTGAGGTGGGGGAGGGTATGAAACAGGAAATCAGAGGGGCATGCAAAAAAGGCGCAGCAGTTATCATGGGTGACTTTAATATGCATATAGATTGGGCCACTCAAACTGGAAGCAATACGGTGGAGGAGGATTTCCTGGAGTGTTTAAGGGATGGTTTCCTAAACCAATATGTTGAGGAACCAACTCGAGGGAAGGCCATCCTGGACAGGGTGTTGTGTAATGAGGAAGGACTAATCAACAATCTTGTGGTACGAGGTCCCCTGGGGAAGAGTGACCATAGTATGGTGGAGTTCTACATTAGGATGGAGAAGGAAACAGTTAATTCAGAGACCATGGTCCAGAACTTAAATAAGGGCAACTTTGAGGGTATGAGGCGTGAATTGGCGAGGTTAGATTGGCAAGCGATATTTAAGGGGTTATCAGTGGAAGGGCAATGGCAGACATTTAGAGATCGCATGGATGAACTACAGCAATTGTACATCCCTGTCTGGCATAAAAATAAAAAAGGGAAGGTGGCTCAACCATGGCTAACAAGGGAAATCAGGGATAGTATTAAAAGCAAGGAAGTGGCATACAGATTGGCCAGAAGTAGCAGCAAACCCGGGGACTGGGAGAACTTTAAAACTCAGCAGAGGAGGACGAAGGGTTTGATTAGGGCAGGGAAAATAAAATATGAAAGGAAGCTTGCGGAGAACATTAAAACGGACTGCAAAAGCTTCTATAAATATGTAAAAAGAAAGAGGTTAGTAAAAACAAACGTAGGTCCCCTGCAGTCAGAAACAGGGGAAGTCATAATGGGGAACAAAGAAATGGCAGATCAATTGAACAAGTACTTTGGTTCGATGTTTACTGTGGAGGACACAAACAACCTTCGGAAATAAAAGAGATCAAAGGATCTGGTAAGAGGGAGGAGCTGAGGGAAATCCTTATCAGTCGGGAAAAGGTGTTGGGGAAATTGATGGGACTGAAGGCTGATAAATCCCCAGGGCCTGATGGTCTGCATCCCAGAGTACTTAAGGAGGTAGCCTTGGAAATAGTGGATGCATTGACGATCATTTTCCAACATTCCTTAGACTCTGGATCAGTTCCGAAGGAGTGGAGGGCGGCTAATGTAACCCCTCTTTTTAAAAAAGGAGGGAGGGAGAAAGCAGGGAATTATAGACCGGTCAGCCTGACATCGGTGGTGGGTAAAATGATGGAATCAATTATTAAAGATGTCATAACAGACCATTTGGAAAGTGGCGACATGATAGGTCCAAGTCAGCATGGATTTGTGAAAGGGAAATCATGCTTGACAAATCTTCTGGAATTTTTTGAGGATGTTTCAAATAGGGTGGACGGGGGGGAACCAGTAGATGTGGTGTATTTGGACTTTCAGAAGGCCTTCGACAAGGTCCCACACAAGAGATTGGTGTGCAAAGTTAAAGCACATGGGATTGGGGGTAATGTGTTGACGTGGATTGAGAACTGGTTGGCACACAGGAAACAAAGAGTAGGAGTAAATGGGTACTTTTCAGAATGGCAGGCAGTGACCAGCGGGGTACTGCAGGGTTCGGTGCTGGGGCCCCAGCTGTTTACATTATATATTAATGATTTGGACGAAGGGATTAATTGTAATATCTCCAAATTTGCGGATGACACTAAATTGGGAGGCAGTGTGAACAATGAGGAGGATGCTAGGAGGCTACAGATTGACTTGGACAGGTTGGGTGAATGGGCAAATGTATGGCAGATGAAGTACAATGTGGATAAATGTGAGGTTATCCACTTTGGTGGTAAAAATAGGGAGGCAGACTATTACCTGAATGGTGGCAGATTAGGGAAAGGGGAGGTGCAACGAGACCTGGGCGTCATGGTACATCAGTCACTGAAGGTGGGAAGGCAAGTGCAGCAGGCAGTCAAGAAAGCAAATGGCATGATGGCCTTCATAGCAAGGGGATTTGTGTACAGGAGTAGGGAGGTGATGTTACAGTTGTACAGGGCCTTGGTGAGGCCACACCTGGAGTATTGTGTGCAGTTTTGGTCTCCTAACTTGAGGAAGGACATTCTTGCTATTGAGGGAGTGCAACGAAGGTTCACTAGATTGATTCCTGGGATGGCCAGACTGACATATCAAGAAAGACTGGATCAACTGAACTTGTATCCTCTGGAGTTCAGAAGAATGAGGGGGGATCTTATAGAGACGTTTAAAATCCTGACTGGTGTAGACAAATTAGATGCGGGCAGAATGTTTCCATTGTTAGGGAAAACTAGAACCAGGGGTCACAGTCTAAGGATAAAGGGGAAGCCATTTAAGACTGAGCTGAGGAGGAACTTCTTCACCCAGAGAGTGGTGAATCTGTGGAATTCTCTTCCACAGAAGGTTGTTGAGGCCAGTTCACTAAATATATTCAAAAGGGAGTTAGATATAATACTCACAACTAGGGGGATCAAGGGGTATGGCGAGAAAGCAGGAATGGGGTACTGAGGTAGCATGTTCAGCCATGAACGCATTAAATGGCGGTGCAGGCTCGAAGGACCGAATGGTCTACTCCTGCACCTATTTTCTATGTTTCTATGTTTCTAAAAATAAATACTGAGCCATAGAAGGAGATATCAGGAGAGGTGACCAAAAGCTTGCTCAGAGGGCGGTTTTAAGGAGCATCTTAAAGGAGTAGATAGACGTAGAGAGGCGGAGAGGTTTAGGGAGAGAATTCCAGAGCTTAGGGCCCAGGCAGCTGAAGACACGGCCACCAATGGTGGGGCAAAGAAAGTGGGGGATTCACAAGAGGCCAGAATTGGAGGAACGCAGAGATCTCGGAGGGTTGTAAGGGTGGGGAAGGTTACAGGGATAGTGGGCAGGCAACATTCGGATATATAATGTCCCGTTAACTAAACTCATTATTCCACCATGACAATAAGACACTGCAGATTATTGAATTCAAACCGCAGACCAGACAAAACACTATAAAGCTGCCTGGTTGATGCGATGAAAAGGCTAATCGACCAGAAGCCTGCCCGAGCAGATTGACTCATTTGTAAATGTAGATATAATTGTACAGTAGCAGCCGATGTTTAATATCCATTAATCAAACGGCATTTAAAAAAATTACAGGATTCAATTCCTTCAAAAACAAAATAATTAAGCTGCTGAAATAGTTTGGCAAAATACTGAACTGGGAATTCATTCTGCAATTAAAATGTCTGCTAATTAATACACACTTTCAGACACCTTTTAAAAATGTCAGTAATACTTCGCTAAGTTGCTTGTCATTTTTTAAGAAAAGACTGAGGCTGTTGCTGTGGCAACCGCTGAGGTGGAATGTACAAATGTGCCTTTTAAATGCAAACTGTGTCGTTAATTGCACCCATCAAAAAAATACTTGGCAACTAAATTTGGAATCTTTTATTTTACATTACAGTATAAAAATCGGCACATCAGTGTAATTTCTGAAATAGCAGCGACGCGACTAATGAACACTTACAGCAACATACACATAAACTAAAACACACACACACAGACATGAACACGCACAGCAACACACACAAACTAAAACACACACACACAGACATGAACACGCACAGCAACACACACAAACTAAAACACACACACACAGACATGAACACGCACAGCAACACACACACAAACTAAAACACACACAGACACACAGACATGAACACGCACAGCAGCACACACAAACTAAAACACACACAGACACACAGACATGAACACGCACAGCAGCACACACAAACTAAAACACACACAGACATGAACACGCACAGCAGCACACACAAACTAAAACACGCACAGACATGAACACGCACAGCAGCACACACAAACTAAAACACACACAGACATGAACACGCACAGCAACACACACAAACTAAAACACTCACAGACAGACATGAACACGCACAGCAACACACACACAAACTAAAACACACACAGACATGAACACGCACACGCACGCAGACACAAACCTACTCATATACACGCACACTCAGGCACACTCACAAAGACACACACTAAAACATACACGCACACACAACGCACACACACACTTACACTCATACTCGCACTCACACACAGATTCACACTCGCACATACACAGACACACACAGACACCCTCACACACAATCACAGATACTCAGACACACACACACACATATAGACACACACAGACAAAACACACGCACACAGGCTCCGAGTTTCTACGAGTGGGATGTTTGCTGCTAACTTTCATCATTGATGCAGTGCAAAGTACGACTGCAAAAAGTAAGGCATTTTTATTCTCTTGAAAAGAGAAAGCTGAGGGGTGACCTAATAGAGGTATTTAAAATTATGAAAGGTTTTGATAGAGTAGACACAGAGAGAGTGTTTCCACTTGTGGGGAAGAGCAAAACTAGAGGCCATCAATATAAGATAGTCACCAAGAAATTCAATAGGGAATTCAGAAGAAACTTCTTTACCCAAAGAGTGGTGAGAATGTGGAACTCGCTACCACAGGGAGTGGTTGAAGCGAATAGTATAGATGCATTTAAGGGGAGGCTAGATAAGCATTTGAGGGAGAAGGGAATAGAGGGTTATGCTGATCGGGTTAGATGAGGAAAGACGGGAGGAGGCTCGAGTGGAGCATAAACGCCGGCATGGACTGGTTGGGCTGAATGACCCGTTTCTGTGCCGTATATCCGATGTAATCCTATGTATTCCTTCTCGAGGAAGTGGGCGTCGATCAAGGCCGGCATGTCCTGCCCGCCTCTAGTTGCCCGGAGAAGGTGGTGGTGGACCTTCTACTTGAACAGCTGCTGTCCGTGTGCTGATGGTGCTTCCACCATGGTGCTTATATTGGAGCTGGTCACCTCTCTCAGCATTGCACGTAGAATGGCTGGGAACGCTAGTCACCGCTGTCATATAGGTAAAAGCAGCAACCGATCTGCGCACAGCCAGATCCCAGAATTGAGATCGACAAGCGGTTAATCTGTGTTTTTGGGTGGCGATAACTGTACTAGAGTGAGGTTTTGTCCCTACTTTTCTCCCAGTCTCCCATGAAGGCGATGGGGTACAAATACAAATACAAAGTACAAATCTGGACCACTTCTTCACTGGGGCAGAGATCGCATCATATAGACGGTAAGTGTCTTTACAGATAACACTTGGTCCATGTGATCTCCTGGACTGGATTCCATCGCCATTCAAGTGAATGGGAAAGAAAATTGAGCAGAATGCAAATCGGGCTGCCGATTCGCTATCCTTAAACATTCACTCCCTCCACCACCGGCGCACCGTGGCTGCAGTGTGTGCCATCTACAAGATGCACTGCAGCAACTCGCCAAGTCTTCTTCGACAGCACCTCCCAAACCCGCGACCTCTCCCACCTAGAAGGACAAGGGCAGCAGGCGCAAGGGACCACCACCACCTCCAAGTTACCCTCCAAGTCACACACCATCCTGACTTGGAAATATATCGGCCGTTCCTTCATCATCGCTGGGTCAAAATCCTGGAACTCCCTCCCTAACAGCGCTGTGGGAGTACCTTCACCACATGGACTGCAACGGTTCAAGAAGGCGGCTCACCACCACCTTCTCAAAGGGCAATTAGGGATGGACAATAAATGCTGGCCTTGCCAGCGACGCCCACATCCTGTGAATGAATTTTTTAAAAATCGCCCGATTTGCGTTACCCCCGCCCCCCCAGCAAGATTAATTTATACCCCGATGAGTCTCTCTGGGCTATGAGCAGCAGCAACCCTCCAATAACTCGACAAGGTCGCCATCCTTCGTACGTGAGTCTGTACAGTGATTATTGGCAGGTTACTCAGTTATGGAGGATAGCCGAGCCTGACCTCATCCTGTCCTCATCTACAGATACACCTTCCAGCACCAGTCACTGGATAACAACCAGCTGAGTCCTTTCCCCTTCCTAGCCCAGCAGTCCTGGACCAGAAGGTCGCGGGTTTAAGCCCCACTCCAGAGACTTGTGCTGAACTGTCGGCGGTGTGTCGTCTTTCGGATGAGACGTTAAACCGAGGCCCCGTCTGTTCTCTCAGGTGGACGTAAAAGATCCCATGGCACTATTTGGAAGAAGAGCAGGGGGGTTCTCTCCGGTGTCCTGGCCAACATCACTATAAAACAAATTATCTGGTCATTATCACATTGCTGTTTTCGGGAGCTTGCTGTGCACAAATCGGCTGCCACGTTTCCCTACATTAAGTGATGACACTTAAAGAAAAAGTACTTATTTGGCTGTGAAAGACTTCGGGGCATCTCTATAAATGTAAGTTCCTTCTATTCTTGATGAGGCTAATTGGAGCTTCCCCCATCACCCAGGGGAAGGCAGCAAACCTGAGAGCTTCTCGGCCTGCGTGGCTCAGTACCACAGGCTGAATTATTCTCATTTAAGAACATAAGACGTAGGAGCAGGAGTCGGCCATTGGCCCCTCGAGCCTGCTCCGCCATTCAATAAGATCATGGCTGATCTGATCTTGGCCTCAACTCCACTTCCCTGCCCGCTCCCCATAACCCTTGACTCCCTTATCGTTCAAAAATCTGTCTATCTCCACCTTAAATATATTCAATGACCCAGCCTCCACAGCTCTCTGCGGAAGAGAATTCCAAAGATTCACGACCCTCAGAGAAGAAATTTCTCCTCATCTCAGTTTTAAATGGGTGACCCCTTATTCTGAAACTATGCCCCTTAGTTCTAGATTCCCCCACTAGGAGAAACATCCTCTCTGCGTCTACCCTGTCAAGCCCCCCTCAGAATCTTACAAGCCCCTTCAGAATCTTATTCAAATACAATGACCAGGTAGATGAAGGGGTCTTCTGGCTTGTTCTGGTGGGTAGGTTGGAGAACGCACTAGAAACCTGAACATCAGGAGCAGGGTAGACGGTAAGGGTCTGTCCGAAAGGTTATATTTTGCTCTCACTCATTGCCAATTGTCCAATGTATGCTTGGTTCACAACAGTACAGAACTCAGCTGGTTGACGTGACCCAGACCACCGATTACCAAATTGCCTCACATGCTCCAGGCACTTAAGAAGCTCAATGGGGATGATTCAATATTAATACAACTAGGCAGGTGTAAACCATTAATAAACAGTCCCCAGCTAAAATGTGGTTCAGCAGGCGCACAGTCCAGTGTTAATGTGGCAGCCCCCCTTGCCGGGGACAAATTGATCGGTATCGATAATGTCCAGTTTACAGATGCCCGAAGTTTGCAGGTTCAATGTCTGTTATAGACAGAGACACCCCGATTTTAAAGTGGGGGAGGGTACGGTGAGCGCGAGCCCTAAAGCGGGCTGTGAACCCGGGGACAGGGAATCTCGGCCGATCTCAACGGCTGTACCTTGGTATCATAACTTCCATCGGAGACCCCCCCGCCCGAACCCGGCCAGATCCGATTCCTGGCCGGAGAGCAGGAGCGGGAAGATCGCAGGCAAGAGGCCACAACCAGGGACCCGCGGGATCAGTACCAGGGCGAGGGAGGCCCAAGGCTTCCTTGTGAGGCCTAAAATAGCAGACAGGGGTCCAGCTCGCCTGCTCAAAAGCGTAAGGTTAATAATCAGGCTCGGCGGAAAGACCGCGGAATCGGAGGGGGCAAGTCGTTAAAATTCCGCCAGGTCGGGGGGCAGGGGGTGGGGGGGGGGAGTTAAAATTGGGGCCAGAGAGTCTGTGTCCAATGAGCACATCTAAATTGGACAGTATTTATGCCTATATGAGGCTGCACCATGTTTAAATCGGGTTCATTCAATGAACACACACTCCTGAACAGAGTCCTGATTCACCAACCAGTGCCCCCTGGCCAGGTGGAGGTAAGAAATCTCATGGTGCTTTGTCTAAGACGAGCAGCCAGGTTCTCCTGTTCAACATTCAGCCCTCATCGAAGACCACCAAAGGCAGATTCATTGGTCATTCATCTCATTGCTTTTTGTGGGATCTTTGTGTGCGCAAATTGCCACATTTGCTTACAAAGCAACAGTGACTACATTTCAAAAATAATCCATTGGCTTGTTGGGGATGTCCTGAGGATCTAAGGTGCTATGTTTAATTCATTCTCCGGATCTGGGCGTCGTTGGCAAGGCCGGCATTTATTGCCCGTCCCTCGTTGCCCTGAGAAGGTGGTGGTGGGCCTCCTTCTTGAACCGCTGCAGTCCATGTGGTGAAGGTACTCCCACAGTGCGGATAGGTAGGGCGTTCCAGGTCTATGACCCAGCGACGATGAAGGAACGGCCGATATATGTCCAAGTCGGGATGGTGTGTGACTTGGAGGGGAACTTGGAGGTGATGGTCTTCCCATGTATCTGCTGCCTTTGTCCTTCTGGGCCGTGGGTTTGGGAGGTGCTGTCGAAGAAGCCTTGGCGAGTTGCTGCAGTGCACCCTGTAGATGGTACACACTGCAGCCACGGTACGCCGGTTGTCTGCTGCATCTCCTACATTACAACAGAGACTACACTTCAAAAGTACTTCATTGGCTGGAAAGCACTTTGGGACGTCCTGAGGTTGTGAAAGACGCTATAGAAAGGAAAGTTCTTTCTTTTGTTGCTTTACGGGAAGTCTCATTCTTATATCAACCATTCCCTTGAGGGGAAATAAATTAATCGAATCTCCAATCCTTCCTGAGACATGTCAAATCTTGTACTTGCCTGCTCTAGTTTTGTAACCACAGTTTAAATTAAATATCCTGCTTGTACATTATCTGAGCTTTCAGCATTTTAAAGATCGAGATCATATCACTTCAAAATCTTCTATCCGTCCAACTGAAACCAAGTCTCATCCTTTCGCTTTCGAGTTGTAGAAAGTAATTTCCTGCTTGTGGATCAAGCCTTTGACTCAGTGCTGACATCCCGCTGCTGAGTCAGAAGGTGCAGGGTTCAATCCCCGCTCCAGACAGTCTGGAGGAGACCGGAGCTCCAGACAGTCTATAGCAGACCGGAACCCCAGACAGTCTAGAGGAGACCGGAGCTCCAGACAGTCAAGAGCAGACCGGAGCCCCAGACAGTCTAGAGGAGACCGGAGCCCCAGACAGTCCAGAGGAGACCGGAGCTCCAGACAGTCTAGAGCAGACCGGAACCCCAGACAGTCTAGAGGAGACCGGAGCTCCAGACAGTCTAGAGGAGATCGGAACCCCAGACAGTCTAGAGGAGACCAGAGCTCCAGACAGTCTAGAGGAGACCGGAGGCCCAGACAGTCTAGAGGAGACCGGAGCCCCAGACAGTCTAGAGGAGACCGGAGCCCCAGACAGTCTAGAGGAGACCGGAACCCCAGACAGTCTAGAAGAGACCGGAGCCCCAGACAGGAGACCAGAGCTCCAGACAGTCTAGAGGAGACCGGAGCCCCAGACAGTCTAGAGGAGACCGGAGCCCCAGACAGGAGACCAGAGCTCCAGACAGTCTAGAGAAGACCGGAGCCCCAGACAGTCTAGAGGAGACCGGAGCCCCAGACAGTCCAGAGGAGACTGGAGCTCCAGACAGTCTAGAGCAGACCGGAACCCCAGACAGTCTAGAGGAGACCGGAGCTCCAGACAGTCTAGAGGAGACCGGAACCCCAGACAGTCTAGAGGAGGCCGGAGCCCCAGACAGGAGACCAGAGCTCCAGACAGGTCTAGAGGAGACCGGAGCCCCAGACAGTCTAGAGGAGACCGGAGCCCCAGACAGTCCCAGAGAGACCGGAGCCCCAGACAGTCTAGAGGAGACCGGAGCCCCAGACAGTCTGGAGGAGACCGGAGCCCCAGACAGTCTAGAGGAGACCGGAGCCCCAGACAGTCCCGGGGAGACCGGAGCCCCAGACAGGAGACCAGAGCCCCAGACAGTCCTGGGGAGACCGGAGCCCCAGACAGTCCCGGGGAGATCTGTATTGGGTGGTTAGATCCATTGTAGTCCAATAATGATGTGAGGTGCACATGTGGAGGTAGAGATTGTACTTGGGGAAGTATGAATAAATGGGAAACCCAGCAAGAGGATGACAACATGGCATTTGTTCCTATCATGACAGTGCTGAGGGAGCGCTGCCCTGCCGGAGGGGTAATACTGAGGGAGCGCTGCCCTGCCGGAGGAGCAATACTGAGGGAGTGCTGTACTGCCGGAGGGGCAATACTGAGGAAGTGCTGCCCTGCCGGAGGAGCAGTACTGAGGGAGCGCTGCACTGTCGGAGGGGCAGTACTGAGGGAGCGCTGCACTGTCGGAGGGGCAGTACTGAGGGAGTGCCGCACTGTCGGAGGGGCAGTACTGAGGGAGCGCTGTACTGCCGGAGGGGCAATACTGAGGAAGTGCTGCCCTGCCGGAGGAGCAGTACTGAGGGAGCGCTGCACTGTCGGAGGGGCAGTACTGAGGGAGTGCCGCACTGTCGGAGGGGCAGTACTGAGGGAGCACCGCACTGTCACAGGGGCAGTACTGAGGGAGCGCGGCACTGTTGGAGGGGCAGTACTGAGGGAGTGCCGCACTGTCGGAGGGGGAGTACTGAGGGAGCGCTGCACTGCCGGAGGGGCAGTACTGAGGGAGCGCTGCACTGCCGGAGGGGCAGTACTGAGGGAGCGCTGCCCTGCCGGAGGAGCAGTACTGAGGAAGCGCTGCATTGTCGGAGGGGCAGTACTGAGGGAGCACTGCACTGTTGGAAGGGAAGTATTGAGGGAGCGCCGCACTGTCAGAGGGGCAGTACTGAGGAAGCGCTGCACTGTCGGAGGGGCAGCACTGAGGGAGCGCTGCACTGTCGGAGGGGCAGTACTGAGGAAGCGCTGCACTGTCGGAGCGGCTGTACTGAGGGAGCGCTGCATTGTCGGAGGGGCAGTGCCAAGGGAACGCTGCCCTGCCGGAGGGGCAGTACGGAGGGAGCGCTGCACTGTCGGAGGGGCAGTACTGAGGGAGCGCTGCAGTGTTCGAGATGTAGTGCCAAGGGAGTGCTGCACTGTCGGAGGGGCAGTGCTGAGGGAATGCTGCACTGTCAGGAGGGCAGTACTGAGGAAGCGCTGCACTGTCGGAGGGGCAGTACTGAAGGAATGCCACACTGTCGGAGGGGCAGTACTGAGGGAGCGCTACACTGTCGGAGGGGCAGTACTGAAGGAGCGCTGCACTGTCGGAGGGGCAGTACTGAGGGAGTGCTACACTGTCGGAGGGGCAGTGCCGAGGGAGCACTGCCCTGTGGGAGGGGCAGTACTGAAGGAGCGCTGTACTGTCGGAGGGGCAGTGCTGAGCGAGTGCTGCACTGTCAGGTGGGCAGTACTGAGGGAGCGCCGCACTGTCGGAGGGGCAATGCTGAGGGAGCGCCGCACTGTCGGAGGGGCAGTACTGAGGGAGCGCTACACTGTCAGAGGGGCAGTACTGAAGGAGCGTGGCACTGTCGGAGGGACAGCACTGAGGGAGTGCTGCACTGTCGGAGGGGCAGTACTGAGGGAGCGCTGCACTGTCAGAGGGGCAGTGCTGAGGGAGCGCGCACTGTCAGAGGGGCAGTACTGAGGGAACACTACACTGTCCGAGGGGCAGTGCCAAGGGAGCGCTGCCCTGTCGGAGGGGCAGTACTGAGGGAGTGCTGCACTGACGGAGGGGCAGTACTGAGGGAGTGCTGCACTGACGGAGGGGCAGTACTGAAGGAGCGCTGCACTGTCGGACGGCAGTACTGAGGGAGCGCTGCCCTGTCGGAGGGGCAGTACTGAGGGAGCGCCGCACTGTCGGAGGGGCAGTACTGAGGGAGGGCCGCACTGACGGAGGGGCAGTACTGAGGGAGCGCTGCACTGTCGGAGGGGCAGTACTGAGGGAGCGCTGCACTGACGGAGGGGCAGTACTGAGGGAGCGCTGCACTGACGGAGGGGTAGTACTGAGGGAGCGCCGCACTGACGGAGGGGCCATACTGAGGGAGAGCTGGCGTCAATATTACCCCCTCCACAATGGACGGGAGAGGGTGTGTGGCGGGGGCAGAATTCTGGAGTTAAATAAGGTAACACAAACACAACACGCGGTGCACGCGTCCACCATCTTTTTCATGATGCAGAGATGCCGGTGTTGGACTGGGGTGGACAAAAATGAGAAGTCGCACAACACCAGGTTATAGTCCAACAGTTTTATTTGAAATTACGAGCTTTCGGAGCGCTGCTCCTTCGTCAGGTAAAGTGAGGGAATACGAATCAGTTACAAAGCATATATAGACAGAGAACAATGTGTCTGCAGAGATACAATCCGTCAGGAAGGCATTACATCAAAGACACAGCAGAATACAGCTAAGACAATGAGGTGGGGTCACAGGGGGTCCAACGTGTCAAATGCTGCAGTCTGCAGTTAAGCTTTTTACTTTTTTTTAAAAACTGGAAATCACATCTGTGAACAAGACAACGACGACTCTAGTCTGGACTCTTGTCTCGACTCTAGTCACGTCCTGTAGCGTGACATGAAACCGAGATCCCGGTTGAGTCCGTCCTCATGGGTGCGGAACTTGGCTATCAGTTTCTGCTCGATGATTTTGCGTTGTCGTGTGTCTCGAAGGCCGTCTTGGAGAACGCTAACCCGCAGATCCGAGGCTGAATGTCCTTGACTGCTGAAGTGTTCCCAACTGGGAGGTAACGATCCTGCCTGGCGATTGTTGCACGGTGTCCGTTCATACGTTGTCTCAGTGCCTGCATGGTCTCGCCGATGTACCATGCTGCGGTGCATTCTTTCCTGCAACGTATGAGGTAGACAACGTTGGCCGAGTCACATACTCATGGGAGAGTAAGCTGTGAAGAGGACGCAAAGAGCCTGTAAAGGGATATAGACAGGTTAAGTGAGTGGGCAATAAGGTGGAAGATGGAATATAATGTGGGGAAATGTGGGGAAATGTGGTAGGAAGAATAGAAAAACAGAATATTTTTTAAATGGTGAGAAACTATTAAATGTTGGTGTTCAGAGAGATTTGGGTGTCCTCTTACAGGAAACACAGAAAGTTAGCATGCAGGTACAGCAAGCATATAGAAAGGCAAATGGCATGTTGGCCTTTATTGCAAGGGGGTTGGAGTACAAGAGTAAGGGAGTCTTACTACAATTGTATAGGGCTTTGGTGAGACCACACCTGGAGTACTGTGCACAGTTTTGGTCTCCTTATTTGAGGAAAGACATACTTGCTTTAGAGGAGGTGCAATGAAGGTTCAGTAGATTGATTCCTGGGATGAGAGGATTGTCCTATGAGGAGAAATTGAGTAGATTGGACCTATACTCTCTGGAGTTTAGAAGAATGAGAGGTGATCTCATTGAAACATATGATACTGAGGGGGATTGACAGGGTAGATGCTGAGAGGTTGTTTCCCCTGGCTGGAGAGTCTAGAACTAGGAGACATAGACTCAGGATAAGGGGTTGGCCTTTTAAGACTGAGATGAGGAGGGATTTCTTCACTCAGAAGGTTGTGACTCTTTGGAATTCTCTGCCCCAGAGGGCTGTGAATGCTGAGTCATTGAGCATATTCAAGGCTGAGGTCAATAGATATTTGGACTCTAGGGAAATCAAGAGATAGGGGGATCGGGCGGGAAATTGGAGTTGAGATCGAAGATCAGCCATGATCTTATTGAATGGTAGAGCAGGCTCGAAGGGCCGTATGGCCTACTCCTGCTCCTAATTCATATGTTCTTATATTCTCATACACACTCTCACACACACTCTTACACTCTCACACACACTATCATGCACTCCATAAATACTCTCACACAGACCACACTCTCACACATACACACACATTCTCACACATACTCTCACGCACTCACACACTCACACACATTCTCTCACACTCACACACACACTCTCACACAAACACTCTCACACTTTCACACACACTCTCACACACACACACATTTTCACACACACTCTCACACACACACATTCTCACACATACTCTCACGCACTGACACTCACACACATTCTCTCACACACATTCTCACACACACACACACACACTCTCACACACACTCTCACACTTTCACACACTCTCACACACACTCTCACACACACACATTCTCACACATACTCTCACACACTCACACTCTCACACACACTCTCACACACTCTCACACTCACACACATTCTCTCACACATTCTCACACACTCTCACACACACATTCTCACACACTCACACACACACTCACACACACATTCTCACACACTCTCTCACACACACTCTCTCACTCTCTCACACACTCACACTCACTCTCTCACGCACACACACACTCTCATATGCACTCACACACATTCTCACACACACTCTCACACACACTCTCACACACTCACAATCACTCACACACACACTCTCACACTCTCACACACTCACAATCACACACACACCACACATTTTCACACACACTCTCACACACACTCTCACACACACTCACACACACACACTCACACACACCACACATTTTCACACACACTCTCACACACACTCACACACACTCTCACACACACTCACACACACTCTCACACACACTCACACACACTCTCACACACACACTCTCACACACACTCTCACACACACACACCCACACACACACTCACACACACACACTCACACACACTCACACTCTCAGACACACTCTCACACACACTCTCACACACACACTCTCACACACACACTCACACACACTCACACTCTCAGACACACTCTCACACACACACTCTCACACACACACTCTCTCACACACACTCTCACACACACACTCTCTCACACACACTCTCACACACACATACTCTCACTCACACACACTCACACATACTCTCACACACACTCTCTCACATACACATTCACATACACACTCTCACTCACACCACACACTCTCACACACACACACTCTCACTCACACCACACACTCACACATACTCTGACACACACACTCTCTCTCACATTCTCACACTGTCACACACTCTCACACACACCACACACCCCATACCACAGTCTCATGCACTTATATAGACTTGCATTTCTATAGCGCCTTTCACGACCACCAGACATCTCAAAGCGCTTTACAGCCAATGAAGTACTTTTGAAGTTGTAATGTGGGAATAAACATTGTCACACTCACACACACTCTTACTCTCACACTCTCTCACACACACACCACACATTCACACACACTTACATACACACTCTCACACTCACATATGCATTCTCACATCCATTCTCACACTCACTCTCACACACACACACTGTCACACTCACTCACACTCAGATACAAACCCACACACTCACACACACACTCTCACTCACACTCACTCACACTCACACACTCTCATACACACCCACACATACACACTCTCTCTCACTCTCACACACACCACACACAGATTCAGACACACTCTCGCACACACACTCACTCTCACACTCTCGCACACACACTCACTCTCACACACTCACATACTCACTCACACACACACTCATACACACTCTCTCTCTCACACACACACTCTCTCTCTCTCTCTCTCTCACACACACACTCTCTCTCTCTCTCTCACACACACACACACACACACTCTCTCATTCTCTCACACACACACAGGCAGGTAATATGTTCCATACCAGGAAACACATGGCTCTCTGCTCAGTGTTTGCTGCTGAATTCCTTTTTGATCTGTACCCAGAAAGTTCTGCGGCGCATTCAAGATCTGACTGATGGGAGGACTGCAATATTCTCCCGTTTCATTGCAACTCATGATGTGGAGATGCCGGCGTTGGACTGGGGTGGACAAAAATGGGAAGTCGCACAACACCAGGTTATAGTCCAACAGATTTATTTAAAATTACAAGCTTTCGGAGCTGTCGCCCCTTCCTCAGGTAGAGTTACTGTGAGACAATCTACCAGAATTCACAGAATATAAACACAGAGAAAATGCGATTCAATCTTTCCCGACATCAAAGACACACATTGCAACTCAGGTCGAGGTAGAACCCAAATCATAACCTTTATTTTCTGCCCCCTCCCCCAGCCACTGCTCCCTCTGCTCGTGGAAAGCACGGACTCGGGCTCTGGCTTGGACCGAACCCCGGCTGTGGGTGACCCTAGACTGCCAGTGCCGGCAGGCTGTTTCACTGTGGGCGGCTGTCGCAGATGAGCCTGCAAGATATTCGACTGTGGGTTGTATCGCAGCCGTCACTAGATGTCCGGAAGCATGTGGTTTTTCGGCGGGGTGTGGGTGGGGAGGGCAGAGGGTCAGTCGGTAGGACATTCACACACATCCCAGGTGGGGTGACTGGATAGCAATGGCGAGTTGGAACTGTGCCTGATGTGTTCAACTCTCGAGTGAGGTCAGAGTGAGTTGTACCGACTACTGAGCCCGAACCCCAGGAACTCTTGACCACTCTCTCTGGGGACAACCCCCCTCGGCAGCCCACTGAAAAGCACCTGGGTGCGGTGACAACACAGGGAGTGACCCGGGGAACCGATACCCCCCCCCCAAAATAACACAGAACACGGGCCAGCAATCAAATGGCTTTCCCTGTGCAAAGCTCGCAACTTCAGATTTGCACATTTATCTTTCCTGGTTCTTTTTTTTTGTTGGAAGTGAATGTTTCCCCCCAGCACAGCATGCCTGAAAAAACAAGAGTCAGAGGTGCCCCTCAACTCCTGTCTGCTGCTGCACTCGGAGCTGACCGCGGGCAGGCTGACTGACAGACAGGATTGACGGCCTGTCGCCTCTGACCCTGAAACAAGGATCAAGTTCAGGCTGCAAGGTCTGGGCGTTTGAGGGGTTGGCAGGGGTGGGGGGCCGGAGTGGAAGGGGTTGGTTTCCAGCCGAGCGAAATCATGGACCAGACCAGCTCCCACGGGACTCTTAAACACGGCAATGAAACTGCAGGGAAATAAGGCGAGTTTTCAGCAGAAATAGTTCAGTGAGTGGCGACTAACATCGAGAAATGGATTTTAATACATATGGAATTCTCTTACAGGATGGACAGAAAGTGCCTTGTAAACAGACCGGCAGAAAGTCGGCTAGCCTGTGCTCACCGCCAGTAACAAACTGGAATGTGAGAAAGATTTGGAAACTTGGCTAAGTAGCTGGTTCTTTGTTCATTTTAAACAATACTTTTCCTTCTCCTTTCCTCTCTTTCTCACCTCACCTCTCCTGACCTTCCTTCCCCTGCTCCTCCCTCCTTTCCTCTTCTCTTACTGTCTCCTCTCTTCTCCTCACCTCTCCTCTCCTCCCCTCTGCTCCTCTCTCCTGTCCTCCCTCTCCCCTCCACCTCCTCTCCTCTCCAATCCTCCCTTCCCCTGCTCCCCTCCTCTTCCCACCCCTCCCCTTCCTACTCCTCCTGTCTCCTCTCTTCTCCTCACCTCTCCTCTCCTCCCCTCTGCTCCTCTCTCCTGTCCTCCCTCTCCCCTTCACCTCCTCTCCTCTCCAATCCTCCCTTCCCCATCTCCCCTCTCCTCCATTTCCCACTCCTCCACTCTACTCTCCTCCCCATCTCTCCGCTCTCCTCCTCTCTCCACCCCTCTCCACCCCTCCCCCCCATCCCCACCCCCTCCACTCCCCCTCCCCTCCCCTCTCCTTCCCACCCCCACCCCCCTCCCCCTCCCCTACCCTCCCCTCCCCTGCACTCAGCTCTCCTCTCCTCCTCCTCTCCCCATCTCTCCTCCCCTTCCCTCCACTCTCCTCCCTTCCCTCCACTCTCCTCCTTTCCCTCCACTCTCCTCCCTTCCCTCCACTCTCCTCCCCTTCCCTCCACTCTCCTCCCCTTCCCTCCACTCTCCTCCCCTTCCCTCCACTCTCCTCCCCTTCCCTCCACTCTCCTCCCCTTCCCTCCCCTTCCCTCCACTCTCCTCCCCTTCCCTCCACTCTCCTCCCCTTCCCTCCACTCTCCTCCACTCTCCTCTCCTCCCCTTCCCTTCCCACTCCTCCACTCCCCTTCCCTTCCCACTCCTCCACTCTACTCTCCTCCCCTCCACTCAGCTCTCCTCTCCCCATCTCTCCTCCACTCTCCTCCCCTTCCCAACCCTCCACTCTACTCTCCTCCCCTCCTCTCAGCTCTCCACCTCCCCTCCGCTCATCTCTGGCCCTCCCTTTCCCTCCCCTGCCCTCCCCTCCCCTGTCCCCTCCCCTGTCTCCACCCCTTCCCTCTCCCTGCTTCTCCTCCCCTGTGAGTACAGATTTAACCCTCAGTATGATTCCGTCAGTGCCAACAACACTCCCAACACCCAAGTGGCCATTCTTCAGGTGTAAGGCTTGACTGAGTGTGGTCAGTTCTTGCAGGGAGGAGGGGTAGGAATCAGGCAAGGGCCCGGTTCATGGTCTTATGCAGTGACCCCTGCTGGACAGTGCATGTGTGTGGACATCAGGTCAGGAAAGGCTTGGGTTTGACTGGGATGCCTCCCCCACAGACAAACAGCCCAATCACTGCCTAGGCTCACACACTGGGGTGAGGTATCTGTACGAGTCACCTCTTTAAGGACGGGTGGAAGGAAAAAAAAGGAGTGCAAAAAAACAACTTTCTGATTAGTTTATGATAGGGGGTAATAAACATGAAACTGACCTAGGTCCACATTCAAAAGGTGATACAGCACAACCCAGCACAGAGAGGGGCCTAGGTATGGAGCACGGATTGGGTACAGGTGCTGAATTTAGCAGAAATTCAGTTATAACCTCTCAGTTCTGCTATCAGGAGAGATTGAACAGGCTGGGGTTCTTTTCTCTAGAAAAGAGAAGACTGAGGGGTGACCTGATAGAGGCCTTCAAGATTATGAAAGGGTTTGATAGGGTAGACGTAGAGAAGATGTTTCCAGTTGCAGGCGAGACCAGCACTAGAGGCCATAAATATAAGATAGTCGCTAATAAATCCAATAGGGAATTCAGGAGAAACTTCTTTACCCAGAGAGTGGTTAGAATGTGGAACTCGCTACCATAAGAACATAAGAAATAGGAGCAGGAGTAGACCATACGGCCCCTCGAGCCTGCTCCGCCATTCAATAAGATCATGGCTGATCATCGACCTCAACTCCACTTTCCCGCCTGATCTCCATATCCCTTGATTCCCCTAGAGTCCAAAAATCTATCAATCTCAGCCTTGAATATACTGAAAGACTCAGCATTCACAGCCCTCTGGGGCAGAGAATTCCAAAGATTCACAACCCTCTGAGTGAAGAAATTCCTCCTCATCTCGGTCTTAAATGGCCGTCCCCTTATCCTGAGACTATGGGCTGGATTTTGTCAGCCCCGAGGAGGCGGGTATGGAGGCAGGTCTGCCGGTAAAGTTGCAGAAAGTGGGGGCGGATGGCAAACCCGCCCCCATCCCACCTCCGTGCCCTTATGCCAGGAGGTGGGAAGCCGTCCTGCCCCGGGTCCCGTCTCCTCGAGGTGGGAAAGGGATTAAATCTTTTTAACTGCCTGTTAACAGGTAGTTAACAGGCAGAAAAAAGGATTAGTCCCATTTTACCTTTTCAGGTGAAGGCTTCCCGACCTCGGAGAACCCCGCCGGGGTGGAGGAGTCGAGTAGGAGGTCTGCGGGGGTTGGAGGGGTCTGGAAGTGAGATGTAGAGGTGAGTGATGGGTGCAAGTGTGGAGTGGTAAGTATGTGAGGTGAGTGTTAAGTGCTAGAAAATGTTCACTTACCTTTGTTTCTGCCTACAGCCTTCAGCCGCGGTGGTTCCGGAGTCCCGACATCTTCATTGTAGATTTCACAGACTGGCTGTTGGATCCTCCGAACCAACAGTCATCTGCTTTCTACAAAGTTGAAAGGTTTGATGAGTCCTGAACACAAAGTCTCATCAAACTACACAGAATGTCAGTGTTTGACAGTTTCACAGAGCTGTCAAACGCTGACATTTCTTCTTTCAAGAAGTCTTGACAGATAGCACGTCAGACGTTGACGTGCTGTGTCAGTGACTTCCCCCTAATTGGCCTGCTGAGCCCGCAGGACAGGCTTAACAAGGTCAATCAGGGGAAAATCCCACTGGTTGGCCAGAACATGATGGAGGTGGGACTTAGACCCGACAAGCAGCAGTCCCGCCTCCAGCACGTCTCCATTCACAAAATCCAGCCCTATGCCCCCCAGTTCTAGACTCTCCAGCCAGGGGAAACAACCTCTCAGCATCTACCCTGTCAATCCCCTTCAGAATCTTGTCTGTTTCAATGAGATCACCTCTCATTCTTCTAAACTCCAGAGAGTATAGGCCCATTCTCTCTCATCGTAGGATAGCCCTCTCATCCTAGGAATCAATTTAGTGAACCTTTGTTGCACTGCCTCCAAGGCAAGTATATCCTTCCTTAGATAAGGAGACCAAAACTGTGCACAATACTCCAGGTGTGGTCTCACCAAGGCCCTGTACAATTGCAGCAAGACTTCCTTACTCTTATACTCCAACCCCATTGTAATAAAGGCCAACATGACATTTGCCTTCCTTATTGCTTGCTGTACCTGTATGTTAGCTTTGTGTGTTTCTTGCATGAGGACACCCAAATCTCTGAAAACCAACATTTAAAAGTTTCTCACCATTTAAAAAATATTCTGTTTTTCTATTCTTCCTACCAAAGTGAATAACCTCACATTTCCCTACATGATACTCCATCTGCCACCTTACTGCCCACTCACGTAGTCTATCTATATCCCTTTGCAGACTCTTTGTGTTCTCCTCACAGCTTACTTTCCCACCTAGTTTTGTATCATCAGCAAACTTGGATACATTACACTTGGTCCCTTCATCTAGGTTATTAATATCGATTGTAAATAGCTGAGGCCCAAGCACTGATCCTTGCGGCACCCCACTAGTTACAACCTGCTAACTGGAAAATGACCTGTTTATCCCTACTCTCTGTTTTCTGTCCGTTAACTAATCCTCTATCCATGCTACTATATTATCCCCAACCCCATGAGCCCATATCTTGTGTAGTAACCTTTTATGTGGCACCTTATCGAATGCCTTTTGGAAATCCAAATATACTACATCCACTGGTTCCCCTTTATCTACCCTGCTAGTTACATCCTCAAAAAACTCTAATAAATAAATTTGTCAAACACGATTTCCCTTTCATAAAACCATGTTGACTCTGCCTAACCATGTTATGATTTTCTAAGTGCTCTGATACCACGTCCTTAACAATGGATTCCAGCATTTTCCCGATGACTGATGTCAGGCTAACTAGCTTGTAGTTCCCTGTTTTCTCTCTCCCTCCTTTCATGAATAGCAGTATTACATTTGTTACCTTCCAATCCGCTGGGACTGGTCTAGAATCTACGAAATTTTGGAAGATCAAAAGCAATGCATCCACTCTCTCTGCAGCCACCTCTTTTAGAACCCTAGGACATAGGCCGTCAGGTCCAGGGGATTTATTGGCTTTTAGTCCCATTAGTTTCTCTAGTACCTTTTCTCTACTTATATTAATTATGTTAAGTTCCTCACCCTCATTAGACCCTTGGTACCCCACCATTTTTGGTATGCTTTTTGTGTTTTCTACTGTGAAGATAGATACAAAATATTTGTTTAACATTTCTGCCATTTCCTTATTCCCCATAATAATTTTGCCAGCCTCAGCCTCTAAGGGACCAATGTTTACTTTTGCTACTCTCTTCCTGCTGGGCCGAATGGCATGTTTCTGTGCTGTAAATACTTTGTAATTTGTAATTGCCTACCACAAGGAGTCATTGAGGCGAATTGCATAGATGCATTCAAGGGGAGGCTAGGTAAGTACATAAGGGAGAAAGGAATAGAAGGATAGATTGATGGGGTTAGATGAAGAGGGGTGGGAGGAGGCTCATGTGGAACATCAACACCAGCATGAACCTGTTGGGCTGAATGGCCTGTTTCTGTGCTGTAAATACTTTGTAATTTGTAAAGCTGTCATTGCCGGGCAATAAATTGTCCATCACTTTATAATACCCATCTGATTTAAATATCTTCATTAAAGGGAATGGTCCATGTCCCTCTCACCACAGCATGTACCTGACAGCAATAAACATGCAAAACGATTCCTCAACATTCTTACTGTGGGTAAATGCCTGCTCTAGTAAACACTCTGCCACCTTAAATCAACATACCATCCCGATTCTCATCTTAAGGAAAGGAATGTTCCAGGAACTAAAGTTATACATACAAAAAAGTGTTAGGGAACTGGATGGAGTTACCACAACTTCCAATCACCTCTGGGACTAATTTCTGCTTTATTCATATGTAAAACTAACAATTCTCCTGTGGCATTGCTCATGGTGAGGAGATCTCCTGTGGCATTGCTCAAGGTGAGGAGAGAGCCCCTGTGACATTGCTCATGGTGAGGAGATCTCCTGTGGCATTACTCATGGTGAGGTGATCTTCTGTGGCATTGCTCAAGGTGAGGAGAGAGCCCCTGTGACATTGCTCATGGTGAGGAGATCTCCTGTGGCATTGCTCATGGTGAGATGATCTCCTGTGGCATTGCTCATGGTGAGAAGATCTCCTGTGGCATTGCTTATGGTGAGGAGATCTTCTGTGGCATTGCTCATGGTGAGGTGATCTCCTGTGGCATCGCTCAAGGTGAGGAGAGAGCCCCTGTGACATTGCTCATGGTGAGGAGATCTCCTGTGGCATTGCTCATGGTGAGGTGATCTCCTGTGGCATTGCTCATGGTGAGGAGATCTCCTGTGGCATTGCTCAAGGTAAGGAGAGCCCCTGTGGCATTGCTCATGGTGAGGAGATCTCCTGTGGCATTGCTCATGGTGAGGAGATCTCCTGTGGCATTGCTTGTGGTGAGGAGATCTCCTGTGGCATTGCTCATGTAGATCAGATTTCCTATGACATTGCTCATGTAGATCAGATTTCCTGTGACATTGCTCATGTAGATCAGATTTCCTGTGGTATTGCTCATGGTGTGTCAGATGATATACTGCTTTATAACAATGGAGGTGCTATCAACAAATTGTGATGGGAACAGATAGTAAGTGTGACACTTACAAGAAGTGAACAAAATACGCATGACATTTAATATATTATAGATACGAGGGGATATCCCACAGAATTGACCACAGTGAGTCAGAGAATATGCTAAAGTGTGACATTCCAAGTGTGGCACCTGTTGTGTCATTTTTTAAGTGTGAAAGAAGTAAGTGCGACATTATAGAAAGTATGCATTATATACAGCACGTTTAATATATTATAGATATCTATCCTATAGATACTACTATAGTTATTAATCCTTTTACCCTTATTTACCTGATGTTCAAAAATACCTTGTCCTATACACCCATGCTCCTCACTGAATCATTACTGTCAAAACTCATCGCATATAGATTTACATAGAATATTCAGCACAGAACTCTCCTACTTTCACTGTCAAATTTTGTTTGATAACGCTCCTGTGAAGTGCCTTGGGACGTTTCACTATGTTAAAGGCGCTATATAAATGCAAGTTATTGTTGATGTTGTTGGTGTTTAACTCATCCTTTACCAGGAACTTGAAGCCATGGAACTCCTCATCTCCTTCAGTTTACCTTTCCTCCTACAATCAGCAGGTTTTTTAAACTCAAACTTGGCATCACCTAACCATATGCTTTCAAATTTATCTTGTCTACTTTGCAATGTTGATCTGAACTCCATTCAACCCTTTATAGTAACGAGCTTCAAATGCATTGTCCTAATTCAGATTGGAACTGGAGACCACAAAATTCTGAAACAACCACGCTGAGCACCAGACTGATCAGTAGTTGAGGCGACCGGTTATGTTTCTCTATCGTTCTCCAATATTCTCCCTCTCTCTCTCCCTTCCTTTCTGAAAGGTGCTGCCTCCTGTTGGGGCCCAGTCTTGCATGGTGTACATGGAAATGTTGGATTGGGATTGGCCATGATGTCCTCACATAATGTACCAGCCAATTTTCATTGTCAAGGCTCATCCAAGTGGCCAGTCTTCATGTGTGAGTCTTGACAGTGAAAGATGGTGAGGGCATCTAGGCCCAGCCCAATCCTGACCTCCTCCCACATTTCCATGTCCACTGTCTAGCTGAGCAGTAGCCCTGGACTGAAGTCTTCCACAACCGGTCCCAGGAGGACTGTGGCAAATTGTTGTGAACCAGCTGGTGTCCAATCAGACAACTCAACAGAGAATGAGGAAAGAACCCTCTTCTGGTCTGTGCCTCTCAGCCTGCTGGTGTTAAGAATGTTCAAAGAAACACATGTCTAGTTTGACTGCATTTCTGTTTGGATTTGCAGAGATTGACTTCAAGAAGTGGAGTTTTTATAGAGAAAAGGAGAGACAGTGTAAGTTGAATCATTATAAAAATAAGTACTGGTACATGCACAATAGGCCAGGGGATCTCATTGAAACGTATACAATTCTGACAGGGCTAGATAGACTGGATGCAGGGAGGATGTTTCCCCTGGCTGGGGGGGGGTCTAGAACGAGGGGTCACAGTCTCAGGATACGGGGTGGGACATTTAGGACTGAGATGAGGAGAAATTTCTTCACTCAGAGGGTGGTGAACCTGTGGAATTCTCGACCACAGAAGACTGTGGAGGCCAAGTCACTGAATATATTTAAGAAGGAGATAGATAGATTTCTAGACACAAAAGGCATCAAGGGGTCTGGGGAGAGAGCGGGAATATGGTATTGAGATAGAGGATCAGCCATAATCATGTTGAATGGCGGAGCAGGCTCGAAGGGCCGAATGGCCGACTCCTGCTCCTATTTTTCTATGTTTCTTGTGTGATGTGAATTCTATTATTGTAACATAATAAAAATGTAAAAATATAGTGTCAGCTTAGCCCAGTGCTAGCACTATCTTTCAGATGAGACGTTAAACCGAGGTCCTGTCTGGTCTGTTCAGGTTGAAGTAAAAGATCCCACGGTACTATTCGAAGAAGAGCAGAGAAGTTCTCCTCGTGTCCTGGCCAATATTTATCTCTCAATCAATACCTCCAAAAACTGGTTATCTGGTCATTTATGTCATTGCTGTGCGCAACTTGACTGCCGTGCTCGTCTACATAACAACAGTGACTGTACTTCGAAAGCACTCCATTGGCTATGAAGCACTTTGGGATGTCCTGATGACATGAAAGGCACGATATAAATGCAAGTTCCTCTTCTTTCTTGTCATATAAACCCAAATAAAATGGAGATTTATTTTCCGTCAGAGGGAATGAAATCCCAGAGCAGTTGATATCATGATCTGAGGTGAATAAGCAATTAATGAATGCACGAAAGCATGTTGTATCATTAAAAATATTACTACATACTTCTTACCTCTACAATTGTCTTAGTAATACGTTTTCAGGGCTGCCAAATTCAACTGGACCAATTCCCAAACCACCACTGATCTTTATGGAAACGGAGCAAAATGTCAGAATTTCTCTTAAAAAGTACATTCTTCGGAAATGTCGGTCTTCCATTTACACTTTACTCATCCATTAGCCGATCTTAATTCTATTCTTGATGGCATCTTACTCATTCTCTCTTTCAATATGTTCTCCAGCGGCATGACTCATTTTACTAAAATTGTTGCATTTTTAAGGAATTTTTTAAGTGTAAATTCTCTGCCCACAAGGAGAGGGATCGTGCTGGTTGGGGACCATTTTAGTGGCAGTGTTAGGCAGTCCCAAATCTAGCGTACTCTGCCCCAACTTCAGAAGACCACCCATAAATCACCAGTTTAACAGTTTAAATATTTCACACCAGCAATTCTCTGGCCTCTCTGGGTAAGATTGCCCTGAAAACAAGTCCCAGAGATGATACCAAGGATGAGGAACTTCAGTTATGTGGAGAGACTAGAGAAGCTGGGATTGTTCTCCTTAGAATAGAGAAGGTTAAGGTGAGATTTAATAGAGGTGTTCAAAATTATGAGGGATTTTGATAAAGTAAATAAATAGAAGCTGTTCTACTGGTGGGAGGGTCGGTAACCAGAGGTCACAGATTTAAGGTAATTGGCAAAAGAACCAGAGGCGAGATGAACATTTTCTTTACGCAGCGAGTTGTTATGATCTGGAACGTGCTGCCTGAAAGGGCGGTGGAAGCAGATTCAATAGTAACTTTCAAAAAGGAAGTTGGATAAATACTTGAAAGGGAAAAAATTGCAGTGCTATGGGAAAAGAGCGGGGGAGTGGGACTAATTGGAGAGCTCTTTCAAAGAGCTGGCACAGGCATGATGGGCCAAATAGTCTCCTTCTGTGCTGTAGGAGTCTGTGATGCTATGAAAGGCAATTCCGAATGGAACTTCTTCATACCATCTTCCGATACCTAAAAGATTTTGTTTTCTCACAGGCTCACGTCTCCCAGAGACCTTGTTCTTGCCGTGGTCTCCAATCCCTGGATTCGCACTCTTCATCTGGCACTAATGTCTTGATAGTTTTCAGACCTCCTTTGACCTCAAAGCTCCAACAGCTTGCAGCCTGTGACAATAAGTAAGCTACCATTTTCATACCTGGCAAAAAAAAGCTAATTTTCCACCGTCAAAATAAATAAATAAAGTTGAGTTACATAAAGTCCTGACTTTGTTTATTGATTTCCTGACTTTTTGGTCACAGAACAGTACAACCAGCCCTGAGCACTTACCACCCCAGCCCCAGGGGCCCCCCTCCCCTACCCTCCTCCGCCACCTCCCCCCACCGCCCCCCCCTCCCGCCCTGGCTGCCTGGCTGGACACTGGTAGTGGAGATCACCCACCTGTGCTCTTCCCAGCATTGGGACCAGCCTCCTTCTCCCCCACCCCAGCCCACCCTAGCAGCAAGTCTCTGTGCCTGGGCCAGCTCACTGCTGATCCAATATTCATCCCTTAACCAACATCACTAAAAACAGATGATCTGATCATTATCAAATTACTGTTTGTGGGATCTTGCTGTGCGCGAACTGGCTGCTGCGTTTCCTACATCAGAACAGTGACTAAACTTCAAAAATACTTTATTGGTTGTAAAGCGCTTTTGGACATCCTGAGGTCGTGAAAGGCGCTATATAAATGCAATTCTTTCTTTCCTCTACAGTCTGACAATATACTTTGCGCCAACTCTCCATCTCTGTGTTTTTATTTCCAATTAATCCTTTTCAACAAACTACTTACTTACTTCATCAACATTATGATAATTAAAATAGGCCACTCAGGTAAGGTAGTAGCGAAAGCCAAATAAAAGCAACCCTCTCCCCTCAGATATTCATTCACCAACACTGTTGCATTCTCTCCCTGTTTATTTTTTCTCACCAGGAGAGATGCACTAGTATTGCATAAATGGAATATACATTAGTGACAGGTGATTTATTGTAAGTAACCTACTTGTATGGCGACTGACATATGAACTCCAAACCATCGTCAACACCTTCACCGAAGCGTATGAGAGCATGGGCCTTACACTAAACATCCGTAAGACAAAGGTCCTCTACCAACCTGCCCCTGCCACACAGTACTGCCCCCCGATTATCAAAATCCACGACAAGGCCCTGGACAACGTGGACCACTTTCCATACCTTGGGAGCCTACTGTCAACAAGGGCAGATGTCGACGATGAAGTCCAACACCACCTTCAGTGTGCCAGTGCAGCCTTCGGTCACCTGAGGAAGAGAGTGTTTGAAGACCAGGACCTCAAACCCGGCACTAAGCTCATGGTCTACAGAGCAGCAGTGATACCTGCCCTGCTGTATGCCTCAGAGACATGGACCATGTACAGCAGGCACCTCAAAGCACTGGAGAGGTACCACCAACGCTGCCTCCGCAAGATCCTGCAAATCCATTGGCAGGATAGGCGCACCAACGTCAGTGTTCTTGCTCAGGCCAACATCCCCAGCATCGAAGCTTTGACCACGCTCGATCAGCTCCGATGGACGGGTCACATTGTCCGCATGCCTGATACGAGACTCCCAAAACAAGCGCTCTACTTGGAGCTCCGGCACGGCAAGAGAGCCCCAGGTGGGCAGAGGAAACACTTCAAGTACACCCTTAAAGCCTCCTTGAAAAAGTGTAACATCCCCACCGACACCTGGGAATCCCTGGCCCAAGACCGCACAAAGTGGAGGAGAACCATCCGGGAAGGCGCCGAACACCTCGAGTCTCTTCGCCGGGAGCAAGCGGAAGGAGCGCACGTCAACCCAAGCACCCCACCCACCCGCCCCTTCAACCACCGTCTGCCCCACCTGTGACAGAGACTCTAGGTCCTGCATTGGACTCATCAGTCACCTGAAAACTCATTTTTAATGTGGAAGCAAGTCATCCTCGGTTCCGAGGGACTGCCTAAGAAGAAGAAGAAGATGGCGACTGACATATGTCACTGGTGATGGGGACTGGTTTATTCAGCTAGAGCAACTCATTGGTTTAATTTCTGTAAACCACTAGTCCCTAACATGTATCCCCTATTTAAGTGTGTGTAGATCATTGTGGCAGTGGCTTTACATCAAGTGCCTTACCATCTAATACAACAACTGCCACAAAGAGACTCTGTTGTCACCTCCAAACATTGTAGGCACATTATCTGACTGACCTCAACATCACTGATTATAATCGCTCAACCATTGGTGGCCGTGCCTTCTGTTGCCTGGGCCCTAAGCTCTGGAATTCCCTGCCTTAACCTCTCCGCCTCGCTACCTCTCTTTCCTCCTTTAAGATGCTCCTTAAAGCCTACCTCTTTGACCAAGCTTTTGGTCACCTGCCCTAATTTCTCCTTATGTGGCTCGTGTCAAATTTTTTATCTTATAATACTCCTGTGAAGTGCCTTGGGACGTTTTACTACGTTAAAGGCGCTATATAAATGCAAATTGTTGCTGTTGTCCTGAGTCAATGCCTTAGAGGCAGAATGATCTCTCATTTTAGATATATTTTGAATTGTCATCTATGAAAACATTTTTGCAGTCTTGCGTTGCAAAGGGAAATGAAACTGCAAAGAAAAAACTTGCAAAACTAAAATAAATTATGGAAGTTGTAGAGTTTAAAATAAACGAAACACTTCTGAGCACTTGCACCTGCTGTGTTTGTGACTTGTGTCAGTCAATAGTTAATCTTTCGTAAACCATCACTCAAATGTCGTGCATCCTCTCTCCAATCTGCCAATCACTTGGCTTGGACTCAATCAGATTCACCAGCAGCAGCATCAGGGTAACCAGAGAGGGGCGGGGGGAGGGAGAAAACCCCCCACTAGTGTAACAGAAAGAGCCGTCGCCTAGCAGCGAGAGCTGCCAATCACCTGGCGCCGATCGCACTGCCAATCACTCTTTCCCTTCAGCGGCAAGTGGGGAAAGGGGGCGGGACCTGTCGCCTGGCAGCGGCGTCTGTCAATCATTCGGTGGGCGGGGCCGGTCAGACAGTAATGAGGGAGGGGGGGTGAGGGCCCCGCCCATCCAGGCAGCGGCCGCCAATCGGGCGAAGAGCTGGCCCAGCCGGCTCTCCTAGCAACGCAGGGGCGGCGCGGCCAATGAGGAGAGAGAGGGGGCGGGACGGGGGACGGCCGGGACTGGCTCGCTCGGGCGCATTTCTCTCTCTCTCTCTCTCTGTGGCCGTCAAAACAGTCGCGGGCGGGCGGGCGGCGGGCCGGGAGGGGGAGAGTAAAACCGGCGCTCGAGCTGCGGCGGTTAAAATTCAAATCCCCTCAGCGTTCGGCGGGCTCGGACTATCTCCCACCGGGCCACTCAATTTTTTTTTGAGGAAAAATTATTTTTTTTTGTGGTATTTTTTGACGGGATTTGTGGATTTAAAACCAGCCAGAAGAAGGAGGACGGAAAGAAGAAAATAATTTGTCGGGTGTGTGTGTGTGTGTGTGAGGAGGGGGGGGGAGGTGATTTTATTTGGAATTATCTATCCCCCCAATTCTCTCTGATCACTTCTCTCTCTCTCTCAATATATATAAGTGTCTTTGTGTGTGTGTGAGTGAGTGAGATGGAGGATCAGTCCCGGCTGCTGCAGCCTCACCCCGGGGTGGCTCTGGCTGTGCACTCGCTGCCTCCTCACTCTCAGGCGGACGGCGGCGACCCCGAGGGACGGAAACAGGACATCGGAGACATCCTGCAGCAGATCATGACCATCACTGACCAGAGCCTGGACGAGGCGCAGGCCAGGTCAGTACACCGTGCCTTTACCCACCCGCTCACCGCCCCCCGTATTGCCCCAGCCTGTAAGAACCACTTCAACCCCCCCTACCCACCCTCCAAAATAAAAATCACAACAGCATCCTGACAGAAAGAAAAAAAGTTTGCTTCCAATTCCAGATATTTAAACTGAACGCCCCCCCCTCCCCTGGTTTTTATTTTGCAGTTTCATCATAAAAAGTCATTTTAAATAATAAACTTTCTCCAATCTCATCAATTCACTGACTTTTCAAAGCCTTTTCCACCCCTCTCTATCAGCTTTTTAATGCAGGCAGGAGTGAGAATTAGTATTTTTTTTTTGGGTTGTTGTTGCAAGTTTTCTTAATTTTCCGAGGGAAGAACATTCCCCTCTGCATGAACATTACTGACCGACTTTTTGCTCAATAGTTCGCATTACTATCGATACATGGAGGTGTATATATATTGTTGCAAATAATTCTCGAACAGCTTTTGCATTGAATGACGTTCAGTGTATTGTTGGGGGGCTGATTTTTGTCTAATGCTTCGTCCATATCGCTTCAAAATAATATAAAGTAGTGAGTAATACCAATTTATGTTTAGCAGTACAGTAGTGGAAAGGGGGATGTGGGCTCTTGTCGTGATTATAGATTTACCTTCCAGTCTACCGAGGAAATAGGTGTGCACCTAAAATGGTCGTGTTGGAGTTGGGAAATGTTCGCATTGCTCAGGTACATTTGGGTCCATAACTAAAAGGTTTAGCCAAATGCTAATTAAATTTCTATTTGACTAATGTGCCTTTTGACCTTTTAATCACATTGGCTAATGGCTCTGTGAGAACGAGGACAGCAGCAGGCCGAGCATCTCCCACAATTGCCAACCTTTTATACAAAAAAAAATGATTTGAGTTGCAAGTAAATGGACCGTCAGATAAAATGTAGTTTGTGCAAACTTCCCGAGGGACTGCAGGAAAACAAGTAAGCCATAGTAAAAGTTTCTCCAACACACACTCGGCGACTGCAATCTGTCTGCAGTTTGAACAAGCTGAATAAGTTGCTTATTACACTAAACTGATCATTTTGGTTAAATGTAAATTTTGTCTTGATAGATTTGCAGTAGTTTTTTTTGGGGAAGAGTGAATTTGGTTCCTCTTATGAAGAATTTTCTTGTAATTGTGCTCACTTGCACAATATAAGATCAAGATTAGATGCAGTGAAAAACATTTTATGATGAAATCTATAGATTGTAATGAAACTGCGATGTATTTTTATGTTTGCAAACTACTAATTTTTGCAAAGAACTAGTGACAAAATTTACTTCAAAAATATTTCTGGCAACATTGTTCGTACTCAAATTACTTGTTGAATTATTTTTCATAGAGTTTAAAATTTTTTATTTTCCATAAATGATCAAGTGTGTATTACACCTTTACTTTTGATAATGTCACTTCATTGAGTTTATTGCCAAATTTTTTGAGAAATGTAGATATGAAAGAAAGTGATCATCTGACTTAATTAAAATAGCTCTATTTATAATTAAAAAACACTTAAGTAGTGGTTTGGAACATGTGCAGCACCCTGTGTTTTAGAGAAACAGAATCACAGTTGGAAGCAGTGTGCAAGTGTTAGATTTTTAAAAAAGACTTCCCAGATCATTAGTGGAACAATGTATATATTAAAATAAGTTTGGCGTTGCATATTTTCCCCCATGTTCTTCTATCGTGCCCTGCGTTTTATTGCAATTACTAACAGCAGAGAAAAGAGAATCATTAAGAATGAAGAGGTTATAAACTTCCTAGGTTTTCCACTAAAGTGTGGAGCTGTGCATCAAAATTGCAGGTTGCCCAAAATGCCAAAATCTGTGCTGTCACTACCAGTCATTTCAAATTGAGTCGGATGGATTTAAAGTGGTGGAACACTCACTTAAGATGATGGAGACACAGTTGCCAGTAGGCTTTTCTGTATGGTTCAATAGTACTAGGCGATTGTAGTAGCAAAGCACTCTTTATTTATATGCTTATATTTGAGTGTACTTATTCTATAGTAATTGCACTATGATTTAGATGAGCACAGTGATACCAAAAGAATCCATAAATTCTCTTCGCACTTTAATCCTTTTGACTATATACTTTATAGAGCAATTAATTGATTACAAATTTTAATCAACAGATAATTAATCTATTCATCAACTTGTCATCAAGCCCGTCAGTGTTGGCATTGTGACGAGGATGCGATCTGAGATTAGGGAGAGGGAAGCGAAATGGGGCCAGGACCCTGCTTGCTTCAAAGTGAAATGAGTGAAGCTTTGAGGCTTTACAACTTATTTACACCCGTAGTTCTGGTTCTGTTTGATAGAAAATTGGTGACATAGTTGCATTACTAAAATACACAGTAGCTTTTTAAAAAGCTAATTCATTAGATTTGGTGTGATGTTAACATAATACTGTGGAAGACATTGAACTCGCGTTTAACCAGAAATATTTCATGTTGTAAAATTTACAAATATTTGGCTAATTTTTCGAGTAATTAATTAAGACAGTTAACTATTGCAACTAATCTGCTGTCACAGCTATGTGGCTTATTTAAATTTAAAAAATCAAGTTGTAAAAATATAGGATTTTAGGTTTTGAAGTGGGGATCTTTTTAAATTGTTGGTAACTAATGGAAGTCAATGTACAAGTTTCAAACTTGCCTTTGAAAGGCACTGGCTGAATTTGTACTTTACATTTTACCTAGTGTCCTGTTAGGCTGCATAGTTTACCTTAAATTGTTTTAGATTTAAACGTTGCGTGTAGTGTTCAGCGTCACCTCCTTTGAATGATCTGTTTTGTTTCAGACACTTGTGCAATAAAATATCAGTTGAACAAAAAGGGTATATTTGTGTATGGCGTTCTGCAAAAAAGAAACGGACAAGTTGAACTCTTTCAATTGGGCGATATTAACAATCATTTAAGCGGTATATTTCTACTGGGGCTGTCTACATTACTGGCTATGTTTGAGCATGAAATGTATAATTATTTGCTGTACGTTCGTTGCGCTATCTTCATTGGTTAAGGTAAACTTGGTGTATATTTGGGTGACTCTACACAAGCTTACATGTTTCATCTTGTGTTTGTATATATGTGGAAAACATGTTTTTGGGTCTTCATCTGATTACATTGTATTGCAGATTATTTTGTATTCTGCACATTGAGTTGGTGAACAGATCTTTAAAAAATTTGGCACCAGCTTCTTCTGTTTGTGTTATGGTAGTAGGCATGTTTCTCTTTTACTTCTCATAATATTTTTATCCCTTCCTGAAAATAAAGAGTAAGATTGTTAGAGATTTTACCACGATGTAGTTAAATATTTATAACCCAGTATAACTAACTACACATTCAGGTAAAGATTTTGGCTGCCAGACTCAACTGTATGTACTGATGAAATTGTCACCATTTATAGTAAAGTGCTAGGAAATCTGTATTTATAACTAAGTTAATGAATAGGAGGAGTATGCTTGAGGTTTGTTTTCACTTGAGCATTGTAATTTTACTATGTTTATATGCTGAGTCATGTGTTTCATACAGAATTCACCATGACATTTAATCTTAACCAATCTATTTGCATATAATAAATAACAGACTAGCTGTTGGTAGTTATTTTCAGCATCTTCACTTTGATACTGCTTAAGTTTTCTGCTGGCTATATAAGAGAATGTAAAAGGAAGATTAGTTAATTTGCTTTTTAGAACATTGTAAGGTGCAGATTGAACCAGTTACAAAGAGCAAAACTACTTTAATGAGTAGAGACTAGGTTTAGCAACAGTCAGTTTCTGTGGCTGACAACTATAGTTTTCTGTCCAACCAAAACTGATGAGGTTAAAGTGAACAGTTTGTATGTGACTTCCAGATAGCTTTCTTAGTCACCTCTTGGTGCTGGGTTTGTCATTCCATTAATGTCTACCATCACATTTACTTACACTGGCATTCTTTGTATTTCGTCATGCGTTATATATTTGTATTTTTATAAAGAGTTGAATTGTTGGATCTCTTCGTTGTCAGAGGCTGTGTTTATGTGTATCCTCGCTATGTTATAGGCAGTATAGAGCTGAGCCTGAGGCGTTTGGTTTTGCAAAATGATAATCTACTGGAGGCACATTTTAGCTGCAAGATTTGAGAAGTTGCAGTGGAATATGTTCTGTGTACTTTTAAGTTATTTATATTTGGTCGATTGGAAATGGTTAGCAGATTTACATCTTGGCCAATTTTGAGTTTTTTATGGTTTCAGCTGGAGTGAGAGTTTGTGCTTGACTTGGGAATGTGGATCTTGGGTTGTTATTTAGTTTTTAATTTACTTCAAGTTTTTTCTTTGCTTCTATATGTCATTTCCACCAAGCAGCATGCATAGTGCACTACATCTGACTCTTTTCACTTTTATAAAGTAAAACTCTGCAGTATTTCAAAACTCTTTGTATAATGCAAAAAGAAACATTGAAATCATTGTTGGCATCTTTTCAAAACCTCCACTAATTGCTTTTTTTGTACATGGTAAATAGTAATAGCTTTCGTTTTTGTGTTGGCTAAAATGCTGGTATTTCTCATTTCATTCTTTGTACTATCTGTGGTTATGGAATAGGACTGCCTTAGGTGTAGGAAGAATGCTTTCTCATGAATGGCACTTTAAGTGTTTAATTAAACTTAATTGACAATAATGGCTTGGAAATAGTTCTGTTTATGTGCAATTCTATTGACCTGGTGTGTTATCTTGCCTTCTTTTCTGGTTGGTTATCTAACCTTTTCAGTTAAAATTTCGGTATGCAGTTTTAAATAAAAGCATTCTACCTATTCTTTCAAGATATTCCCATCGTTGCACATTGTTTAAACACAAGGCAATTCGTGTAATCGGAAAACGGGCATACGTTAACTGATTTGGGCTTTTGTAAAATAGATACTGCAGTGGTATGGGAAGATGTGAATGTTGGAGTTTAATATGTTTCCATAAGTAAGATTATACATTATTAACCTCAAATGTTCATTTAAAGTCTGGTAAATAAAAGACACGGTGAATGATTATAATTGAAGTGTGTCGGGTCATGGGTTTGTGTATGAATTCAGAAATCGGCCTTATGCTTCAGTAAATACATCTTGGGGTTAAGAGGTTTTCTTTGTTTTAAAGATCACATTTGTTTGTTTAAGAGTTAGTTTGTACTTCCAAGGGTTATAAACCCAGTAATCCGGACATTAACAATACACGTTTTAAGACAAATTGCATCGAGTGAAATATTTAGCTTTTAAAGACTTAAGGCGAAATAAAAACCTGGATTACTGGGCATTAAACTTTCAAACCCGCTTTTGAAGTCTTTTTTAAGTAGAAAGTTTTTACGATGTCATATTTCATTTAGTCTACATATAATTAAACTGCGAAAATATCAACCGCTTGTAGCAACCTTCAGCATGAGCATTACCCGCTGTACAGATATATATGTAACCGCTTTAATCAATGGGCCAGCTTCACTGCCACTTCATTATTTAATGCATTTTAACACTCTAACTGCGAGAAGATGAAAACGTTTGAAATAATATTGTGCAGGTTTGCGCTTTAAAGGAGCGAAATCAGACGCGGCATTCTTGATAGTAAGGAAAGAGAGTACAGAATACTGTATTAATGTTTTAGTGTATAACAACTCCGTGCCAAATATCGTGTGTTCGAGCGTCTCTAATCGGTTGTCACCGAACAACAATAACCCTTTGGGCAGTTAAACACTCCTCTTTGTGCGCTCACTACAGCTTTTGTTGAGATTTATGGATTTTTTTTACAATACTCAGTGTAGTGTATAAAGATTTGAAGATAAAAAAAATATTTTCAACTATAATCTAAGGTGTTTAACGTGTTTTAGATGTAAGCGGAATTCGAGTCCGGGAGCCATTTCCAGTCGTTGTTGAATGCTGTTTTTTAACATAAATATTTTCGGGTCCAGCCGCTGTCAGTTGCACAATCTGGAGAAAACGCGATGGTTATTTTGAGTCTAAATGTTTTACATTGTTGATTTCCCCAATATTGTGCATTCTGAGGATGTGTTGTGTCTGATGGACTCGGCGTTTGCCATTCTCACTCTTTGTGGAAGGCGATCCTAACGTGTTTTTAATTATTTTGCAGAAAACACGCGTTAAACTGTCACAGGATGAAACCAGCTCTCTTCAGCGTTTTATGCGAAATCAAAGAAAAAACAGGTACCGTTTAACAAATCCACTTACCGTCCTTTGCCAATGAGAGAGTTAGAGAGACGGAACCTCCCTCACTCGCCATGTTAGTGCGGTCAGAACTCGGGGAGCCCGGGGCGGACAGGCGCCGGCTACTGCCAGCCTCACCCGGGGCGGACAGGCGGACAGGCGCCGGCTACTGCCAGCCTCACCCGGGGCGGACAGGCGCCGGCTACTGCCAGCCTCACCCGGGGCGGCTCAACGGCTCATCGCCACTTTAGCTGATATCTGGCGGTTATTGCTGTTTGTCGTGGTTTATAGTTCGTTTTGGTTGCTGTGCTTTAAAGAGTTTTTTTTAAACGATGTGATTTGGACGAAATCGGTGAAAATAATGTGATATGAGCAAAAAGGCTAGCGCGACTTTGTTACTACCTGCTGAATTTAATTGTGTTGAGATTAGTTGCACCGACCTTCTGTGATTTATATAAAAAAATAAGGAAATCGTGTAAAGAAAGATGAGTGCATTTCGATTGCAATGTCTTACTGTACGTTAGGTGTAAATTTGTGTATTTATGAAGTACGAAGATTGTAGCAAAATCGTAATGTGTGACAGTAGGAATCCAGAAAAGGATCGCTGGGCTGGAAATGGCAAATCTAGGAAGCTTTGTAGAAGCACAATAGCAGCAGAAAACTCAGGACAAAGGCATCTCCGTTTCCTTTTATTATCCGTCGATTAGCAATCACTTCACAAAGTTTGGGCCTTTTGTCTGTTCTAAAGATTGTTAATGAGCCTATGGAGAAGTCTTTTTATTAGTTTGGGGAAAGAGCCAAAATAAAGGCGATTGAATTGCTATTTTCAGGCACTGTTTAAACAGTTTAAAAGATCAAGGTTTTTCAAAAGATGGTAAAAGGAGAGCATTCTGTAGCTCCTTTAGAGAGAAATATTTACCTCCCTTACTGGGTTTGATCTTTGAGACAATATCTATGTTCCATCATCATGGGGGTGGGAACTATGCTATTAAAAATACATAAAAATAAGGATGACCATGTTTATTTTTAGTCTCCAAAAAATTGCAAATGTGGTCCATAACTTTTTTTGAATGTGGGCTTATTTTAATTTTTTTTTGTAGTTTGGTTACAGCTGATCTAATTGGAATCTAAATGATAGCCCATCTAATACAGATAATGTCAGAGCAGCAAATGCTAGAATATATTTAGCAGAGATGCGTGTATCACAAGTTCAGAAAATTAATCTATATTCTGATGTAATTTGAGTTGTAATTGGAGTTTTCCAGGGAATACTGTAGAATTGAATGAATAAAAGTTTGTGGTCTGCAGTGTTGTGGCTGCTGTGTATGTGGCTGTATCACAGTGGAATTCTTTTTTTCAAAACAACATGATATGGATTGGATGTGTCTTAATTTTTGATCTGTATCTAACATGAGTGTTTTTGTTGTATTGTAATAGTTTTATATCATAAAACTGCACACTGTGTTTCATTTCATTTCAAATTGCTGCGATTATTTCTAATCCGTCCCAATTTACAATCTGGAGTAAACTTGTGCAGTATGAAATGCTTCGGGATGCATTGGCGTTAAAGCATTTATTTTAATGAAATAAAGCTTTAAAATCATTTAATAACTGCTGTTACATTTCTGCAGCAGAAAATATAGATATTCTAGTTCAAACTGGCTGCTAATGCTTTATTTTTCTGTACCTTCAACAGTAATGTTGTGAAAAGCTGGAACATTCACTGAAATGTTACATCACCTTCAAGTGTGGCAGCTGGAGTTGTCAGCCTGCAGGAAGTCTGGTTCTGGGCTTGCTGCACATCTGACAGTTTCAACAAAACATCCTAAATTTTCACAGAATTCTAGTAGAGGGAATGGAAATCTCACTGATGAGAGTTTTATTAGTCTTTCAGTCCTAGTGTTATGTGGTGTGTTTTACTGATAATATATATGTCCTTATGAAGTAAAATCCAACCTTCATACATATGCAATAGATATTCACCAGCAATGTGATATGATCCACGTCTCTATTATTCAGGCTAACTGGCTAACTTGAAAGTGGGCTGTGGTCAGCCTGAGTGGAGTCATCTCACTGCTGGCCATAACAAAGATTATTTATTACAGTTTGATATTTTCTGCTGGAGGAATATTTTTGTAGTTGGTGTCTTCACTAAAATAAAATGACCTCTCTATCCATTATGATGTTCTACTGTTGAAATATCCAACTCATTCTCCACATGAAAAGGAAATATGAGGAGATTTCATGCAGTGAAGGGACTCTAGTGTAATGGGTTAATACAGTGGCCTTTCAGCTCTTGTGACCTGGGTTCAACTCTCTCCCAGATTGCTGCAATTAAAGTTGTCTCTACGAGCTGCAAGAATCCGATGTGAAATGAGTTTTTGACAGTTTTGAATCTAGTTCCTGGTGAGCACGAGCCAACAGTAAACAACCACCCTAATTTGGCACTAATTGGTGTAAATTGGCAATCTTGCTCGTGGGTGCTATAGCTGGTATGAGAAGTGGAAAAACTCTCCCATGTGCAGTAAGAGGTGCACGTCTGAGGTTGGAACTAAGGCACATTGTTCAAGCAAATTAAAGGGAGTCTTACTGTCTCTATAGAGAGCGAGGATGCTTGATGCTAGGTGACAAAATGGGTGGGGGAGCGAGAAAGTGTTCCACTCTCCAGCACTGGTCTAGCAGTACCATACAAGATGAAAAGAAAGAGATTCTAGCAATCTAAAGGAAAAACAGAAAAGTTGGAAATGTGCAGAACTGCTTGGAGGATCTCTGTTCAAAATGTTAACCAATTTTTTGTTTTTTAGAATGCTGACAGACCTACAGTATTCCCAGCATTTTTCGTCTTTGTTCTAGCAATACTATGTGGTATTGAGCCATACAAACCAGAATAATCCCAGGTTTGATCTCTGATCTGTGCTGTTTTAGGCAACCTTGGTGGGGGCAGCTGTGGGCGGGGGCACTACAGTAAGCGTTCTTGGGCTAGCAGATGGAATATCGAGCTTCTAGCTTCTGATTGTTGTCTGAAGACTCTTTTTTCAAAAATTCTGTGCGTAAATCTGTTGAGGATAGTGCCAGGCCTGACTGTGCTGTCTTGCTTGGTAGAATGTTCTGCCAGCAGTCATTGTCTAGGTTCACAAAGGCAGAATGGCCTCTTGGAAGAGGTTTCAGAGGGATGCCAGGGCCATTGGAATTGTACTCGAATGTGAGTCTCTATCTTCACGAGAGGAGGATATTTTAAGTAGTTATAAAAATACTTTGTAGTATTTTAAGTCAGATTTGTGATTTTAAATATTAGTGTGTAGTTAATTCCCCAGAGGTGGTATGGTACTCAACCAAATAGTTTCCTGTGCATCTTTGTTGTGTTGTACTATTAAAGACAAAGATGCATGTGGGGAAAAGGTTTAATTTTCCCCCTCCATCCGATTCTGGGTAAACTTAAACATTTTTTTTAAATGTTTAAAGTTTACTGCAATTTTCTCTCTCTGTAAAGACCTATCATTTCAGGCCCTCTGAACAGGGAACTGTTACTGGACATTTGAAGCAGTAAAACTTCTCTCCTCACTTTTCCCATTCGGTAATTAGAATGGGAAATTATACTGATCCATTTTATTTTGAATTGAAACTACTTTGCTGACCTCCACTATAGCTTGGGAGTCCACTTGTGGAATGCATTGTGTGTAGTATGGAGTTTCGGGGCCACACATAAAGTTTCAATCTATATTCCCATTCATTTACATACATCTCAAGTTATTGGGAATGGATCTTGGTGTTCTGATTTAGGATTTATCCACCTGTAAGACAATAGTCTAAATACAACTCTTTCAAATCTTTAGGCCCACAAATTCAATCGGGTCAAACCATCAAATAAGTAAGTGTAAATAGGATGGAGTTGCTAGGGTTTCAAGGACTGCATGTTGCTATAGCTAATAGGACTCATTAGCATGTAACTTTTTGAGAAATTAAATTGAATGTGGTGACCCAAAATAGTGTGTTTCTGGGGAAGAGGGGAAGTTTTAATTATCCTACTGGGCAGGATTTAAAATTAATTTTGGTTTCTTGCTGCACCTAAAATGGTTGAGTACTTTCCATTGAAAGTGTTTTCCTACTTGACATTCTTGTGTTTTTAGATTTAAGTGCACTCTAACATGTGGTATCATATTAGTGCCAATTTCTTGTGTAAGGCAACCCAAATTGGTGAGTCATTTTGTATTGATTTATTTAAGTTGGTAACATTCGTTGCGGTGCTGGAGTAGATTCTAGCTTGACAGGCAGACTGTTGCATATGGTGGAACTGGAATCAGTAATAGTCTTCAGTAAGCTGAAGAGAGGCCATGTGGTGTTGGAGTGTAGGCAGAGGGAGACTATTAACGTAATTGTTAAAAGGTTGGGGGTGGTATAGCTAAGGGTTTACTGTGGAATTTACACCGCCATTACTGTGTATGCTCTCACTTTGGAAATTGGCTGATGGCTATACAGGTGAGGCAGCCCAATACTTTATTTAGGGTATCTTTATTTGAAAATTAGTAGGATAAGAGTGACCTAGTAGTGGTTGTAGAAACTTGTAAGGGCACTAAGAAGTTGTGTGTATGACAGTGATGTGTAGCTTATGGAATAGATATAGTACATTAAGATAATGAATGAGAATGCAGTAACTGGTCCTATATTTGATTTATTGGATAGATGTTTATCTCTCACACACACTACATAATGCTGCAGTTCATGATGATTAAATTTGCTTTCGAAGGCAGTGGAGTAGGGGTGTCCAAACTGTGTGCCATGTGGCTCTGAGACTTGGTAATCGACCTTTGAAGTCGAGGAAACTCTGTTCATTTGTGCTTAAATTTCTTGAAGGGCTGTTGCCTCATTGGTTGATCAATCATAATTCAGAACACCAAGATCTGTTGGTATCAGCAACTTGAGATGTATGCAAATGAATGGAAATGGGGATATGAACTTCACATCTAGCTCGATGGTAACTATCTGTGGTCCACAAAGTTTGGATACCCAGGAATACTGGTAGAATCTTTTAATTGATTTTTTAATATAATGCAATGCAGCTTACTATTTCATGCATTTGACTTTTCACTTGCACTTGCACATGTGATAGTTCTGTGAGCTGACCCTTGTTGAAATAAGGTGCATTTATTGGTAGAGAACTTAAGTGTGTAGTATCGGTACGTTTTGGAGTTACATAGCTCCATTCACTAGGCTCTATCTGTATGGTAGTTTAGGGCCCGGAATTTGTGGTCGGGATGATGGCGAACTGCCAGCGTTCGCCGTCATTCTGCCTTTAAAACTGACCGCAACTTTGGGATTTGGCCGAAATCCCGAAGTTGCGGTCAGTCATTAACAGCTCTGTCACAGGCTGCGCTGTGCCCCCCTCCCCCCACAGAGCCGGCAATCAGTGTAATCAGCGAAAGCATTGAAACTGACAAACTTCGGCTCTTCCGCAGTAAGTACGCAGTTAAATCCCCCACTAAAAGTTAGACCCAAAGGGATTAAGTGTAACTGGGGGTTTTGACAGCATTATTACTGCTAAACAAATGTCAAGGGCATGGAAAACTAATTTTAATTTTGTGCCGTGTGTAATTTGTCCATTTTAATAAAAATTAAAATTAAGAAACTTTTCAAAAACATTTAACTTTTTTTTTAAAGTTTGCCAATCTTTATTTCAGGTTTGCCTTTTTCCCCACGTGAGAGCCCCAATCTTGGTTTTGCTCTCTCTAACATTTTAAAAAAAGGTTCGAATTTTAAGAGCTTACTCACTTCCTTGTTTGCTGTCTGAGAATTCTGTGTTTTGATTGGCTGCTTAGACCGCCTGTTGACGTCACAGCAGTTCGCACAAGGGAATCCCCACTAACTTCCGTTGATTTGAATTGAAGGTTGTAAAACCCCGAAGTTCTCGACACGGGGATCGCGAGATCCTTGTGCAGAGTGTACTTCGGGGCCAGCAGCAAATGCCTTCGCTTTGCTGCTGACCACAAATTCGGGGCCATTGTGTTTGTTTTCGAAGGGAGGAAAGAATTTTGAGAAGAAAGTTGGTCAAATACTGATTATTTCCTTGAAATGGCAATTGGTTACTAAAGTTACCAGGAGCTGTTGAAGTTGGAATCTTTAAAGTCTGTGCCTCTGGTTTACTGAATGTGTGCTTTATTTTCCTGACTGCTCACATTTCTCTCTATTATGGTAATTTCATAGCTTCTGTTAATTAAATTTTATAATATGTCTATGAAAACATCTGTCTTGATTCAACATGTGCTGATTGATGTTCAATGGGGTTACTTACTGATTATCTAAAAATAAAACAATATCCAGTGCAACATTGTCTCTTGTTTAACAAACGTTGAAGCCAGCAGATGCACATGTACATAACACTAACTTTACCCTATTTACAGGCAGTTGAACAAATTTAGCAGATTTTTATTAAATTGTTTGACTGCTGTTGAAAATTACTTCATAGTTTTAGTCACAACTTTAACTAAATTTAAATTACCTGGATCAGGACTAGCTTACAAATAAATAAACACACTATAGATTTGACGGGCAGTTTTTGTATTCAGTCCATGGTGGTCAATGAAAACTTAAAGCTCTTAAACTTTGTCTGCTCAACAATATTTCTTAAGAGCTTTAGAGGCAGATTCCTGCAGACTGCCCGTAATTGCTAAATAAAGTTTTGCTGTCTGTGGGTGTAGTATGTCAATAAACAGTTAAACCATAATTACTGAGTACTGCAATGATGCCAGCTGTGGACTTAGCTGGAGAGCTGGAGAGCTGTTAAGAGTGGCTGAACAACAGAAGTAAAACACTACTTTTTATTTTTGGGAGGGTTTCTTTTATTTAAAAGAAATAGATTCTCTGCGCATGTAAGTAAGCACAATAGAGTTTAGACAATTTTAGCATAAGGTTCAAAATTAAATGATAGCACAAGTACAGATATAATCAGATTGATAATTTGTGCAAAGTATTGGTGCATTTGAAACTGGTCATGGGGGTGTGGGGATAGGATTGAAATTGGTCGTGAGCATGTAGGTACAGGAGGGAATACTACAGTGGCCCGATTATGATTTTTATTTTTGTTTCTTGTTCCTTCTTTGCACATTACTGTTTGCTCACGGAACATGCTTCAGGTTTGCGAGACGCAGCTTATGCTTGTTGCATTGAAGCCTGAATGAGGAGCAGTGAATTGTGTGCAGCAATAAGGGTATGTTACAGCCAGGAGACTGATGAGCAGGACATGTATGCCTTATGCCAGAAGATTAGTACCCTGCAAAGGTGGTACAGTTGGGTCCCAGCTGGGAAAGGACCACATGGAAGGTCAAAGCTGAAATAATGGAACTGTGTACAGGAAGATCTGAAGGGAAGCATGATGATTGGCAGACAACTGTGGGAACTGTCAGGGAGGATAGCAGGATGGTGCGGTCTTGTGGTATTTGCCATTCTGGTTGTGGCTGACTGAAATCTAAGATGTTGGTTGAACCTTAAGGTTCTCCATATTTTTAAAGTAAAGGGTAAGAACATCCAAAAAATTACAGCTCATCATGTGACTGACCTTTATTACTGTTTTGTGACACTTTGTGCTTTCTTTTTTACCCAGTGTGCAAAAATATGTAGGCCCACAAATTGCTGGAGCGGTGCATTTTGCGGCAAACATTGTGAATCCAAATGTTTTCCTTACCCATCAGGTTGTATTATTTTTGTGCCGCGAATTGCTGGATATGCGAATTGATAATGGCGCAGCGACGTCAACGGGGCATCTGGGACCTCTTGAATGTCTGGTCCAATAGTCTATCTCCTTAACCAATGAAATGAAAGGCTAGAGAAAGAAACGAAGGAAACAACAGAGAAGGAAATAGTGAATTCGAGTCAAATTAGATACAGAAAGAGAAATAAACAGAGGGAAAGAAAGATTGGATTAAGATATAGAAAGGAAAAATTAAATTAAATTTTAAAAACCTCAACAATTTACTACCTGCAGGAATGAGACTCTACATTTTCAATTGTTCCCTTTCTGGTTCGCCAAGGTTAAATTTTATGTCCGAACTATAAATCATGTCATTAACAGGATCCTTACGACATGAAATGCCAGCCCTAAATGTCGGTGGTGAGATTCATTTGTATTTATGGCATAAATCCAGCAATTTCTTGACCATCATGGGGAGGTTGACGGCGAGCTCCCGTTTTTGCGAGGCTAACGATGATTTTGTGGCGATTCAAAACTCATGGCGTATCTCTTCCTTGCCATAAATTGCTGAGATTTTTACGCACTAATAATGGTTGGCGCCTTGAACTCGCCATTATTTTTTCGGCAATTTCTGAGCCGTAGAGTTTCAGTTAGAGCCTACTTGCAACAGTAGTATGGTTAGGCTAATCTGCTCTAATATCTGATTTTACTGAATATTTCTAAAAGCAAAAGGGCCTGTAAAGTTTGTTCACCTAGGCTGGTATCTTAATTCTGTCAGTGTTTAGATCACAGTAGCATCTTGTTATTGTCACACCATGTAGTTCAGAAGTAGTTTCTATCTGTTGAAGGTTTTCTTGACACTTACTCACTTTTTTGTTCTATCTATCTAGTACAGTAATCTCCTGAACATTTGAATAGATCTGGAAGCCAGGTTTTGGTAAACCTGTTGCCAAACAAAATACGGTTTTGTGGCTAGTAGAGACTATCCTATGCTGCTGCCAGTTGTCAGTACATGGTATATCTGAGCTGCATCTAGTATATGGAATAAATTCATGGGGCATTAATAGTCTTTGTAAAGTGGCTGTGCACCTTGTTGAAACAAAATTGCTTGCATCATGAACTGTTTGTTTCTGCCTGGAGCTAAGCCACATATGTCCTTTTTTTCTCCTGAGGTAATGGTTTGCAACAACTGTCCATAATGTGCGTAGAATAATGAATAATAATTACCCCAGCATGAGTCATTGCCTTCAGGAGAGAGGAGCAGGGAAGAAATCTGGGAAACAAAATGTAAGCAATGAAAGTCGGCTGTTTGGCTAATCAAAGCTGCTTCCTCCACAGACCACGTATCTACAGGAATGAATACCAGCAATGTTTGGCTAAGGAATACCAGATTTAAGATTTTTGTATTTACCTTGCATACCACATTTGGCATGATAAATTTTAGGGTTCTCGGATGTATTTTGCAGTAAGTTTACTATAGAGAAGTATAACATTTAATGTATGGTTTCAGTAGTTTCAATTTGTGTGTTTACTCCTTTCACCTGAGTATATTCCATTTTATGTGATTAGTGTTTTAAGATGGGATGGAAGCCAGTTATTTGTTAATAGAAAATTGATGGTTTTCTTTTAATTGATCATTCCTTTGACGCTAATGATTGTTGAATCAAATTGAGCATAAATTCAGCAGGTCAACGATGGCATCAACTATTGTTTTATAACAAAATTTGAACCCCAAATCGTAGAACCTCTCTCTACCAGGTGATCTCTCTATGTAGTATCTGCCAATTCACAGGATGCTTTCCACACCAGTAGGCACCATTTGACATATACTGTTAAGTTGAACCAAATTTTATTATTTTGAGACACAATAGTTCAGTCCTAAACTTCACATTTGGACAGGGCTCCCTTGGCTTTATTATTTGTGGTGGTCTCCCTGTCAGAGAGGCACTTGCTGGTCATCTGTATGGGTTTATATAAGTTAGCACATCTCCATGTTTACCATTTTGACCAAAGTAGCTTGGTGTCAGCAGTGTAAGCTTGGTGTAAGCTGTGCTGTTAATACAGTACTTAAGGTGAATAGTGTTTCATTCGCTGTCGTTTCCAGTTGTTGGGTGGAAAAAACTGCAATTTGTATGCTACACTAAGTACATTTTATGATTATTTTAGATAAGCAGCTTTTCAATTAGGCCCTTGCCAGAGCTTAAGTAAGCAAGTAATATTATACAGTACTTATTAAATATTTTCATATATAGTCAGGAAAGAATGATCTTTTTAAGTTATATGTAAGAAAATTGGTATTCATGGTTGATTCTAGCTGTGCTCAGAGTAATAGTTGGTTTTGGTATCTAATTTTAGAAATTTTGTGGAATAAATGATAGTTGGAATGATTGGTCTATCTTATAGCCTATAACATAGTATTTTTCTTATATTCACAAATGTAATTATTTGATACTGGTAGTTATTAAATGCAATAAGTATTCACGTTAGATGAAGTGTCAAACCTATGAATGGCTATTGCTGTTTTGAAGTACAAAATCTTCTGAAAGCAGCTATTCATCATGTACTTTATGTGTCTGTCATTCAGGGTAACTTCTAATTCTGAACTGACCTATTTTTGTGCTATTTATGCATATTTTGTTTGTAGAAAATGTATTTTTGCTCAGTCTCTTGTCTGGGCTAAGTGTGTGTGCGTGTATTATAAATATATTTGTTAGTTGATCTTTTGTGGCATTACATCTGGAGAGTGAAGACCAAATGCAGTATTCTGGCCAAGCAGATTTGATGGTGGGTGGATAATTGGAACCAGGCAGGGGAAGGAGAGAAGAGAAAGAGATGGGGATGAGGGAAGAGGAATTGGGAGAACAAAGGCAGGGAAACTATCTCAGCAAGGAGGGGTAATTCAGATATTCCATCTGAGGGGGTGGGGAGGGGGTTAAGTAATGGTGAACTGTGCTTCCCTATCCCAGGCCTCGGTGGGGGTGGAGGAGTGTTCAGGATTGCAAATATTAGTTCTTGGCTTAAATTCCTCCTCCACCTCCCTCTGATTTTTAATGGATGGATGGATAGCTGTTGGGGGATGGGAGGGTTTGGTAACACTCCTCTCATTGACCTCTGGAGAGGGAGAGGTAGCTGAAAGTTTAATCAAAAGGGTTTGGGTTGTGTTGCAGCATTGCAGGTTTAAGGTGAATTGGGGTTGTTGGGTCCAGGACAACAAACCCTGCTCACAGGGTGAAATGGGTTTTCAGCAGCCGAGTGGAGCATTAACTTGGGTCTCGGAGAATAATGCATGTTTAAGAATGAAGATCACTATTGCAGGTGGGAAGGAAGGAACTTTGATGAGTTACCTTGCTAGTGCCCTACACTTCATGAAGTTGTGAATGGAAAGACACAAGCTTTCAAAAGTTGCTATCTTTCACTGTTCGAGCAGGTTGTATGCAAGATGCACACGTATCAAACCAACTTTTCCTCTTAACCTCACCATGATAGGTTTACAATGAAAATGGCCCATTTAGAATGCCACCTACAGTACAACTGATACTGCAGATAAGTATAGATACTTTTTATGTAGGTTTTACCATTGATAAAGCCTGAAATTAGACTTTTCAATCACTTTTGAAATGTGATTTTTGATACATAATGAATGTGCTCACATATATCTAATAACATTGTTTAGAGCACATACTTCCTCTCGCCATTATTATTAGTCATGCACAGTCTCGCTCAACATTTAACATTGTAAGTTAATATGTCCGCATTCCTCGACTAGTTTTTCAATGTTAACTGTCATCATGTAATTACGGACCTTGGTTGTGGGTGGTTCAGTGGAATGAGTTTCCGAAGTCGCTCAACTATGTTACCATTTTGCATATATTAAAATGGTCCCAGGTGATCGTCAGCCTTACACTATTGGCAGCGCTGGGGAATTTCCGTCTTCCTGGGCTGGCTATTTTTATAATCTCATTGTGAAGCTGAAACAAACCTTAATATTACAGTAGTAAAGCTACCTGAATATTGGTTTTATTACTGTAACTAATTAACTATACTAAACTGTATATTTTATTGATTTCCTGGGGTTCTGCTCATGGTAAGTAATGAGATGCGCTGGTTTATAATGACAGAAACATTATACCACATAAAACAATATGTATTATTGTGCTGCTAAAATGCAGCTGTGGCCGGAATTTCCTGAGGTAACAGTGGGTGGGTTGGTGGTGGGGGGGGGGGGGTGAAAGTTGAAAAAAATGTGAACCCCGACCCCAAACCGCCACTTTCACCTGTCACTCAGGTGGGATGGGATGGCGGGCTGCCAGGAGGCGGGTTGGCAATTTAAATATGATAATGAGGCCTGAAGCATCTACTTTAACTTGTTTTGCGGGTTTTACTGTAGGTAGCCGGGACTCTGGATTCCCGGTGGCTGCAACGTGGCGGCCTCAGCCTCTGGGAGCAAGCCTTGTGGGCCGGGAGGAGCAGGAGAGCTTCCTCCTAGCCCCCCCCAAGCTCCCCCACCATCAGCCTGGGCTCGGGGTTCGGACCCCCCCCCTCACTGGGCCTGGAACATCTCTCTTCCCCCCCCCCCCCCGACCCCGGGCTCGGGGATCAGACCTCCCCCAGGAATCGCGACTCGGCCCCGGGGTCAGGGATCGGTTCCCCCAGGATTGCAGCTCCGCTCGGACCCCCTGCACCCCGGGGGATCAGACCCCCATCATCACCATCCTGGGCCCAGCACTTACCTGTTGCTGCGGCCTCCTTCTCCGAGTTTCCCGCACGACTGGAAGGCCAATCAGGCTGACTTCCAGGAGGGGAACATGTCCCTGATGTTGCCTCCTGGGTCCCACCTGCACCAGGACCCGGCAAAATCCAGCCCTGTGTGTCTCAAGATTACACGTTGTAATTACTTTCCATTCCTGAATTTAGTTCATGCTGATTGCTCTTAGGAAATATCAGAAGTTGGACTTTTTACGGGTCACTCCTAAAATCACTGAGGCTTGGAACATTGGGTGTTTTCTGTTGCTGGGGATGCTTCTATGTAGATTGCAAATAATTTGGATTCTTTCTCTTTTTTTTTCCCCCATTACTTTATTTTAAAGTGTGACACTGTTTGACACCCAAGTGTGACTTTAAAGTGGTATGGACAAAACATGTTCCACAAGAAAGGTTCAAAAAATATAAAACATTTCCACGTGATTGACTGAAATTTTATATTCATAAAACAGCGACAAGTCACAAATGAACAGATATGCCGTGTATCAAATTGGAATGAAAACTACCAGTCAGTAATTTCAAAAAGTATCAGCAAACCACTATGAATAGCAAGGGGCAGAAGGGGAACCAATAGCTCTAAATACTTTCGGTTGCCATCTTCCTTTTTACTAAGCGGAGAAACTTAGTGCTGGAAATAAGGTTTCTAACATAAAGATACACAAAATACTACTTGTGTTTTTTTTATATTAAAATTTCTGTATCCATGTTTACCATTGGAAGCCTCTGTTTCTCTGAGAAACCAAAAGCACAAATTAGGGCGTCTGACAGAAATATTTCAGTCAGTTAAAGAGACTCATAAGGTAGCAGACAACATCATTCTAATTCTTATTATATTGGTCTGTTTGTTTTCCCCCAATAATAACTTCAATGCACTTATTTTAAAAGAAAACTTGACATTTTTTCCATATATATACTGTACAAGTACAATACTGTACTGTTAACTGACCCGCGGTTTGTTCCAGAAAATGAATGGCAGTTCATTGTGCAAACTTTCCTCAGAGATTTGACATTCCATCAATGTTTGTATGTAACTGGTGCTGATATGCATAAAATAGGCTACATTTAGATGTCAAATTCTGATGATGTTTTTAGTGCGTTAGCATTATGCAGTAGCTGCATGTCACTCTGTAGCAACTCAGCACTTTGAAGATTGAGGGCAACAATATATGATTTGGTAATGCCAATTTACTGCAATTGCAGTAAAGCATGAAGTTGCACTTGGATGATAATGTAAATTTGGACATAGTTTTAGTGCCCAAGCAAAAAATGTTTACTTCTGTATTAAACCTATCAATTTGGCTAAATATTTTTTGGGAGGGATAGATCCAATTATCTTAATATTTCACATTCTGAATATTTGTTTGAATATTCTACTGGAGTTGTAAGTCACATTAATCTATATCTGTACACTCAAATTATTACAATGTATGTTACTATCTTTCAGAATGTTTAGTGTGCATTGGTGATGAATACTTAATTTTATAAAATTAATAAAGTCTGCAATATGTGCAGAAAACATGCTTTGCATCATATTGTATTAATGCATTATTTTGAATACACATATTGGGCATGGATGCAGGTGCACACTACATGGAGGAAATAATTTATCTGTTGAAAGTGGCACAAGATGAGAAACTCTCCACGTGAATATATTGACAGCAGGACCCACAGGATAAAAGAGCACTGCATATGACTGAGCATTCTACAGAGTTAGTTAACCCAGAAAGGTGAACAAGGAACATGAGCTGGGTTTAAAAGACTGGAATGGAGGGGGAAAAGAACAACAAAAAAAATATTACAGGTAAATGAAATATCAACATTTTTATTATTAAACTAGTGTAGTAATCTTCACTATAACCTGAGATATTAAATTTAAAGATAAAAAACATAATGTTTGCAATGCCAGAGTAATTCATTACTGCATCTGCCACAGTAAAGCATTCATGACAAATTGCAAATATAGTGTCAATGTGTGAATTTGTGTACTAAAATTGTCACTTTTATTCTGATTTGCAAAGTACTGGGTGCTGAGCTTCAAAATGATCCTCTCCAGGGTGATGCTCTAGATCAGTGCGAGCTGCGCCACAAGGGACTGGGTGCTGACCTCAAAACCCTCCATGAAAGATGCTCAAGTAGTTCAATAAAGCTCTGAATGGAAGTATCCCAGAGAAGAGTAGAGTAGGGTAGTTGTGGTGAGCAGATTGCTGAGAGAGGCAATCCGCTTCCCCAGCAGTGCCTAGCACAATTACCCAATTGACCATATTAGTGTACATCTGGTTGTTCACAGACTGCACACTGGCATGGACATTATTAATAATGCCTTGTTCAAGAAGGTACATATTGTCCTTCTGCAGGCTCTGGACTAATGGTGGGGGTGTGGGAGGGCTAGCATCTATATCTTGTAGCTGATTCTTCCCCTGGTCTGTTGCAGACTCAGAGAAAGCCCTGAGGAGGATCTGGTGATAGTTGAAGGGTTTTCCTGCTGCTTAGTAACACAGTGTGGACTCTCTTCCCTGAAGGCACGTCTTCTGTGGCTGAAGTTGGTTCTCTCGCGCCTGAGGATTAGGCATCCTCCTATGGCTCATCATTGTCCTTTGAAATGGTTATAATCTCGGGGAGGGATGAATTGGAGATTGAAGAAGAAAACTCATCTGTGGAGTCACAAGGACTGTAATGATTTGGATACAAATGTTCTGGAAGTGTAGAAGGACTCCTGCAGATACTGGAGATGCACAGAACTACATCTGAAATTTCATGTGAAAACTTGAGTTAATTAGCAAGCTGAATGAGGTAAATATGGACAGTGTTTTTATAGATCAGCGGACTGTAAATATGTATAAATAAAAGACAATCTGGGCTGAACGTAGAGCAGCAACTTGTCTGCATGATACACGTTTATAGAATGGAATGGTACTTGCAAAGCCACAAGGGTGAATACTTGCACTTAAATATTTCAATTATTACTGTCATGCATTATTCTCATTTTTGTATTGTGAAAAGTTATTGCATTGTGTCCAAGAACTCAATTCTTGTATTTAATGTTGAGCCCTGCCTTTTTTGAGTAACATTTTGGGAATTGCAGTCTTGTTTAATTATTCTTAGATAGCACCAAATTGCATGGGTGCTGAAATTACACTCTGGGATACTAAAGTGCAAAAATGCTTAACATGTTTGTGAAATTCCTCTCCATTATTTCAGCAGAAGCATTAACTTGCTTAAAAGAAAGGATTTAACACTAAAATAGCAGAGAGAGCCTTGTCAGCTGAACGTTTTACTGAGTGTTTGTTTATACAGCAGCATTCCACAGTGTAATTTCAGGCCCAGTTTTTCAATGCTGAATTTTATTTTGTTTTGAGTTTTTTGTTTTGGAATATTTCTTGGATATCTGCCTATCTGCATAAAAAAAGTCAGCAGTGTTCCCTGCACTCACTGTATTGTTGCACATATCGCTCAGAAGAGCCTGTAGCAGACAAGAGTATTTTAGTTGGCTGTTTTGAAAAATTATGTAAATTGTTTTACCATTTGATTGTTTTCCTGATTGCTAACTTTCGAAAGTTTCTTGTTAAATGTGTTAAATATGTTCTGGTAAAGTTGCTGTTGAGTTCTTACTAGTAACTCAATATTCCACTAATTTGTAGTTCGGGTAAGTGATTTTTTGTGAACTGGTATTTTCACTGTTGCCAGGATTTTTCATGAAAAATTGTGGTACTCGGACTGAAAATCATGCTGCATGTGGTAAGAGTAGAAATTTGTGGGATTTGTTGTGTGTTGTTGTGCCATGCCACATCATATGTCTTGCACTGTGCTGTATGTATGCACCGAGAATACCAGAATGTGCCTTGTAATGTATCTATATAATAATCTGTAAGTGTACCTTCTATCTCAAAAACTTAACTTCCTGTTGTCATGGTTTTTGAGTAATACTCTTGTCAATATTTCTGCCAATATTTATAATGGGAATTCCCTTTCTATTTCTCGGCAATGGGCTGTCACGATTTATTTTTGCATTCAGGAGGTGGCATTGTAGCAGATTGGGTTTTATTACTGACATCTTTGAATCTCCTCTGTCCTGCTGCAGCCTCTTAAGTTCCTGAAAGGTCTTCATTTTTAGAACCACTTTTTGAACCGGTTGCTGATTTTTATTTGTCTCCTCCAACTTTCCTCCTCTCATTTTTACCTTGAACTCTGATCTTCACCTGGGCCCTACTTTTCAAGTACCATGAGCAACACCATGGGGGGTTTACTAGTAATTTTTTAATATTCACTTTGTTTTTGTAACATGGAAATATACAGACAAGGAAAAGAGGTGGTAACTGTGACACTTTTTATAAAGGAGTACATTGCAATTACGATATATAGCATTTTTTGACTTTAAATACATATAATTCAATTTCAAATGGGGGAATTGAGACTTGGATCATAAAGGCAGTTCTTAGCCCCTTTGGCAATTGGCTAATCTTCTGAGTGCCCAGGGAAATGAATAGATCTTTCTTGGAAAATGAACATCTTTTTTACTGTAAAATTGGAATTTAGGTGTACATTGGAAAAGCCCTTAAACCAAATGTTAGAAAGTTAAAAGCTTTCATTGCAAATGTTTAAACATGCATAATAATTGCAAGTCTACAAATCAACAAAGTGGAAATTGGTTTGGTTAAGCATAGCCAGAAAAAATGGCACCTGACAGTAGAAGAGGGGGGAAAAACATTTACTGAGGGATGCAGTAGTGACTCATTTACATAATAGCACTAAGTTTGGCAGTGGTTTGAAGTAAATGCAGCATCAATCCAATTCATAGAAAAGGACCCCCTATTGCAGGGGTGTCAAAACAGTGACCCCTGAGCCCAGAAATCTGGTCCTGGAAGCTCGGGCAACTTGATCCTCTGCGCACTTATATTTCTATATTTCTTATTGGCTGGTTTGTCTTATTTGAATTTTTAAAAGCACATTAGGACGCTTTACAATGTTAAAGGCGTTATATAATTGCAAGTTGTTGTTGTGGCCTGTAAGTTTGGCATGGTTTTTTAAAGTATTCTTGCCTCATTAGTGAGTAATTCCTCATCAGATTCCTAACCACATTTTCTTCTGGGCTCACAGCAAGATACTGGGGGTGAAGTTGGGCTCGGTAGTGCCTGTTTTTGGGCACTGAGACCCCTTTAGGGTTCCAAAATGGCATCCGCAGCGTGCACACTTCTGATACGAAGCATGCCAGATGCCATGTTGGTCAAGGGTTTAGCGCACGCATACTTAATGTCCACTAGAAGTATGCAAAGCAGGCAGATCATGACGTCAATCAACATGCAATGCTGATTTGACGCCAGAGTTGCCATTTTGCAGTTCCAAGCTCCATCCAACGCCCTCTCTTAACCTCACACAGCTGAACATGACATTAAGCAGCATGAAGGACCTCCCACCAGCGCTATTTAAAGGGATCATCCACTACTTACAGGTTGCTGGTTTATTTCTTCTGGCTGTTGCTACAATTCTACATGTTTTTGGTGCCTTCCATAGTTGTTTCAAATCTCAAAAGTCTCCAGGGAATGGTGTGGCAAGTGCTGAAGTACTTTTTGCTGACTTCAAGGCTTCTGTACAAACCAGTTGCTCCCAGACATGGGTGCCCTAGTAGGCCTTCCTCTTGGAATTGAGCATGACTGGAACAATGAGCAGAGGCTATGCAGAGCAGGACAAACTGCTAGAAGGGGGAGAAGGGCTCTTAGCAGGAGACCATATCTGCCCAGGGTGTTCAGGGAGCAATTCTCCTACCTGAACTTTAGCGATGATCAGTGTTTGAGACGTCTGTGCTTCACTAAGGAGGTCGACACTGAAATCTGCCAACTGCTGCAGCCACAACTCCAACCTCAGAGCAGGGCAAGGACCGCATTGCCAGTGGCTGTGAAGGTGACCGTGGCTATGAACTGTTAGGCGTCTGGCTCCTTCCAGGCTGCTGCTGGAGATATTAGCAACATCTCCCAGTTTGCAGTGAACTGTTGCATAAGGGAGGTAACTGAGGCTCTCTATTCAAAGAGCGATAACTTCATTTAATTCCCTCTTGCCAGAGAGAAGCAGGCAGAGTGAACACCAGGGTTTGCAAGGAATGCAGGCTTCCCCATGGATGCCATGTGCGTGCAGGGTGCCATTGACTGCACGCACATTGCTTAATTGTGCCTCCTGTCAACCCTGCCATGTACCTGAACCGAAAGTGATTCCACTCTGTGCAGCGGGTGTGTGACCATAGGCAGTGCATCATGCAGGTCCGTGCTCGGTATCCTAGCAGCAGTCATGATGCATTCATTCTGCGGAAGTCCCCTGTGCCAGCTGTATTTCCAGCCATCGAGGCAAACCAAAGGGTGGCTACTGGGTGACGAGGGCTATCCGTTAATGACCTGGCTCATGACTCTGGTTCGCAACCCACACACACGTGTTCAGCATGCATACAATGAAAGCCATGCTGCCGCAAGAAATCTGATGGAGCAGACTATTGGCACCCTGAAGCAACGATTCCGCTGCCCGGACAGCTCTGGAGGAGCCCTGCCATACTCTGCTGAGCAGGTCTCTAGATTTGTGTTATGTTGTATGCTGCACAACCTTGCCATCATGAGGGAACAGCCATTGCCACCCCGTATCAGGCGAAAAGCTGAGGTGCACGAGAAAAGAAAGACTTGCATTTCTATAGCGCCTTTCACGACCACCAGACGTCTCAAAGTGCTTTACAGCCAATGAAGAACTTTTGAAGTGTCATCACTGTTGTAATGTAGGAAACGCAGCAGTTAGGCTGCACGCTGAAATAATTATAATGAGCAGGCAGCACAAAGTTGGCGTGCTGCCTGCATTACACTGAAAAGGCGCAGGTAAATCGCGCATCGCGATCCCAGCGGCTGTTTTCGGGGGCTATCCAATTTAACCCCCACTGAGTTGTGAAGACAGTGTTCACCGTCTGCCACATATTGTCACCCTTTCTGTCTTCTATGCATACTGGGGCCTGTCCTCCCACCACAGATATGCTCACTTCACTACACTACTGAGCTTACCTGCAGAGCCTCTTCATTAAATTGGCCATTTCTCTGTTGGTGTTCAGATATTGCACACGCCACAAAACTTCACAAACTTGAAGGATAGTTGCTTGAAATGGTCAAAGGATTATTTTTGGAGATTTTTTGTGATTGACTGCTAATTTCTGGTGCAGCGTAGTTTGTTTTAACAAGTTATTTTAGGATCCTGGTCTAAAACCTGCTGTGCATCATTCTTAATCACTGTCACATTGTCCACTCAAAAGCCCTAGGTTTTCTCCCATACGGCTAACTTTCTCTTGGGTAAAATGAGCAGCGTCAATCTCTTTGTTGAATTTAGCAAGTTGAAATTTAAATTTAAAAAATCCGTATATTGCATTTCTGCTACTAATAATGTCAAATTAAGGAGTGCTTTTCTCATGCTCTCTGACAGTTCACTTGAATATCATTACTGTAGATTGCTGTACGTTAGTTTTTAAGTGATTTAGTCTTGTTTTTCTGTGTGGGGGAGGGTGGGACGGTGTGGAGAATGGAGATGAAAGAAAGGTTGTCGGAAAAAAACTTCCAGGCTTGTTTGAGTAATTGTCGGATAACTCCCATTGGTTACTGTAAGTGAACTTTATTCCCCAGTGAAAAAATATCAAGTTTGTGTTTCAAAACATTTATTGTTACAGATGCTATTTTTACACACACTAAATAGAATAGGAAAGTATACAACTGCTTTAATATCTAAGATCTGTTGTGAGCTGTGCAGTCTTTTCAGCCTTCCCATTAGATATCTAATATGTATTCACTAACCTTTTGGAGAGCAGCGGGTTGAGTATATTCTGCCCAGGAAGTATTGTCTTAGGGAGTTAAAGTTTTTTGTGGCCTCACCTAAAACGGCTGTTCATCATGTTGCAAAGGCATCTGGCTGCACTAAAAAGGAGAGAACTCACTCAACCAGTTTCTAGAGTTACTTCTAAGAATGACAGAGGTATGTTAATCCCTTACCACCAGAAGAAAAGCATGCTATTTTGTAAGAGGGTTTACTGGTGCTGGCCAGGGTTCACCCAGAGTTCATTTTGGTTTATTAGTTTAAGAAGGTTATTCTGAGCTCATCCTAGCCTGCTTTAATTATAGCTATGTTACTGGTACCCCAAATAGTGCATGACCATTAAGGCAGAACAAATGATCTTAGACCTAAAAGTCTTCCAGCCAAAAGAAGGCACATAAGTTTGTAACTACCGTGGAAACTGACATCCTTTCTGTTTGACTATGTTATGTGGTGTTTCATAAGTTGTTAACCCTTAGACTGCTGCCCTGTCTGATGAAACTCCCATCTCCCTGGACCATGCAGTTTTGTAACTTTTCAGCTCATGAACTTTGACAGTAAAAAAAATACTGTTACAATAATGTTACTCAAACATCAGGGATATCTCTTACTGAAATATCAATCCAAAATAAACTCAAGCCACAATTTATCTAGAATTAAAACAATTTGAACACTTATCCTGCTTGCCTCGCTACCCCTATTTTCCACAACTCTCATCCTACCTAATCTAATCTGTTTTTTCTAGCCTTTTATAAAGAGAGGGGAAAGTAAAAGAAGTTTCAAAGATCCCTTTCCCACTACACTGCACTTAGGAGCTGCGAGCAAGTTTTTCTTTGTTAGAAAAAAGTTCAGTGGCTGAAAATAGGCTTTAAAAGTCAGTTTTCCAGTCACAAGCAAACCCATTTACAAAAAAAAATTCATTCTTGAGATGTGGGCATCGCTGTGCAGGTCGGCATTTATTTCCCATCTCTCGTTGCCCTGAACTGTTATTCTTTGTAGCAATTTGATCCAACTGATTGACTTGCTAGGCTACTTCAGAGGGCAGTTACGAGTCACCCACATTGGTGTGGGACTGATAATATAGGCCAGACTGGGTAAGGACGGCAGGTTTCTTCCCTAAAGGACACTAATGAACCAGTTGGGTTTTTATGACAATCCAACAGCTTCACGATCACGTTTACTGATTTTAAATTTGTTTTTAAAATTCTGATACTGCCATGGCGGGGTTTGAACTCCCATTCTCTGGATTATTAGTCCAGGCCTCTGTTTGGTATGATGAGATCATTGTTTCATGTGCATTTTTGTGACTGATTTTGGAAGGATGTTGCCACTTGTCCGTAGTGCACAGAGAATTAACAAGATTGTCATCGGTGAGCTGTAGGTTAAATATTTCAACCACTATTTGGGAAAAAAGCAAACTTTTTTTAGTGCTATACTTAAGCATTGTGTGAAGTTTTAATTGTTATTTTGGTTACTGTTTATTCAGTGTGCATTGAACTTTGAGTGTCTATGGGTATCACTGTTGGCTGTAAATTAGCAATATTGATTGACCGGAGTATTGCTGAAATGTTCAATCCCACATACTTTGGTTTGCTTCATCTCACTATTATCGATTCTGTTGATATGTTTTTGGTAGAGTTTAATATTGATCTGTGTTAGAAACTAACAATTTTACCCTGATATACATGCTGTAGTGTAGGCTTGATATGCGGGACTCTAGGCAATCAAGATCAAGGCCTGCACTAAACCGCATATGGTTAGAAGAGGACCTCTTTAAACTTTATCTCTGGGGAGCTGTGGGTGTTTTGCACAGTTAAGTTAATAAAACTTAATAGACTCTTCATGCAGTATCCTTTTACCATAGCGTAGTCTGCTTATCCAGCATTCTGTTCATACCGATCTGTTCAAAATAGTTTTCATTATTGAGTTTTTTTTAAATCAAATTCTTTCTGTGCTTCCTTGTTCTGGCTGCTATAAACATGATCTGTAAGAGAACAGAATTGAGCTACGTTTATTACATATACCAGCCCATCAAACTGTAAGTCCAGTTTGACACCATATAAAGAAAAGCAGAACCACATCTTTGCAATGTCTGATCCTGGCTAAAATTTCAGCTGCTCCATATTACATTAGATTTTATATTGGCCTTTGTGAACGCTGATTTCCCTTTATGCAGCGTATGGTTTTGTTTTCAAACCTGTAACATTTTCCTGCATTGTGATTGCAAGACAAGATGTTTATGTTCATGCTTTAAAAAAAATACATTGATACTTTTTATACTGTCGGGGCGGGGGGGGGCGGGGGGGGGGGGGCGGAATCAATAGGTGTTAAGTCGTGAATTTGTAAAGTAAAATTTCAAAGGTATTGGTAGAGGTATAGGTTCGTTTTATGCATCTGAAAACTTACTCAAAGGACTAGAATTAAACATTTGAAGGATAGAAAGACTCCAAATGAATTGACCTGTATATTTTAGTAATGGATCACTGGTGGTGGGGGGTAGGTGTATAACAAAGCTGGGTGAGGTCAGAATTTAATTGCACTGTAGAACTGTGTGATTGGTAAGGTCAGTCAGAGGTTACAGACAGCCCAGCATCACCCTGCCAGCACTGCCATGTTCAGGACCCCCCCCCCCCTCCCCTCCCTCACACATTCTACTGTAGCCACATTTAGGAACATTATTCTCTGACCTCAAAACCTACTCCCATACCCTACTATGGCATTGCTGTGCTCCCACATCCTGAGATCCCTCTTCCAGAGCTGTGATACCCTCAAACCAACACTCTCCGCATTCCTCTCAAATTCCAGAACCCCCATCCCACTTCTAACACACCTCAATATCTCCTTCCTATTGCTCAAAAGCATCAGGACTACACCCCACTACTCCAACATCCTGTGACTGCCCTCCCATTTATATAACCTCTGGTTTCCCAATACGCTCGCACGCCGTGTTTCCCTTCACCATCATATGCATCCCCAATATTCCCTGACTCCCCAGGTCTACTACTACAATCCCGTCCACAGTATTACCACATTGTGAAACCAATTCCAAATACTTTTCAATCTCTCTCTGACACTTTTCCAACATCCCAGCACCTCCCTGTCCCAACATTACCACATTCTCACACAGCATGCCAATCGGGATGCCCCTCTCACTATTCACACATCCTGTGTCTTGCTACACAATCCTCCCATACCCCTGGAAATACCTTCCCCACTTCTCCCCTTGCACCGGGGCCCCCCCCCTCCCCCATAGTCTCACCCAATATTATCAAACTTTGACACTCCCTTCTCCGGTGCTTATATCTTTTTATTTTGCCTCACCATTCTCTCCTTCCCCAATCTATCACGCATCCAACTTTGCATTCAAGTAACAAATTGCAACCTAATTCCAATCACTTTGAAATCACTTAAACACTACAGGGGCAATTTTATGAAAGCGTGTACTCAAGCTTGGAGATTGGGTGCCAGAAGCACATGTCTGGAAACCGGGCGTACCTTGTCCACTAGTTTACAAGTTATGTAAAGGCAGAACTAGGTTGGACGTTAGGCAGTTCTTCTTTTCCCAGAGAATAGTGGAACTGGTTGCCAGCTCGTGCTGATTCGCTGTATTCCTTCAAGAGAGCGCTGGACCTGTTTCTGGCTGGGGCGGAGGTAGGTATCCAGTAATATATATCTGGGTCTATGTGATCTCCTGGACTACTTTCAATGGCCTAAAGGGATCGAAGAGGAAATTACCAGATTTCCCCTCCTAATTAGCCTGGGATTTTATCTATTTTTGCCTCTCCCAGGAGATTGTATGGATCCGGGTGGGCAGGGAGTTTCTGTATCGTGTTGCATAGGGCATCACAATTATATGGGATAAGCTAGATGGACCAGTGGATCTTTTCCTGTAAGTTATTATCGTATGTTTGTAGTTTTAATGAACTGGAAGTGCGTGTTGTGAAATGATCCCTTACAACCCAACTTCTTGTCTTAAGGCACATCCACTGTCAAACACTCACCAATGTAAACACAGCCTTTACCCCAGCCCACAAGCCAACACTCTCAAATCTTTGTTCTATAACTCTATGCAAAATATTCCATACAAATGATATTGAATATATACAAGTATATAATCTACACATACAATAGATCAATATACATTTTAATATATTTAGTAAGTGGCTGTAACGCTCCTGTGAAGTGCCTTGGGACATTTTACTACGATAAAGGCGCTATATAAATGCTAGTTGTTGCTGGGATGACGAGGTTGTGGAAGGCAATATAAATGCAAGTTCTTCCTATATAATTACATCTTGTTTCTCAATTAAATTATTTAAACTTTTTACGATTTATTACACCTGAATTTCAGTTAACTTTTAAACATTCTTTTCATTCCCAAAACCTAAACTATGCCAACTCAATAGTACATTCTCCATTACACCATATAATCATTCTCGCATCATACATAATAGCTGTGTTTAAAATACCTCCAACAATGTTTAAGAACTGTGAGTTTAGAGTCTATGGGCTGGATTTTGATACTGGGGCAGGTTGGGGTCGTGTCATCCGCATTTCGTGTTATCCACCCGACTGCAATTGTATGTGGGAGATTGATGCAATTTTCACCTAATTGGGCAATTGAGTTCCAGCATGTGGGAACCCATGAACCAATTAGTGGTTTGAGTCTGAAAGTCGCCTCTGATGATGTCATCATTGTTGCTGCATTGCAGGTCAGAGACTGCCTGGCCTTTGCTGTGAGAGGACCTGGATGCAAAATGAGCAGCAGCTCTAAAAAGAGAGAGAGAGAGAGAGAGAGTTTTTTTTTGCATCCAGGTCCTCTCCCAGCAAAGGCCAGGCAGTCTCTGAAGACATTCAATGCAGCATCATCAGAGGCGACTTTCAGACCTAATACTACTACTACCTTCATCACATCTCCGTTGTAATAGTGGACCTGCAGCTGATAGTCAGCTATCCAAATGTGCTCCCGCCAGGTTTGACAATCGTGGTTCAGAACAGGCGTGCTTCACGTAGATCAAGGGTTAAAATCACAAAATCCTTTCAACATGGCATTATAGAGCCAATTTAGTGCTTGTTAAGGGCTTTAACAGCCTATCCTGCCTCTTAAAGGCGGGACGGAGTCGGGACCAGCAGACACGATTTAATGGAAATTGCATGGAGGCGAGATGGAGGCAGACTTGTGCCCGGCCACCAGTTTTCGCAATTTTAACCCCCCACACGCCTCCAAACCTGCCTCCACGGGTCAATGAAAATCCAGCCCTATATGTTTTCCAGAGCCATCGCTCAGCTAAAGAGGCATAAGGTGGTAACATGCTGCAGCTCAGGCCCAGTATTTATTTTATATAATTGACAGCAAAACTAACCAGTCACAGAGGGTTTCAAGACTCCAGTTTGTAAGCTCCACCTCTCCTTCCCTGTTGTCAATCAATGATGAAAGACTGACGCCTCCCTCTCCAGTCTCCACTCCCCCCGCCTCCCATGGATACCCATTATTAGAGCAGTTAAGGTAACACAATTTTTTTGGTATAAAATCATCAAAACAACTAGGCATAAACTTCAGAATGTTATCTAAAGTAATCCACAAGAATCCATGTAAGTTACAAATTTCAGGTTATTTATTTAGTTACTACAAAATGTTGCATGTGTTACAATTCAAACTACTTTTAAAATACAATCTACATGGTTAGAAGAACTGCATTTGTTTTATATGTTTCTGAGAGGACTTCAAACAGCAGCAGCTGATAGAATGTCAAATTCTGGAGGAAATTATTCAAGTTTGATGGAGGTTTTGAGTAAAAATTCTGAATTTAAGCATGTTTCATTTCAACCGATTTTAGTAACTAAGCACTGCCAGAGATATTTGATGAAGAAGGAAGATTGCATATTAGTTTAAACCTTTTTGAAAGGAAATATTTGCATTATGTTTACTCCAAAAATTAAATTTTATACCTCTAACTATGAAGGAAATATATTAATAATTTTTAATGGATTTAGAAAAATTCTTGGTTCATATGGGGAGCCATAATCTAGTTTTAATGCCTCAGTTTATGTAATACAAGTAGATTTTATTAGATCTGTGATTTCTTTTTGCCATTTAGATGTGTCTGGCACTGATGGACTGACCTTGATGAAACTACCTCTCTTGACTGAATAAAAGGAGTTGTTCTAATTACACCCCAGACGTGCTTGAAATCAAGTACCCTTTGACTTGCTGTGAGCAGTGCCTGGGAGATCTAATCTATATGTAAAAGCTTTGCATCTAGTACGTATCTGTCACACGCCACACATCGCACTTCAAAATACTACATTTAGTTTACAGATGCAAAACAATCTTATAAATTGAAATTTACAAGCAATTGTAACTGCCCTTTGATCTCAGAAGTTTATAAGTAACTCCAATTACCTGGATTGCCTATTTAGTGTAGCGGCCTTAAAAGGACATGCCAGTTTAGCAGCTAATTGCCCGAGTTGAGCTGCAGACTCCAGATTGATGGCAGTGCTATCAGTGAGAGATCAGTGAGTACTAAAAATTTCATACACCTGTCAGCACATTTTACTAAAATCTGGTAGTGTGCATAACTAAAGTGTAGATGTTAAAATACAGACCTTCACAGAGCTCTACTTTTACTGTTGCTAATAGATACTATTGACCAGAAGGCTATCTGTCTGAGATTTTGGGATACTTTGCCATGGATTTTAAAATTCTCATCCTTGATTTCAAATCCCTCCTTTCCCCAGCCAATCTCTGTAACCTCCTCCAGCCCTAAAAGCCTTTACAATCTCTGGGCTCCTCCAATTCTGGCCATCCCTGATTTTAATTGCTCCACCATTGGTGGCCGTGCCTTCAGCTGCCAAGGCCCCAAGCTCTGGAATTCCCCCCCTAAACCTCTCCGCCTCTCTACCTCTCTTTCCTCCTTTAAGACGCTCTTTAAAACCTACCTCTTTGACCATGCTTTTGGTCATTTGTCCTAATATCTCCTTATGTGGCTCAGTGCCAAATTTTGTTTGAGATCGCTCCTGTGAAGCGCCTTGGGACGTTTTATTACATTAAAGGCGCTATATAAATGCAAGCTGTTGGATAGAAATGAGTGGTATCTCACAGCAATTTTTGATGCAATAATTGTTTTAAAAATTTGTACTAAAAATATGATTTGAAAAGCATTTCTGTGATTTGGGCCTTAGCATATGTACCAAATTGCTGTACATTGCAATTGTTTTAGAACTAATTGTGTTTGATCACGTAGTTGTATCACGAGCATTTGTTTAGTCTCATCATTAATGGAAGTGAGAACGGAAGTTGAAGTCTTGTATGTGTGTACTATAGATGCATTACATATTTGTTGTGCTGTTACATTTCCTTTTTGCTTTTGAATCAGCTAGGTCATTCTAACTTCCTGTTAATATTGTGAATACTGCAAATAATATTGGGATTAATTTATTTTTCGTACTTGGAAAAAGGAGTGTAAAGCAATACGGAAAATAGCAGTACAACAGCCTGCTGTTCCTAGTTTTGCCACACTACTGCAAAGTCATTAAAAACGGAGAAACACTACAACTCTTGTGACTATTGATGGTATATTGTGAGGTGTAGGAACATTCCATTTGTATCAAGTATTACTGCCCAATGAAACATGCTATAATTATAGGTAAGACTAATTTTCTATAATTCACTTGTGATTTTATAGAAGCATAGAAGATAGGAGCAGGAGTAGGCCATTTGGCCCCTCGAGCCTGTTCCGCCATTTAATGAGATCATGGCTGATCATCCAAATTCAGTACCCTGTCCCTGCTTTCTCCCCATATCCCTTGATCCCTTTAGCCTTAAGAAATATATCTAACTCCTTCTTGAATATATTTAATGAATTGGCCTCAACTGCCTTGTGTGGTAGAGAATTCCACAGGTTCACCACTCTCTGGGTGAAGAAATTCCTCCTCATCTCAGTCCTAAATGGCTTACCCCTTATCCTTAGAACTGTGACCCCTGGTTCTGGACTCCCCCGCCATCGGGAACATCCTTCCTGCATCTAGTCTGTCTAGTCCTGTTAGAATTTTATAAGTTTCAATGAGATCCCCTCTCATTCTTCTAAACTCTAGCGAATATAAGCCTAATCGACCCAGTCTCTCTTCATACGTCATTCCTGCCATCCCAGGTATCAGTCTGGTAAATCTTCGCTGCACTCCCTCCATGGCAAGAACATCCTTCCTCAGATAAGGCGACCAAAACTGCACACAATACTCAAGGTGTGGTCTCACCAAAGCCTTGTACAACTGCAGCAAGACATCCTTGCTCCTGTACTCTAATCCTCTCGCTATGAAGACCAACATACCATTTGCCGCCTTAACCACCTGCTGCACCTGCATGCTTACCTTCAGCGACTGGTGCACAAGGACTCCCAGGTTTCGTTGCACTTCCCCTTTTCCCAATCTATTGCCGTTCAGATAATCTGTCTTCCTGTTTTTGCCACCAAAGTGGATAACTTCGCATTTATCCACATTGGGCAGATGCATGGCAGATGCAGTATAATCACCCAACCTGTCCAAATCATACTGGAGTTTCTCTGCATCCTCCTCATAGCACACACGCCCACCCAGCTTTGTGTTGTCTGCAAACTTAGAGATATTATATCTAGTTCCCTCGTCTGGATCATTAATATATATTGTGAATAGCTGGGGTCCTAGCACCGATCCCTGCGGTACCCCACTAGTCACTGCCTGCCACTCGGGAAAAAGACCCGTTTATTCCAACTCTTTGCTTCCTGTCTGCCAACCAGTTCTCTATCCAAATCAGTACCTTACCCCCAGTCCCATATGCTTTAACTTTGCACGCTAATCTCTTATGCGGGACCTTATCGAAAGCCTTCTGAAAGTCCAAATGCACCACATCCACTGGTTCTCCCTTATCTATTCTACCAGTTACATCCTCAAAAAATTCCAATAGATTAGTCAGACATGATTTACCTTTTGTAAATCCATGTTGACTTTGTCCAATCCTGTCACTGTTTTCCAAGTGCTCTGCTATTACATCTTTTATAATGGACTCTAGCATTTTGCTCACTACCAATGTCAGGCTTACCGGCCTATAATTCCCCGTTTTTTCTCTACCACCTTTTTTAAATAGTGGGGTTACATTAGCTACCCTCCAATCCATGGGAACTGTTCCAGAGTCTCTAGAATTTTGGAAGATGACCAGCAATGCATCTACTATTTCTAAGGCCACTTCCTTAAGTACCCTAGGATGTAGATTATCAGGCCCTGGGGATTTATCGGCCTTCAATCCCGTCAATTTCCCTACAAATACTGATTTCATTCAATTCCTCCCTCTCATTAGACCCTATGTTCCCCGACATCTCTGGGAGGTTATTGTTGTCCTCCTTTGTGAAGACAGAACCAAAGTATGTATTTAATTGGTCTGCCATTTCTTTGTTCCCCATTATAAATTCCCCTGATTCTGACTGCAAGGGACCTATGCTTGACTTCACCAATCTTTTTCTCTTCACATATCTATAGAAGCTTTTACAGTCAGTTTTTATGTTCCCTGCAAGCTTACTCTCATACTCTATTTTCCCCCTCTTAATTAATCCCTTTGTCCTCCTTTGCTGAATCCTAAACTGCTCCCAATCCTCAGGTTTGCTGCTTTTTCTGGCCAATTTATATGTCCTCTCCTTGGATCTTATGCTATCCCTAATTTCCCTTGTTAGCCACGGTTGAGTCACCTTTTTTGTTTTATTTTTATGCCAGACAGTGATGAACAAATTCTATCGTTCATCCATGTGATCTTTAAATGTTTGCCATTGCCTATCCACCGTCAACCCTTTAAGTAACGCTCCCCTCCTATCCTAGCCAACTCGCGCCTCATACCATCGTAGTTTCCTTTATTTAAATTCAGGACCCAAGTCTCTGAGTCAACTACTTCACTCTCCATCTTAATGAAGAATTCTATCATATTATGATCGCTCCTCCCACAAAACACACGGGGGGCAAAATTCCCCTCGTTTGCGCCTCCGGTGGGAGGCACTAATGGGGCGCAAATGGCTTTGCGCCCCTCTCTTCTCCCCCCCCCCCCCCCCCCCCCAAAAGGCGAGATAACTGTGCCTCCCTCAAAATTCCGCGGGAGGTTAGCGGTGGCGCTACCGGGTATTGCCCCGATCTTCTACGCCCGGAGATCATGCGTCATCTCTGGGCGCAGCGCCCCGGTAGCACCTCGGGAGAAAAATTCGCAATGTTGCCAACTGCTGCAGGGGTCACTAACAGTGAGGCCAGCCGCTTGCGGGGCGCAACTTAAAGGCGTGGTGGGTGGCTGGCCAAAAAAAAGCCGCTTTATAAAAAAAAAAAATTAAAAAATTATTATTTTCAGCCACCGGTTGCGGCGCCCGTGCCGCGATCGCTCAGCCTAGCACTCGCGCTCCCCGGTGGCCCAGAAATCTACAATGAAACTTGCAGAGCTCGCAACGTGGGTCCCTTCCCTTTAATGCAGGGAAGAGCCCCTGCAACGCAGCAGTGCCACATGTGGCACTGCTCAGCACATCACCCCAGACGGGGACATTCACCGCCTCTTGTGCTCCAAGAGGCAAGTGGAGTGCTTGATTTAGCACTCCACTTGCCTCTTGGAGCAAAAAGAGGGAATTTAATAAATGTTTGAAAAGATTAGCGCGCGTTAACCTTTCCAAATATTTTTCACTTGGCGCCCTAAACGGCCCTCGAGGGGAGTTTCTCTCCCAAAATGTTTTTATTTCAGATTTCCAGCATCCGTAGCATTTTGCTTTTGTATCTGTTATTTTATGGGATCAGCCTGACTCATGGCATAACAACCACGGGAATTTGTTCCCCATATAGCATCTTCCATTTCAAGTGTATCAGAACTGAACATGGTGTTGGGACCCAGGTAGGCATGTAACGTTGGAATTGGATGCTGAAGTCTAATTTATTTCTTCTAATTTTTGGAGCCTCAGAACTGATTTTAGGCTGTTTGCTTTAAGTTATAGTACAGATTTATTGAGAATCTTCGCAAAGAGGATTAGATAAAGAGGCACTGAATCAGTTTTTTTTTAAATTGCGGAAATTCTGCCCATATGGTGAGTAAATGACCTTTGGGTAATTGAACATTACAGAAGTGTGTATTTACTTGGAAATATTTTTTTCTTTCTCTACTGACTTGGCTATCTAATTTTAGAGAGTATGAATTTTCTTCATGTACTGCTTGAAGTTGAAATACAAGGGAATAATTATCAAGAATAATGTCCCTTCGACATCAGATGTCATGACGGGGGGACTGTCTGTGTGCCACCTTGTCCTTTCTCCTGCAGTACATGAGCATGATTCGCACTCCTAAGCTCCAGTGTTTGTCATTGCTCAGGGAATCCAAGATTTCATCTCGTAATGCTTAGCATGGATTCAGAATCTGGATTTAAAAACTATTTAGTCTATTTGAGGAAAAAACACGCATGCCGAACCATTTGGTTGATGTACATGTGACAACAGTTTCCTACTTGAACAGAGTGAAGAATAGCGTCAGTCCCAACAGTTATTGGTTTCATTTAAAAGCAAACGCATAACTAATGAAGTCAGCAATTTGGGTCCTTGAGTTCCTCTCCCTTAGTTATTCTCTGGCCGAGTTCAATCCACCAACACTATGGTCATTTGTGGCTCATCATCCTCAAGATCCTTCTGGAGGCTATCTGTAATATATCCTTATCAGGTTTTATGTTTTCTCAAAGCATTAGTGTCTTGAGCACCAGGCGCTAATGTTTTTCAACTTTTAAAAAATTCGGGGTTTGCACTCCAGGAAGGAAGTGGAGTGCTAAATCAAGCGTTCCACTTCCTTCCTGGAGCGCAACAGGCAGCAGGCGGGGTGGTAGGTGAGCAGTGCTGCACACTGGGCTGTGCAGCGCTGCCGTGTTGGAAGGCTCCTTCCCTCCCTTAAAGGGAAGGGCCATCGCTGCAGGCTCTGCAAGGAAAAAACTTACCTGGTCCCCGACGGCAGCCGCGATCTGGCCCAATCAGCCCGATACTCTGCAGCAGAGTCCCGGGCTGATCGATTGCTGGCGAAGACGATTTAAAAAAAAAAAGCATTTTAGAATTTTTTTTTTTACTTACCTCGGCCACCTCGCCTTTAAGTATCACCCCCAGAAATGCCCGGCCTCCCGATGAATGCCGCCTGCAGCTGCCGGTGTTTTCGCCCAGCGATGCTGCAGGGGGTGGAACCGAAGTTCGGGACCGGGGCGATGCGCACGCCGATGATTTCAAGATCTCCAGGCAAAGGAGATCAGGGCGCAACGCCATACCGCTGCCGCAAACCTCCCGCCGAATCTGGCGGGAGTCGATCTCCTCGCTGCGCCCGGTCGGTAAGTGCTTAATGCCCCGTTATCACTCCCCGGAGGCAATAATGGGAGGCACTAAGGAGGCTATTTTCATGGCCTTTGGTTTTTTGTCCCAACAATTAGCACTTTTCAGTCATTCTTGAATTGTTATTATTAGAGGCTGTTGGAGTCTAAACTGAAAAGTTTTTTTGTCATGTCATACCTCTAAAGTTAAACAGCATTTTAAAGAACTATTAAAGTTCATCTATTTGCTCCTTTGGTTTTGAAATTTTTTAATACCTGCCTTATTTCAACTACATATCAGAGCAAGGAGGCACATTGCAATTATCTATGCCTGAAGCTAGTTATACAATTGTAATTAAATTGAAAATGTCCAAATACAAGAAGATTGTTTTTTTCCTAATTTTTGTTCCAGCATTTAGTCTTCATCTTGGTACCCCATGCCAGCAACAAGCATTCTTAGATCTGATACAGTCTGGTTCAGTGCAGAGTAAGATCCCTGTATTATCCAACTTTAGAAAAGCATCCCCTTATGTACCAGTATAACATTTTTCCATTTCCTACTCTTGTAGGCCTGTGGTCTCTCTGAATAAGATTGTCAATTAGTGCTAAGTTTGTGCTGTGGGCTTATGCTCACTAGGTTGAGATACATCAAACTCATTTCATGTAGGACCCTTGTAGCGAGCAGATATGACTTTTACCCCATTAGTCTGTGCTGGATTTGAGTCCAGGTCACAGAGGTAAAAGGCAAGTGTCCAATCCACTGTACCACCAAGTCCATGTAAAGTGAGCTTTGAATTTTGTTAAGCGATGTTTGAAAGTACAACACAGGCAGTCTTAATGTTACAGGGAACTGTTGAGTTTTCTGTCTGCAACTGTTTAAATATGTTTCTATTCTCCTGCTTCTCCATTAGTTGGTCCCTTTCTTTCTTTGTTGGCAGAATAAAATATATTTTCTTCCCCACCCTCCCACTGTCTCTCTTTATTGCAGGATCAGGGTGTAATGGAAACAGATTCTGTCACAATTCAAATCATAAAGTCTATATATTTTTAATTTGAGATATGGCTGGTGACTATAAATTTGGTTACTGTGTGCTGGAGCAATTTTTAAACATTGCTTGTGTCTCTCTTCTAACTTGTATTTCGGAATGGATTCCTATCATTGTTTGGTGTGGAGATCTGCACTTCAAAGGTGGGATTCCTCTGTAAATGCATTTTATTGCAAAACAAATAAAAACCACTTACCAGAGGCTGCTTGCTTTCCCTTGAAAACAATCAATGGAAGGTAATGGGCTTAGGTCTAGCGTCTGGGTGAACTTCAGGATACATCATTTTAATTTTATAAGCTTTGTTCAATTCCAGAAGACACTTATGTTCTCATGTATTCTAGTTAGGACTTCAAAGGAGTGAGTGGTATATCTAGAATAGCCTGTGCCGAACAGGCCAATTTTTCTGAGCTCATCTAGGTAGAAGCTGGAGACTCTAAGGTTGATTTTTCATTGCCTTTACTTGATGTTAGTGGGGCATAACGGCCTTAAAATGGGGTTGGTAACTTTACTACCCTGTTAACACCGGTGAGGTGGCCAGCTCCATTTTGAAAGGGGCCTACCGCTGAGTATCCAAAGCACCTGCCTGTTTCAACAACAACTTGTATTTATAGAGCGCCTTTAACGTAGTAAAACGTCCCAATTTGACACCGAGCCACATAAGGAGATATTAGGGCAGATGAAGAGGTAGGTTTTAAGGAGCGTCTTAAAGGAGAAAAGAGAGGTGGAGAGGTTTAGGGAGGGAATTCCAGAGCTTGGGGCCTTGGCAGCTGAAGACACGGCCACCAATGGTGGAGCGATTAAATTGGGGATGCACAATAGGCCAGAATTGGAGGAGCGAAGATATCTCCGAGGGTTCTGGCGCTGGAGGAGATTAGAGATAGGGCGGGGTGAGGCCATGGAGAGATTTGAAAACAAGGATGAGAATTTTTAAATCGAGGCGGAGCCGATGTATATCAGCGAGCACAGGGGCGATTGGTGAACAGGACTTGATGCAAGTTAGGACACAGGCAGCAGAGTTTTGGATGACCTCAAGTTTAAGGAGAGTAGAACGTAGGAGGCTGGCCAGGAGTGCATTGGAATAGTCAAGTCTAGAGGTATCAAAGGCATTGAGGGTTTTAGCAGCAGATGAGCTGAGGCGGGGGTGGAGTCTAGCGATGTTCTGGAAATGGAAATAGGCGATCTTAGTGATGGCGTGGATATGTGCTCGGAAGCTCATCTCGGGGTCAAATATGACACCAAGGTTGCGAACAGTCTGGTTCAGCCTCAGACGGTTGCCAGGGAGAGGGATGGAGTCGGGGGCTCGGGAACGGAGTTTGTGGCAGGGACCAAAGACGATGGCTTCGGTCTTCCCAATATTTAGTTGAAGGAACTGGATGTCGGACAAGCAGTCTGACAATTTAGAAACCGTGGAGGGGTCGAGAGGTGGTGGTGAGGTGGAGCTGGGTGTCGTCAGCGTACATGTGGAAACTGACGCAGTGTTTTCAGATGATGTCGCCAAGGGGCAGCATGCAGATGAGAAATAGGAGGGAGCCAAGGATAGATCCTTGGAGTACACCAGAGGTAATGATGCGGGAGTGGGAAGAGAAGCCGTTGCAGATGATTCTCTGGCTACGATTAGATAGATAAGAATGGAACCAGGCGAGTGCAGTCCCACCCAGCTGGACGATGGTGGAGAGACGTTGGAGGTGGATGATGTGGTCAACCATGTCAAAGGCTGCAGACAGGTCGAGAAGGACGAGGAGGCATAGTTTACCTTTGTCTCAGTCATATAGGATGTCAGGCGATGGGCCCCTTTTAATAGTATTTTTACTAAGCGTTAGCAAAGTGCTGCTCTTGTTTTTTTATATTTGAGAAAATTTAAGTTAGAAATTCTGTAACCAAGTGAAATCTGCTATATTGGCTACTGTTTAACCTTTACTTTTAATAAATTGATAGTTTGTAGCCTAATCACACAGACTGTTTATTTTTCTGACTTCTGAAGACTCAAACACGAGAGGCCTTGTCAATGCCCAGAAAGTTATTACAGTAACGAGGATTGCTATTCGACCTCTGCACAACACTACATTACAAATATTATGTGCAAAAAGTCACAGTTCAGTTCATGGGGTGCGAGAGTTCGCATATGGGAGTGGTCAGTGGCACCAAGCATGAGGGAAATATCTGAGGTGCAAGTGTAAAAAGGTAAGTTTGTTATTGTTTCATAAGGGTGACCATTCACAGTGATCACATTCGCCTGAATGTTTTGTGACCCTACTGCTGAGGAGTTACTGACTTCTAAAACGGAAATGTAAGCCATTTGGGATTTCATGCACTCATCGTTGTAAGGAAGTGTGCTTAAATGTAATAAGTAGCACTGAAATTATTTACTGGGGTAATAAATTTAGAGAAGCATTTTGTAATTGAGGTCAGTATATTTTCTTTAACATTTATTTTGTTTTTTGTTGATTTGACTCTTTATGGTCAGTGTCATGAATAGAACATTTTTGCGCTTTTTATATAAGCATCCAGCACTTTAAGATCAAGTAAGACACAGGTTAGATGCCGTTAACCTCACCTTATTGGAGAAGAGCTCTCCTACTGCACCATTGTTATATTTCCATTTATACAACATGCATGTGACATGTAATATGTAAAAGTTTTTCAATGCATACATGTGAGAATGTGACGAGAACTACTTTCTGACCCAACCAACAGCTGGGGAGTATAGGATTGAGGAACCAGCTCTACAGTTACAGTATCTGGCTATCTTTTTCTTGCCAATTCCCACCCTCCAGCAATTGTCTCCTCTTTTCTGGAAGTATTGACTCCTTGCTGGGAAGAGTTTTACGGGTGCTGGTTGCCTCTTGTACATTATGAGTGCCCCATTATTCATGTGTAAACCTCAACAGTGACATCAGGCCCATTCCTGTCCCGTCCAGTATTTGCATGTGCAGGGGTTGTGTATGGTGATCAGGACATGCTGATTGTTCACTCCCTAACCCAGAGGCACTGTAGCCAATTGTAGAAAACCTCAGCCACTGTTTTGGCTAAGATCAACTAACTGCACAGATGGGATTGAATCTATTATCTTCCTGGTGTGTATGTATGTATTAGTTACTCTGGCTAACCTCACTGAGCTCTCTTGGAGCCCTTGGCATCTTAATTTGGACAGATTAGCTATCCACGTTCGTCTGAGTCAGACTTTTAGTGCTGAGTCATTGCTTTTTTTCTCTGCAATTTCATGTCCAGTTGATTTCACATAGTACTATTACAGCTGGCAGACAGAGAAATTTCACTCCATCAGTGGAGGCGAGATCTCTCCAGAGCCCTGATTGGGATCGGGGTGGGTTCAGGTCAGATGCCCATTTTAAACCCCCAGTGGGGCGTAAAATCGGGCAGCATGTAAAACGGGCTTCTGATCCGAACCCGCCTTGTTCCTGCCGGGTGGGTTAGGTTATAACCTAGGCTTAGGTGTCTGGTGAAAGCTAGGCAGTGCATGTGATGTGTAGTTCCATAGGAACTATTTTAAACTGAAGAAACTCCACTTTGAGGAGAATTGTATCAGATTTGTGAAATGTCCAACGTTACTCAGTTTTTTTTCTTAACCATAGTACTAATGTGATGACAAGTGAGTTCATGATCATTTTATTATATTTATATCATATACTATAAAATTACAGTACAAAATCTGGCTGTTGCAAGATAACCTTCCTTGGTTATTTGAATGCAGGACTATACGCTCCTATAACTCATCAATTTCAAGGTGGATTGATTTTTCAAAATTTACTATTTTGGTTGACTTGATGTTTTTTTCTAATACTATGTAAAGTGACGTGCTGTACCACTGTATCAAAATGTAATTAATAGCACACCTGATCATGAAGAACAAAGTTTTGTATTTTACCTCGCACTTTGGTATCCTGTCGCAAGAGCAGTTGAAGGTATTTTCTCCATGTTGGCTCTCCAGTTCACATGCACCATACCAATTGCATAGCTTTAAGACAAGTATTTGCTTCTGTGTAGGGCTTTGGTCTTAACCAAGAAAAGTATTTGTAAGGGGAACAGCAAAGATTCTGCTTATAGGAACTATATATCTAGGATAATAAGAACATAAGAAATAGGAGCAGGAGTAGGCCATTTGGCCCTTCGAGCCTGCTCTGCCATTCAGTAAGATCATGGTTGATCTACATCAACTCCACCTCCCGCACTATCCCCATATCCCTTGATTCCCTTAGTATCCAAAAATCTTATCGATCTCTGTTTTGAATATACTCAACGACTGAGCATCCGCAGCTCTCTGGGGTAAAGAATTACAAAGATTCACAACCCTTTGAGTGAAGAAATTTCTCCTCCTCTCAGTCTTAAATGGCTGACCACTTATTCTGAGACTGTGACCCCTAGTTCTTGACTCTTCAGACAGGGGAGTCATCCTCCCAGTATCTACCCTGTCAAACCCCATAGGAATTGTATATGTGTCAATGAGATCACCTTTCATTCTTCTAAACTCTAGGGAATATAGGCCTAGTCTACTCAATCGTTCCTCATAGGACAATCCCCACATCTCAGGAATCAGTCTAGTGAACCTTGGTTGCAGTCCCTCTAAGTCAAGTATATCCTTCCTTGGGTAAGGAGACCAAAATTGTACACAATACTCCAGGTGTGGTCTTACCAAGGTCTCACTATATAATCGTAGTAAGACTTATTTACTCTTATACTCCAATCCCTTTGTAATAAAGGCTAATGCTTTCCTAATTGCTTGCTGTTCCTGCATGTTCACTTTCTGGGATTCGTGTACAAGGACACCCAGGTCCCTCTGAATACCAATATTTACTGGACTTTCCTCTTTAAAAAAAAAAAATTCTGCGTTTCTATTTTTCCTACCAAAGTGGATAACTTCACATTTCTCCACATTATATTCCATCTGCCATGTTCTTGCCCACTCACTTAACCTGTCTCTATCCCTTTGCAGCCTCTTTGCGTCCTCCTCACAACTTACTTTCCCACCTAGCTTTGTATCATCAGCAAACTTATACTTTTTCCTACATTACAACAGTGACTACACTTCAAAAGAACTTCATTGGCTGTGAAGCGCTTTGGGACGTCCGGTGGTCGTGAAAAGTGCTATATAAATGCAAGTCTTTCTTTCTTTAAACTTGGATACAGTACACTCGGTTCCCTCATCTAAGTCATTGATATAGATTGTAGATAGCTGAAGTCCAAGCACTGATCCTTGCAGTACCCCATTACTTACAGCCTGCCAACCAAAAATAACCTGTTTATTCCTACTCTGTTTTCTGTCCATTAACTAATCCTCAATCCATGCTAATATATTACCCCCAATCCCATGGGCCCTAATTTTGTGTAATAACCTCTTGTGTATTATGATTTTCTAAGTGCCCTGTTACCACGTCCCTAATAATAGATTCTAGCATTTTCCCTGCTACTGCTGCAGGTTAACTGGCCTATAGTTTCCTGTTTTCTCTCTCCCTCCTTTCTTGAATAACAGGGTTATGCTTGCTACCTTCCAATCTGCAGGGACCATTTTAAAATCTAAGGAATTCTGGAAGATCAAAACCAATGCATTTACTATCTCTGTAGCCACCTGTTTTAAAACCTTAGGATGTAGGGCATCAGATCCAGGGGATTTGTCAGCTTTTAGTCCCATTAATTTCTCCAGTACTATTTCTTTACTAATACTAATTTCCTTAAGTTCCTCATTCGCACTAGACCCTTGGTTCTGCACAATTTCTGGAATATTTTTTGTGTCTTCTACCGTGAAGACAGATACACAGTATTTGTTTAATGTCTCAACAGCAACAACTTACATTTATATAGCGCATTTAACTTAGCAAAACATCCCAAGGCGCTTAACAAGAGCGATATCAATAAAAAAAATTTTTTAACACCGAGCCACAGAAGGACATATCAGGACAAATGAGCAAAAGCTTGGTCAAAGAGGCAGCTTTTAAGGCGCATCTTAAGGGAGGAGAGAGAGGTAGAGAGGCGGAGAGGTTTAGGGAGGGAATTCCAGAGTTTAGGGCCTCGGCAGCTGACGGCTGCCAATGGTGGAGCGATTAAAATTGGGGATATGCTTTTTTATTGTCTCTGCCTGTGAGGGACCCATGTTTACTTTCACTAATCTCTTCCTTTTTACATACCTATAGAAGCTTTTATGATCTGTTTTTATGTCTCTTGCTAGTTTACTCCCATATTCTGTTTTCTCTATCAATTTCTTGGTCATCCTTTGCTGAATTCTAAAATCCTTCCAATACTCAGGCTTACTACTCTTTTTGGAAACATTATAAGCCTTTTCTTTTAATCTAATACTATCTTTAACTTCTCTTGTCAGCCACGGTTGGGAATCCCACGGCGGTTTTTATTCCTTTAAGGGAATGTATATTTGTTGCGAATTATGAATTATTTCTTCAAATGTTTGCCATTGCTTATCTACCGTCATATCTTTTCATCTAGTTTCCCAATCTACCTTGGCCAACTCGCCCCTCATGCCTATGTAGTTTGCTTTGTTCAGATTTAAGACCCTAGTTCTCAAACTCAATATAAAATTCTATCATATTATGATCACTCTTCCCCAGAGGCTCCTTTACTACAAGGTTATTAATTAACACTGTCTAATTGCACAATACTAGATCTAAAATAGCCTGTTCCCTAGTTGGTTCCTCGACATACTGATCTAGAAAACTATCCTGAATGTATTCCATGAACTCGTGCTCCACACTATTTCTGCAAATTTGGTTTGCCCAGTCTATATGAAGATTAAAGTCCCGCATGATTACTATATTACCCTTGTTACATGCACCTCTAATTTCCTGATTTATACTCTGCCTGACACTACACCTACTGTTAGGGGGGCCTACAAAGTACTCCCACCAGTGTTTTCTGCCCCTTGTTGTTTCTTTGCCCCACCCAAACTGATTCTACATCTTGATTTTCCGAACTAAGATCCTTTGCGCCGTGGGACTGCAGGCCTTCCCTTATTAAAGGGGAGGGCCTAGCGCAGCACGACCCTGGGCCCAACTGGGCCACCAGGAATCGGGGTGCTGGCAAAAGAGCCCAGCACTCGAGGAGTGCCGGGCTGATGGAGTGCGGCCGGCACCCCGCAGGGGGGATACAGAGGAGGCCGGGGATGGCAGAGGGGGCAGGTGCTGGCAGGCAGCCAACAACAAAAATGGCTGCCCAGCACCGCCCCTTCAATTATTGTCGCTCCGGCTGCACGTACATCCCCCTGACCCTGTCAGACATGGCGTCCAGCGGTAAGTCAGGGGGTGCTACCGAAGTTCGCAGCCAGGGTGTGAACGGGGCGCTGCGCACGGCGATAACGTCATCACCGGGGGCATGAGCGGGGCGCTGCGCGCAGCAATGACATCATCCAGAGGCGCAGCGCCACAGGGCACTATCGGCTAACCTTCCGCTGAATTTCGCGGGAAGCATTAGTGGTGCCGAGCCCGGGTGCTAGTTGCTTTGCGCCCCGTTAGCGCAAAGCAACCGAATTTTGCCCCCTTTCTCTATACTGTCTCAATGTCCATTAGTATTAGAAAATTTAACTATTTCAAACAATCTTGGAGCAGCACAGTTTGTGTAAGAATGTCTGTTATCGCTACAATGGCTACATGCCTATAGCTAATATATCAGCTTCTTGGTGTCATGCTTGCTTCAGCAGTTTTTGAAGTCCTGTATTGTGTGTTCTGTGTTTAAAATTTGGGTGTTCTATAGACTAGTCAGAATTTGAAAGGAATGTAGAGAAGAAAAATAATTTCTGATTTTTGACCTGCATTGCGGTTTAGTATAAGCCCCCCCCCCCCCCCGCTAAAAATTGCGTTTCTGTTTTCAGAAACTTGTTTTCTGCCTGAAATCAGTGCTTCAATATTCCAAACACACACACATGAGCATGTGCTCCAAGTGAGACATGCAGAAGGACAGAGAGATAGGCTGGCACTGAAACAAAAGATGTAGACCTGGAGAGATAGGAGCATGACTGGAACAGATAGAGATGCAGAAAGTGACATTGCAAGAAAGCAAAAAAATTGACAAATTGAGTGAGATTGACAGTACTTTATAGCTGAATTAGGGTGGTAATTGACTTAAATAGCCATAACTAAAAACCTAGTGACACACTAAGCTGTACTTCCCCATACTTTATATTTTGTAATATCTTGGCAGCAAAATGTAATTTTTTTGTCGTCTTGGCCTTTCTAGTTATGCAACTTTTTCAAAAGCTCCATGAGGATGCCTTTGCCCTAAATAGCGATTTCCCGACGGTTTTTAGTGATTCACTAGTAGATTTCCCATGGCGTTGTTCATGGTGAGTCAGAGGATTCGCAGTTTTTTGATTATATGGGCGTTTAGGGCATAATGTCAGGGCCACTGAATTACAATAACTTATCAAAAATTGAATTTAACTTAGATCTGAGATTTTTACTGATACTTTGTGGATTGAATCCTCCAACTCTATCCACTATTCTGTGAAAACGGTAAATGAATTTCTATATTGTCCTTTACCTGCGTATTTAATTTTTACTCATCATTTTTAAAGCAGAGACTACACACAACATGACCTGCAAGTTGCACCAATTGGCTATCTGGGATTTAGCATTACTGAGGGTAGGCAATAGGCAGTCGCTGCACTTGGGGGCAGTTCTGTATTTTGGTAGAGGAATGATTCTTTGGAAGAACTGGGCTGGGGGGGCGGGGTTCTGGAGTTTGACAGTATTGCAGTGGGGCTGCAGGAATTTGGCAGCATCGGACGGGGTCCGTTGATCAGGCCCAATATTTTTCCATGATGGGTCCAGCATTACAAGTGATCAGGTTAACACTGGAAATCCAGCGCCACCTACAGGCAAGGTTTTTAAAAAATTGATTATGGTATCTGGGCGTCGCTGGCAAGGCCAGCATTTATTGCCCATCCCTAGTTGCCCTTGAGAAGGTGGTGGTGAGCCTCCTTCTTGAACCGCTGCAGTCCGTGTGGTGAAGGTACTCCCACAGTGCTGTTAGGGAGGGAGTTCCAGGATTTTGACCCAACGACGATGAAGGATCGGCATATACTTCTAAGTAAGGATGGTGTGTGACTTGGAGGGGAACTTGGAGGGGGACTTGGAGGTGGTGGTGTTCCCCTGCGTCTGCTGCCCTTGTCCTTCTAGGTGGTAGAGGTCACGGGTTTGGGAGGTGCTGCCAAAGAAGCCTTGGCGAGTTGCTGCAGTGCATCTTGTAGATGGTACACACTGCAGCCACGGTACGCCGGTGGTGGAGGGAGTGAATGTTTAAGGGCAAACATAATGGGTAGGTATGAACACCTACAGCAACAACTTGCATTTATATAGCGCCTTTAACGTAGTAAAATGTCCCAAGGCGCTTCACAGGAGTATTATAAGACGAAAAAATTTGACACCGAGCCACATGAGGAGAAATTAGGGCAGGTGACCAAAAGCTTGGTCAAAGAGGTAGGTTTTAAGGAGCGTCTTAAAGGAGGAAAGAGAGGTAGCGAGATGGAGAGGTTCAGGCAGGGAGTTCCAGAGCTTAGGGCCTCGGCAACAGAAGGCATGGCCACCAATGTTTGAGCGATTGTAATCAGGGATCCTCGAGGGCAGAATTAGAGGAGCGCAGATATCTCGGCGGGTGGGGGGGGGGGGTTGTGGGACTGAAGGAGATTACAGAGATAGGGAGGGACAAGGCCATGGAGGGATTTGAAAATAAGGATGAGAATTTTGAAATCGAGGTGTTGCTTAACTGGGAGCCAATGTAGGTCAGCGAGCACGGGTGATGGGTGAACGGGACTTGAACGAGTTAGGACATGGGCAGGCCAGTTTCAGATCACAAGTTTACGTAGGGTAGAATGTGGGAGGCCAGCCAGGCGTGTGTTGGAATAGTCAAGTCCAGAGGTAACAGGCATGGAGAAGGGTTTCAACAGCGGATGAGCTGAGGCAAGGGCGGAGACGGGCGGAAACTAGTTCTGTATCACGTTAAATTCTTTTTTGAACACCTCCCACTGATCCTCTGTCATTTTACCCATTAACAGATTTACTGTGGACACTCTCTGTCTCATTCCATTGAAGTCGGCCTTACTTGGACAGATTTGTGTGCACCTTTGGAAGTGGCTTAGTGAGTTGCAGTGAATGGTGAGACATTAAGGTACCCCCACAATGGTGATGAGTGTGAAAGGAATGGCTTGGGCATTGTAGGGATGCTTTATGGTGTTGGTGTGGGGAGGTGCCAACCTGGCGCATCATGTGTGACGCAAGGGTGTACAGCGTCAAGTGACTTAAATCTGGCCATGGTGAGGCCAGCCCTAGCCTCCCGGGCAGCAATGTGCTCAGGTGCTGATGCCCTATGTCCTGTGCAGCATCAGGTGATTGCAGAGAAGATTGATGTTGTTGGTGTTGGGGCTGATTGTGGTGGGATTTGAGGACCAAGGTGAGAGCAAATAAAGGGCACCCATGCTGATGGAATAGATGGCAGGTGAAGTAGAGATGACAGAAGCGATCTATCAGTGGTGAGAGAGGTAATGGAGACTTGTGGAAAGACTTGCAGCATGGTGAATCTGTTGTGGAAATGCAGTGAGGAAGAGTTTGTGGCTGAGGGAAGATATCTTTGTAAGGGAGCTTTTACTTTACATTTGAAGCTGTCAACTCATCAACTGATTCATGGTCACAGAACTCCCACCTCAGCTTGACAGACGTCGTCCATGACCAGCGTGGACCCCGTAGGCGGGTTGTCAAATGCAGAAGGTGAGCTGAAATTCATTAAGTGGCTCTAAACAAGCCACTAATTACCTGAATTAGGGACCCTGCTGCTGCGTGTTGGGTCTGCTCAGCGCTGACAGACCCAACATTGAGGAAAGGCACGTGGCGGTGGGTTCACAGCGGGGTCCTGATCCGCTGGGGGGAGAAAACCACTTTCCCACCCGACCTGCCACCCATCACGCCTGCCGATCCCCTGCAAAATCCAGCCCGTAGTAGCTGTTTTGCATTTCTCCCTTTCAAACACAAGGTTGAACTCAATCATAATAAATGGAAGTATTTTTGTCCACAGGTGCCACAATCTGCAGGGGTGTACACCTGTGTTTTAAATTACATCTTCAAATCTTGCTAGATTAGCTGCTATTATTTGTGCCTAATGCTTATCTGTGGGTTATGAATCTAAAAAAAAATCTTCCCCTAGTTTTCTGTTCTTCTCTGGGTTCCGCTGGGTAGTTTGATGGACAAGGTGTTAGAGGGTAACCAGTGGCATAAACGAGCCTGGACTGAGAGCCTTAGTGACCTGATTAACCATGGGGACACATGGATTTGTACCTCCGAATGAGTCATCGTCTTCCGGAGAAAGGGGGAAATTGGTGGTGGGGGAATTACTTTAGAAAGTGATCGATTTGTTTATGCAACGATTCATGATGCTTGCCCAGCCTGCAGGCAAGAAGTATGTGGATAACAGCTGATTGAGGAGAAGGGTTTTCTTCTCAACACGAGCAATATTTTCTTCTGTTGTGACAACAGTGTCATTTTCAATTGTTCATTCTGCCATAAGTTTGTTCCGCATAGTTTTTTAAACCTGATCTATTGTCAACAGTTGGGGTTGTAGGATTGCAAGGGGGCCTGTGAAAATGCTGGCGTTGAGTGAGAAAGCAACTTATTTTCAAACCCCAAAGTCTCCACAGATTCTCAATTATGGCACATCTACTCGGGGACTGTTTCATTGTATTGCAATTTTTAAACACTGCTAATTATTTTGATAAATACAATTCCTTAAGTAAATAAAAATTAGTTATTTAACTTTAAAGCTGCAACCGTTTCTCGGTGTGAGGCTGATGGTTCTTCTACACTTCCTCCTGTTTTGGATCCAATGTTAATTTGCGTGCTATGATTTCCCTTGGGTATGATGGGAAATGAACAGAATTTCCCCAAGCTAAATGCAGTCTGTTGTTCTCCCGTTTCTTAATGAGGAAACTTGGACCTATTATTGATTACTCTGCCCTCTTCAGTACTCCAACTATTAAACATTTCATATTTCTGCTGTATTGATTTATATTTTAGGGTATCTGCAGGTACACCAAAGAGAAGACTATCTAGAAATGCCCAATTTTTCTCTGCGATAGGCATAATGCCTGGAATTTATTAGAGTGGATTCCCTTATTTTGGGCTTGAGACTATTTGATATTCTTGAATATAGTCCATACAGGAGGAGACTTCAGTGTGCTGCTCGCTACTGTTTAGTTTCAGTCCCTAACCTCATGACAGCTGTTATGTCAATTTGTACTATTTATAAATCCTCTACCCTGCGCAGGACCATTTAAATGCAAGATTACACGAATGCTGCATCTTAAATCGGTACATTTCTGCTTGGTGGTTGGGTGTTTATCGAAATGAGCACACTTTTATTGCAGCTTGTCTGAAGCACTGACTTTGATTAAGGTCAGTAGAGCTACTGCAGGACCTCTCCTGTAATCCAGAGTGGCTACAGAGGGAAGTAGAGGTGCACAATGTCCGCCTACCCCAGCTACAAAAGTCAAGAATATTTAGTACAACATAATATTGGTTATCTATAAACAAAAGGCCTTGCATCTGTTGTCACACCTGAAAAGCAGGCCTCAGGTCTTGGACCTCAAAAGTGTTACCTCTGGTTATCACATCGTGTCACACAGCCATAGGGTGAAAATAGTGGTGGACTCAAATAATCACTTATCTATTAAGTTAAGTAATCAAATGACCAATTGCCTAATCATGAATGAATAAAAAAAGTGAGAATGAATTATCTTCAGAAAACGGAGCAATCAAATCCTTTTTTCCCCAACGTTATTAATCAGTAGTCAAATCACTCAAATAATTACTTTACATTGTTTTTAATCTGCCATCTTCCTTATTCACTGAAGTGAGAGTATCCAGCTAGAAATAGCATTTATAACATCATAAACACACACAAAATTACAGCATTATGAAAAAGTTACAAAATATACCCAGAAACCTGGTTAATATTGAGTTGGATATTTCACTTGTGTCAGTGCACTGGGATTGCCAGCTGCTGTATGATGCACCATGGGAATTGTAGTTTTCATCTTGCTCCTGTGAAAGTACATACTGAGAGTCACCATGACATCCACATCTCCCAGCAACCAGATAGAAAAGCACCAGGGAGTTCCAGCTTCTGGAGCGATGCATCATGTGTGTTGGTTTTAGTCCTGTGGAGCTATACTATTCAATGCACTGTGACAAAAGGCAAAAACATTTACAAATAACTGAGGTGCAAGTGGCTGGGAACAAAATGAGATTTAATTTTATAGAATTAAAGCCATTAAATAAAAATTCTGAGCGAATAGTATTTAAGATGAGGGGACTGAGATTTGTGCTGGGGCAGAGAGAGAGATGTTTGAGGCACTTTGACCTTGGACGTTGCGGTCAGTGTCGGCTAGGCCTGGACCAAAGCAAATGACCATCTGTTCACGTGCTGGCCATTGGAGGCTTAACAGTGGGAAAGATCTCTCTGAGCTGCGCTACACCAATGATACAATGAAAAAAACCTAAGGAAGGAAGAATCTTTGGAAAATACTACAAATTCATCATTGGTGGTAGACAAAAGATGTATTTTAGAATAACTAGGCTAAGAAATTTTGGAGAGGGAAAAACAGTTACTTGCATTTTAAGAAAGTTTTATAAAGTGGTTAGTGAATACTATTGCAAATATTATGTCTAAAGCCTGTATCTCAGTATCGAGATGGCATTTTTATCTGTTCAGTCAGGTGACATGGTGAATTTACTGTATTAAAGCGACTGGCAAGCTACTGTAGCATTTAGGCTTTGAGAGACCATGGTAAACTTCAAAAATTGCACACCAGATCTTACCTATCTAATCTTTCTGTATGTCACACTTGAGATGTCACACACATTCTAATGCACAAAGAAACAAATCAAGTGGTTTCCAGTGTACAGGCAAACCCTGCAACTGGAGTTATGTCTGCAAGCTCTTAATTGGCTTGTGTATGAACTCACATAGTCTTTATTTAACATCAGTTTGACTTTGTAGCCTTAAAGGGATACATGCCTACACTTTAGCTGCATACATTGTATTTTATTCATGGTATAATATTCTGTCATTAGAAATAGTGCATGAGGAGCCCCACAGGAAATTCTCTAGTCTATATATCTAATAACTAGTCACTCTTCTGTGAGCACCCCTGTCTCTCCTGGGCCCACAGAAGTAAAAACTGGAAATTTCTTGGCCCTTTCTGAGTGGCCTCCAGTGGTCCCTTTAAGGATCAATGGTTAGGCCACTCAACACCTCGTCTAACACGTGCGTTGCAAGCTCTGCCCATTTGTACCTGAATTTTGCATTGGGGATTCCTACAACTGGTATAGGACTCAGATTTCATGTTTAAGGAGCCCAACGCCTCTTTCAAGTGGGTGCCCTGGACAACTAAAAGTCAATATGTTGTCCGGCGTACATCTGGCACAGTTGGGAGCGGCACATCTGGTTTCTCAGAATAAGTGTTAGTGTCTCGCAAGAAGCAGCTCTAGATTTGCAGAGCAATTAAATTCTAGAGATTGATTACATTTTACAGACTGATCAAAACCCCTTTCTCATCCTCGCACCTCACAAAAAATGTTGGGTTGTAAAACCGCTATTCCTATGCTTAATTTAAACGATTGCGCCGAGTGGCTGAGTTAAATTTCTTGCCCACTGTCTGCTAGGCATAAACATGAAGCAAGGAGGTACAGTTAGCCCAATGCTTCCAGCACCCCAGTATATTCAGTGGAATGTCTCTTGGCCACAGAGCACGAGGTTTAACCATTACATATTTCCTTGAGCTAATTTGTGGTGTTAACCCAATTTACTGCCTTTTTTTCAGAATCTCAGATGTGGCAATGCTCTCTAATAAATGCAAGCCTTCCATTCTTTTTTAATTACTGGTCTTTAAAAATTGAGCCAAATGGCCTGTTTCTGTTAGAATGACACAGAAATTACATGTCTTCAGCGTGTTGAAAATATATACCAGTATCATTTCAATATGAAAACCAATGTTCCATTTTCCCCATATTTTTAAAATTGAAATATGCCAAATACCTAGACAGTTCATTGTTAAAATATTTGCTTGTTTTTAAATTGTAATCTGTTTGTTCTAATGGTTGAAACAGGAAAATTGTTCATATTCTGGACATCATAAATATCTGGCATAGAGAGCTGTGTTCATAGAATCATAAGAAATAAGATGTATTTCTTAAATGTGTTTATCAAACATTTCAGTAATTTAAAATCTGAGCTTTGTTAGGAGAAAGCCATTCCTGAACTTGTGGATTAATCCTTTGAAGAGTTTTTGAACAAAGTGTATTAGGAGTGATGCATCTTCAAATCACAAACTTGCTCAAGGTGCTGCTGTAATAGAAAAGGAGGTAATATGATGAGCGTAATTAGATCCTGCTTAAATTTGCTTTTTGCCGTAAATATTTTTTGCCACTATTGTCCCTGCTTTCCTTCGGCCACTGACTCATGCTGAGGTATGGTTGCACAGAAACCTCTCGAGTATTTTGCCAAGTGGCCATTCTTCATATGTAAGCAGCGAGTATTTGACCACAGGGGCCTCACAGCTGAGCGTGATCCTGCCTGATGTCTATGCAACATCACTTTCCAGCAGGGGTCACTGAATGGGAATCGGAAGCAGGAACCCAGGGCAATTTTCTACGTCCTTGCCCAGGGGAGCTGAGGCCAATTTAACACCCCAACTGCTCCTTGCCTGAAATTGTTTTTTTTTCCAATACTGGCCCCTTTTGTATCTCAGCGGGTGCCTATTTTCTTTCCTGCAGTACAAAGAGAAGAGCTTGTGCAATTTTGCAAAGATCTTGCTTCCGTTTATTGCAAAATACACAAGAAAGTAGAATATGTAATTTTAAATCATGCCTAATAAAACATTCATTTTTAGTGATCACTATAAACCTAATTATTCTGAAGGATAAAATGAATTGGAAGAGACTGCACGATGTGGCATATTTTTGAATCTTGATGTTAACAATATAAGATCAAATCCAATTTCCAAGAAACTGAGCATTACTAGGCATGACATCAAGCATGTTGATTGACAGTGATTGATTTTATCAGGCTGTTATACTGTTCTGGAATCTCACCCTGTTCAATAGCTAGTTGCTGTTTACTCCAGAAATGTACTAAACTAAAAATTGAACTTTCAGGTAACATTTACTAATTTTCAATCCAATAAAATGTGTTTCTCTGGTGCCTAAAAAGGAGTTTGCAAGATTTACAGAATTAATTCTCGGTGAATTCTAGAAATTCCTAGCATGGTACAAACAGTTTTTAGACATTTCTCGAACTGTATAAAACACTAGTTAGGCCACAGCTAGAAAACTGTACAGTGCTGGTCACCACATTACAGGGAAGATGTGATTGCACTGGAGAGGGTACAGAGGAGATTTATAAGGATGTTGCCAGGACTGGAGAATTTTAGCTATGGGGAAAAGATTGGATAGGCTGGGGTTGTTTTCTTTGGAATAGAGGAGGCTGAGGGGAGATGTAATTGAGGTGTATAAAATTATGAGGGGCCTAGACAGAGTGGATAGGAAGGACCTATTTCCCTAAGCAGAGAGGGGGCATAGATTTAAAATAATTGGTGGAAGGATTAGACAGGAGTTGAGAATGTTTTTCACCCAGAGGGTGGTGGGGGTCTGGAACTCACTGCCTGAAAGGGTGGTAGAGGCAGAAACCCTCATTGCATTAAAAAAAAAAGTACTTCTATATGCACTTGAAGTGCCGTAACCGACAAGGCTACAGACCAAGAGCTGGAAAGTGTGATTAGGCTGGATAGCTCTTTTTCAGCTGGCACAGACACGATGGGCCAAATGGCCTCCTTCCGTGCGATAAATTTCCATGATTTCATGATTTGGGAGCAACTTCTGCTCATTTATTAACAGATTACAAAAGACATTACTGCATGAGCAATACTTTTCTCACTCGTGTTGAGGGTTTTTACAGTTTAAACATATTGGCTTGCATTTTATTTAGTCATGAATGTTTGGTTAAAAAATCCTGCTAATCCATGCTTAATTAGAAGAGTTCATAAATTATATAAATGAGGCCTATGTTGTAGGCAGTGTAATAAGGCACCTCCAATAATATTACTGATTAATTGCAGAAATATTTACATGCACAGCTGGCAAGAATTCCCGTGGGCTTGGTTTTGATGTACACACATCCATGCCTTTAACACAGCTGTGTTACCAGCAGAGGCTTTTTACAAGTTGGGTTAGCGAAAGTCCCCCATGTAATACTTACTGTTGAGCATGCAATAGATGTTTCCTCCACTATCTGTCCGATACATGTCTAATGTAGTTTGTATAGAAGCTTTTGGGAAAATTGGTTTCTGAGGGTTAGAGTAAATGCTCTAAATGGCTTTTGTGGGCTGAACGTCCGAACATTTTAAATGCTTTAGAAGTGATGTCATCAGTAATGTTGAATATGTTTACATTATCAACACAAACTCCTTCGCTTTTATGTCAAATTGGCTTGTGATTTGAAGGATCAGTAATAAATTGAATAACAACCTTTCCTTTTACTACATAGATGCAATATGTATCCATTTTCTTTGTTTAGAGAAATCATGCTTATAAGTAGCAGGCTGGTGAGCAAATTACACAAAGGCTACATAGTGACAAAAGAAAATCAAGCTTAAATCAAATACAGCGACTAACATCTACAGTTCAGCAACATTACATATTGCAACATTACATGTTCTTCAGCTACTAATCTGCAAAGGAGAGACAGTGTATAAGAACATAAGAAATAGGAGCAGGAATAGGCCACTTGGCCCCTCGAGCCTGCTCCGCCATTCAATAAGATCATTGGGCAGTATGATCTTGGGCTCAAAGCCACTTCCCAGCCTGCTCCCCATAACCCTTCACTCCCTTATCGTGCAAAAATGTGTCTATCTCCACTTTAAATGTATTTAATGACCCAGCCTCCACAGCTCTCTGGGGCAGAGAATTCCACAAATTTACGACCCTCCGAGAAGAAGTTCCTCCTCATCTCGGTTCTAAAAGAGCGACCCTTTATTCTGAGACTGTGCCCCCGAGTTCTAGATTTCCCCATGAGGGGAAACATCCTCTCTGCATCTACCCTGTCGAGCCCCCTCAGTATCTTATATGTTTCAATAAGATCACCTCTCATTCTTCTAAATTCCAATGAGTATAGGCCCAGTCTGCTCAACCTTTCCTCATAAGTCAAACCTCTCATCTCTGGAATTAACCTAGTGAATCGTCTCTGAACTGCCTCCAATGCAAGTATATCCTTCTTTAAATAAGGAGACCAAAACACTACGCAGTACTCAAGGTGTGGTCTCACCAATACCCTGTACAGTTGTAGCAGGACTTCCCTGCTTTTATACTCCAACCCCCTTAAAATAAAGGCCAACATTCCATTTGCCTTTTTGATTACTTGCTGTACCTACATGCTAATTTTTTGTGTTTCATGCACAAGGACCCCCAGGTCCCTCTGAACTGTAGCATTTTGTAATCTCTCTCCATTTAAATAATAGTTTGCTTTTTTATTTTTCCTGCCAAAGTGGATAACCTCGCACTTTTCCACATTATACTCCATCTGCCAAATGTTTGCCCAATCACTTAGCCTGTCTATATCCCTTTGCAGGTTCTTTGAGTCCTCTGCACAACTTGCTTTCCCACCCATCTTTGTATCATCCGTAAACTTGGCTACATTACACTCGGTCCCTTCATCCAAGTCATTAATGTAGATTGTAAATAGTTGGGGCCCAGCACCGATCCTTGTGGCACCCCACTAGTTACCGTTTGCCAACCAGAAAATGACCCATTTATCACGACTCTCTGCAATTCTCAATCCATGCTAATGTATTACCCCCAACTCCGTGAGCTCTTATCTTGTGTAGTAACCTTTTATGTGGCACCTTATCGAATGCCTTCTGGAAATCCAAATACACCACATCCACTGGCTCACCCTTGTCCACCCTGCTTGTTACATCCTCAAAAAACTCCAGCAAATGTGTTAAACATGATTTCCCTTTCCTAAAACCATGCTGACTCTGTTTGACTGCAGTATGTTTTTCTAAATGCCCTGCTACTGCTTCCTTAATGAAGGACTCCAGCATTTTCCCAACGACAGATGTTAGGCTAACTGGTCTATAGTTTCCTGCTTTCTGTCTCCCTCCTTTCTTAAATAGGGGTGTTACATTAGCGGTTTTTCAATCCACTGGGACCTCTCCAGAGTCCAGGGAATTTTGGTATATTGCAACCAATGTATCTACTATCTCTGCAGCCACTTCTTTTAAGACCCTGGGATGCAGGCCATCTGGTCCAGGGGACTTGTCGTCTTTTAGTCCCATTATTTTACCGAGTACTATTTCCTTAGTGATAGTGATCGTCTTTAGTTCCCCACTCCCTGTGGCCCCTTGATTATCCATTATTGGGATGTTGTTAGTGTCTTCTACAGTGAAGACAGATGCAAAATATTTGTTCAGAGTCTCTGCCATTTCCCCGTTCCCCATTATTAATTCCCCAGTCTCATCCTCTAAGGGACCAACGTTTACTTTAGCTACCCTCTTCCTTTTTATATACCTGTAGAAGCTCTTACTATCTGTTTTAATGTTTCTTGCCAGCTTACTCTCATCATCTCTCTCTTTATTATTTTTTTGGGTAAGCTCTTTTTGTTATGCACTTATACCATGCTTTATCACATTTAGAGGACTCAAAACACCTCACACAATTAATTACTTTGAAGTACTGAGTGTTATGTTAGTTCTCATTCTAAAGAGTAATTTTTTAAATGTCATAGAATCATAAGCCAGAAATTTCCAGGGTGGTAGCGGGCATGATCGGTGGCGGGTCGGGTGGGAAAGTTGTTATTTTTGACAGCAGGTCAGAAGCCCGCTGTCATCCCACCACCATGCGCCTTTCCCCCAGCGCATCTGTCATCGCGGAGCCGACATGACCGGCAGCGACAGGCGACCCTATTGACATCATTATCAGGTAGTTTACAGGCACTTAAGAGCCTTTTTTCACTTACCTTTTTTAAGTTTCCCTGCATGGCCACGGGATTCATGCAGCTCGGGAACCACGTCTGTCAACCTGAGGCGGGAGTTCTGTGGCCATTGCTCCAGCTGATTACTTGATAGCATCAAATGTACAGTAAAAGCGCCCACCTGACATGATCACTTTCCTCAGGCAGAAGCTGTTGCTCAGTCCATTTCCAGCACAGATTCTGCAGGCTGCAAGTGTTTCCAGCAAAGTCTCCATCCAGTGTCACCTCATTGGAAGAACTCTCTAACCATTGACAGAATGCTTGTCATCTGTACTTCACCTGTCATCTAGTCCATTGACATGGGTGCCGTTTATACTGTCTCACCTTGGTCCTCAGAATCGGACCACGATGAGCCCCAACACCAGCAGCACTAGGCACATCATCAACAACTTGTATTTATATAGCGCCTTTAATGTAGTAAAATGTCCCAAGGTGCTTCACAGGTGTGTTAAAAGACAAAAAATTGACACTGAGCCACATAAGAAACTAGGGCATGACCAAAAGCTTGGTCAAAGAGTTATGTTTTAAGGAGCATCTTTAAGGAGGAAAGAGAGGTAGAGTGACGAAGAGGTTTAGGGAGTGTGTTGGAATAGTCAAGTCTAGAGGTAACAGGCATGGATGAGGGTTTCAGCAGCAAGTGAGCTGAGGCAGGGTTGGAGATGGGCAATGTTATGGAGGTGGAAATAGTTATGCCATGGATATGTGGTCAGAAGCTCATTTCAGGGTCAAATACAACAGCAAGGTTGTGAACAGTCTCAGACAGATGCTAGGGAGAGAGATGGAGTCGGTGGCTAGGGAAAGGAGTTTGTGGCGGGGCCTGAAGACAATGGCTTCGGTTTTCCCAATATTTAATTGGAGAAAATTTCTGCTCATGTGGTACTGGATGTTGGACAAGCAGTCTGACAATTTAGAGACCGTGGAGGGGTCAAGAGTAGTGGTAGTGAGGAAGAGCTGGGTGTCGTCAGCATACATGTGGAAATTGATGATGTGTTTTCGGATGATGTCGTCAAGGGGAAGCATATAGATGAGAAATAGGAGGGGCCAAGGATAGATCCTTGGGGGACACCAGAGGTAATGATGTGGGAGCGGGAAGAGAAACCATTGCAAGTGATTTTCTGGCTACGATTAGATAGATAAGAATGGAACCAGGCGAGTGCAGTCCCACCCAGCTGGATGATGATGGAGAGGCGTTGTAGGAGGATGGAGTGATCAACCGTGTCAAAGGCTGCAGACAGGTCGAGAAGGATCAGCACCACCACCAACCTTCTCCGCAATCACCTGATGCTGCACAGGACAGATGGCATCAGCGCCCAAGCACATTGCTGCCTAGGAGGCCAGGGATGGCCTCATCATGGCCAGATATAGTTAACTTTACGCTGTACACCCATATGGCTGCCACATGATGCGCCAGGTTGGCACCACCCCACACCAACACCATAAAGCATCCCTACAATGCCCAAGCCATTCCTTTCACACTCATTGCGGGGGGTACCGTTATGTCTCACCATTCACTGCAACTCACTAAGCCACTTCTAAAGGTGCACACAAATCTGTCCAAGACCATAAAGTGTTGAAAATAAAGATTTTTATGTTTGACACCACATTAACAGAAACTTTACATAAACAATGGATAAAACACCCAAGTGGCTACCCTTGTGTATTGTTAGTTGGTATGATTGCAGTAGGATGAGTGTGAGGGGTGGCTAGTGAGATGGGGAAGTGATAATGTAGATAGAGAGAGAGCAATGGGTGGAGGTGCAAGGTATGTTGGTGTGAGTGAGGATGTGCAGGAGTAGGGTAGGGAAGGCAGAGTGATGGGGATGTGATGAGAGGCACAGCAGGATGCAGTTGACTGTGGCTTTGTACTAATATTTCCTGATCTAATGAGATCATTGAAAGGTTTGTGGCACTGCACCAAGGTCCTCCTGACCACATCCCTGCTTGTGACCTCCTCTGCAATCTGCAACCAGGCTGTCTTGGTCTCCTGGGGCGGTCTCTTCCGCCCATCGGAAGGGAAGAGGGACCACCCTGCGTGCTCTGACTCCCTCCATAAGCATATGGAGGGAGTATTCGGAGAACCTGGGTGCAGCCCTCTGCCTCTGTGCAGTCATTGTCAGTGTTTGCAGCACTCCAATGCTGTAGTGCACTGACAGCACTGTTAGATTAAACTTCAAATCTAAAAGGTAAGTTCATTTTCAACAGCGGGATGGAGCCAGCAGCGAGGTCGCGACCCGCCACGGACACCGCCCGCACCGGACCCGCCCAGACAGGCAAAATTCTGGCCATAGAATCTTACAGCACAGAAGGAGGCTGTTCTGCCCATCGTGCCTGTGCCAGCTTTTTGAAAGAACTCTCCAATTAGTCTCACTCCCCATCTCTTCCCCTCACTCCTGCAATTTTTTCCTTTTCAAGTATATATCCAATTCCCTTTTGAAAGTTACTATTGAATTTGCTTCCACCACCCTTTCAGAGAGTGCATTCCAGATCATAACAACTCACATTTCTCCTCATCTCAGTTCTGACGAAAGGTCATCGACCTGAAATGTTGGGCTGAATTTTACCTTTCGATGCGGCTTGGGGGGGCGGGACAGCTACCCTCCGGGTTCTGATCCTGCCCCCAACGACATCTGATACACAGATGCTATTTTGTGTTAATTGGCCTAGTTAAGCCCACACTGTGTTAGCTTGCCGGCCAATTAAGAGAAAGCCGGTGTCGGATGATGTCAGTTGATGACTCGTCATCTGCCGGTTTTCTTAAAGGGGCCACACACTTTTTTTGGCAGGTGATCTTTCAGTGTTTGACAGCATTGAGGTGCTGCAAACACTGACAATCACTGTACAAAGGTGAGCCCTTGTACCCAGGCTCTCCAGTGACTCCCTCCTTAGGCTAGAACAGATGGCAGCTGCAGGTGAGGTTACAGAAGCGATCTGTCACTGATGAGCGAGGTTCTCCCAATGAGGTGGGACTACACAAACACTTCAAAACTTGCTACCTACAGAAAAGTCTAAATACATTAATGATTTTCCCAACATTTTCTTACCTCTGAAACTCACCAGTGTACCATTGGATCCTTCACACCACTTCTGCAGCTGTCATCAATGAAGAAACATTACAGTAGACTCATAGCATGCCACACTTACCCTGGTGTGGTGTCTGGACGTCGGGAAGCCTGCAATAGACATTGGACCCCCTGTGACTCCACCTCATTGTCTCAGTTGTATCTTGCTATGTCTTTGATGTGGTACCTTCCTGGCTGACCTGATTGCCTTTTGTCACACCTCAGCAGATAAACAGTCAGGATGATTTAAATGTAGTCGTCTGCCATTGTAAGTTACACATGCATTGTTCTCTATCTATATATGCTTTGTCGATTCTGTATTTCTTTACTTCACCTGAGGAAGGGGCCACGTAAGCTCCGAAAGCTTGTGATTTCAAATAAAACTGTTGGGGGTAGAAATTAGGTCGCGCCCCATTTGGGGCGCAAATATCGTCCGGACGCAAATATTAGCGCCTGGCGCTAATTATCGGCACTGACAGGAAACTTCACTTTTACCGTCCCGGGAGGTGAGTGGAGCGCTAAAGCAGGCGCTGCACACCTCTCTTAAGGCGCAAAGGCCGAGCAGTGAGGCGCTAACTCGGAGCGCTGGCGAAGCTCATGTAATGTCAGTCAGCAATGGAACACACACACAATGGCACGGGCCAGTTCTTAAAGGGGATGGTTAATCTTGCTTTCCATCCACATCCTGTTCATTGCTGCCTTGAATCTCGGCCTGGAGAGACTTGCACATCAAATGTGCTGGAAAGAACAATGGAGCGTACCAGGCAAAGAGCTCAGAGTGCAGCTCCCACAGTCTCTGCTAAATCGATACAAGGAATGGCAAATCAAAATGAACCTGCAAAGTGCTGCTCAGTACCCAAAACTCCTTCACACAACGTTGAATCTCTCCAGAAGTCTCTCCCTCTCTCTCTCAGAATGCGTAGTTCAAAAATGCCACCAACAATAAAAGACAGGAAGAGGCCCCCTTTAAATAGCGCCCCCCCCAGCCCCACAGCGATTGATAGCGTTCCAGTCTTCTGGTCGTTGGAAGCGCCAGGCGGTAAGGCAGGGGGCGCCACTCAATTTCCGCTACGGGGCGCCACAAGGGCGTTGCACCATGGAATGACGTCACAATCTGCGCGCGCAGGTGGTCGCAGCGGTAAGTTTTAGCGCCGCCGCACAATCTCAAGTTAAGTTCTCGAGCGGCGCAAACATCGCTGCGCCCGGGCGTTAGCGGCTTTGCGCCCCATTAGCGCCCTCTTAAGGCGCTAACGGGAGGCGCAACCAAGTGAATTTTTACCCCTTGGACTATAATCTGTGTTGTGCGACTTCTCATTTTTGTCCACCCCAGTCCAACACCGGCCTCTCCGCATTATAAAGGTTTAGCAGAGCTTGTTTGCCTTCGTACTCTATGTCTCTATTTATAAAGCACAGGATCCCGTGTACTTTAACAGCCTTAGCAAATTCTCCTGTCAATTTTGTGCTTGATGAGGTTAAGGAGGGCAATGGCAGGGACTGAAAGATTTTCCTGACTGCATCAAGCACTTTCAAGTTATAAAATATAAGTTTTCTCCTGCACTGGACAAAGTATATCTCAATCCCAACTTTCGAAGGATATCCATTACAGCTCCACTGTGTCTGTTTGTATTTTCTACACTATCTAACCATGCATTGAGTTAGTTTGCTCAATTAATGTCATATTATGGGTCGCTTTATGCTGTTGACTTCCATTCTGCAGGAGCCACGTTCACTTTACTTAAGACCTTGAATATCCATCACAGCACAGATAGTAGCCCGTGTGACTGGCTTAGAAGAGCTTTCAGAGATAACATGATTTTTTTTTTACAAGACTGTCTTACTCTGTGTCCCATTTAAATGAATGTATCAAACTCACTAGAATAGCAAGGCTTTTTATTTAAAAACAAACTTTTATTGTGTTGCTTTATAAATGTGAAATATGCATACAAAAACACATTTGTGTTTGCATCTTTGCAATTCTGAATGTTAAAGAAAACTCCATTGTTATAGCATTTTAAAATGTAGTTTTTTCCCCCAAAAAAGTTGTTTATGTCCTGCCGCATGTATACAACACACAATCTTTATTTTCCATGCAGCTTAAATTACTCGCCAAAATGACTATAGATGGACTTCAAATTCAGCAATAAATGTATCAAGTATTAATAGATTTTCAAAGGTTTACGTCACAACTATATAAAAATATGTGTCTTACTAAAAGTCTTGTTTGGGCATGCACTTGCTGTCCACAAACTTTACTTGCTGTTGTCACAATCTTTGGTCATGCTTCTGTGCCAACTTATTCCACAGTAAATTGGTTTGTCAACATGTCCCATTAAATTTTACTGTCAACTTTCACTGCCATAGTTTGTTGATGAACCAATCAAATCACTGAAAATGCTTTCTCAAAATATATTCTGCCATTTTTTTCCAGAGTAACTGAAGTTTCTAATGCTCAAAATATGGTTTTAAATGTAATTTTAAAAATCAGTTACATATCTTCCCCAAAGCCTCTAAATACCCCAGATTATCACCCGTGTATTTAGTTCAAAATTGTAAATATTCTAATTAATATTCTAATTAATGACGCCTGAGAGACAGACAGACACACTTCCAAGAACCAATCACTAACACCAAATTTAATGTTTGCAGAGGACTGTTAAAGTAAACAAAACAGCTTTGAGATCTGGGGTCCCACCTCTCCCAGAACTGTCAGACCCACCCCCTCCCCAATTGCTGACATATGAGGAATCCTCCCACTGCACTAGGCATATTCCCCCATACTTCTGCCAAACCCCAGGTTCCCCTACATAGTGCTGCCACACCAAAGAGCCCCACTGCAGTCTTGTCAAATCTGACCCCCACTCAAGTTCTGCCAAAGCCCAGAGCCATCCCCCCAGGTGTCCAAAATACAGGACTGGCCCCCAAGTACAGCTAAACTGCACTATTGTCACCCATGACTGCGAAATATCAGATATCTAACTCCAACTGGTACTTCTTGCATACCATCTTGCTGTATATTCTCAACTTTAAAATTGGTAAGAGATGAAAACGAATTATATCGGTCTCTGTGATGTGTGTGTCTCTTAAATGCATTGTTTGGCTTGGCTTTCAGTATGACACAAAAGACAACTGCCCTTTGTCTCTCACTGAGGTAAAATTTAAACAGTTTAATTCAACAGTGAGTACTCAGAAATGTAAACATAACTTGAAGAAAAGAATTGAAAATGTATTCAGTGTATTTTGGAATCATTTGATGAAAGAGTCTGAAATTCTCTCTGGACCATCAGCCTTTCATTTGCAGTTGGAAAACCCTACTGATGCATAGTGGCAAATTGTGCACACTCCACGTGCCCAGACTGCAGCATTTCCCTGAAGAGCGATCGCTCTGGGTCAAAATATCAACTTCAAGCCCAGGCTTTTCAAATAGGATGAGGCCTTGCACTAAAACTTTAAAGTTATTAAAAGATACAGAGACAAATCCTGAGAAACTTAATCATGCCATGAAATACCTATTTTTGTTTTATTTAGTTGAAAACCATATTTTGAACATTCGAAATTTTACGAGGAAAAAATGGTGCAAAAAACTTGGAATTTTTTATCATGACTGATTTGTTTTACTATCTTTCTAACAAATTTATAGAAGTGCATCCTATTGAATAATTTCACTGTCACCAATTAACTTGTAGAAATTTAGTTGAGGTGGAATAAATATGTACATCACCCAAACAACTGCAAGAAATAGTTCAACATAAATTTAAAATAAATATGGTGGGAAGTAGGAGCTAAATAGTAGCTAGAAGAAACATGCCTAAAATAGTAACATTAAGTATGCCAGGAAGTAAGTGCGTGTATGTATATATATATATATATGTATGTATGTTCGTTCTCATTTATGGGTTGCATCTCAGCTATGTTCCTGTTAGCCATTCAACTTGTGACATTGGTGCAGTGATTCAGATAAAAGCAAAGCAAAGTAATTTCAGCAGTAAATTAATGTTCAGATTCAGGGTGTCGTATTTTTGAAAGCTGGTTTTAATGCGGGACTCGTTAATCTGTTAGTTTATCAAAATATGCTCTCCGTTCAGAGACCAACTTTAGTGTAAAAGGGGGTGATTTGCAGTTGGGGATAGCTGTGCTGTGATGTTGCTTTGTCTTTCTACTCGCTGACAGTTTGCCTTCTACTGCATGTATTTACTTTGACATTCATTGTGAAAGATGATCTGCAATCTTATTCTTTGTTATAAATATTGCAATAAATATTGATGAAAATCTAATCTGCAGATTCTCAATGTCCCTTTAGGTATCCAAGTCCATTCATTCTGACATGCAGATCTCTGTTTCTATTCAGTGCTATTCTGTTTACTACTGCCCCTTTTCCTTGATTGCCGAAGTATACTATGCTTGATATGGTTTGAGATCTCCACTGCCCTGTGATATTTTGAAATGTTTAGTAGCACAAATCATCTGCTTTTGTAAAGTACAGTACAAAAATGACTCAATCAATTGAATTTAGTTTTACTTTGAGTTCATTCTTTGCAAAGATGCCTGTGAGAAATATTTGCGTGCAAGTAAAAGTTGTAGTACTTAACATAGGAGATAATTAAAAAATAAAAAGTGCAAATCTCTGTTTGGATTCCCCCCTCCCCTTTCTTCCCACCTTTCCTGAAGCGGGTCACTTGGCCTGGGGTATAGTTCCACAGGTGCTAGCAACTCCCTACCTCACCAAATGGCCATTCTTCTTGTCTGAATCCAGGCAGTAAGTGCTGGCAGCCTATTTGGACTTTGGTGGAAATCGTAGCTGAGCCCAATATATCCAACATGCTCACTTTCGAATAGGGATTAGTGGATGACCCTGAGCTTTTCCCCCTCCAGCCCAGAGAGGTTGCTGCCAGTTACAGTGCCATTAGTGCCATCTGGCTGAGATCAGCTAATAGGGGCCTTCCTGGTTAGGAGTTATATGGGTCAGACCACAGCAGACAGAGACTAGTGCTTTGAGAGTTGTCTGTGTATTTGGAATGCGAGCTCACTGCATATACTTGCCCAGTCAATCACATTCTTTTGATAACTTCATCTATGTGATGTATATACTGTAGTTACAGGTTGTGTGTTTTTCATAATTACATAGGATTACATAGGATATACGGCACAGAAACAGGCCATTCGGCCCAACCAGTCCATGCCGGATTTATGCTCCACTCGAGCCTCCTCCCGTCTTTCCTCATCTAAATCTATCAGCATAACCCTCTATTCCCTTCTCCCTCATGCTTGTCCAGCCTCCCCTTAAATGCATCTATACTATTCGCTTCAACCACTCCCTGTGGTAGCGAGTTCCACATTCATGGCAACACGGTGGCATAGTGGTTAGCACTGTTGCCTCACAGCGCCAGAGACCCGGGTTCGAATCCGGCCTTGGGTGACTGTCTGTGTGGAGTTTGCACATTCTCCCCGTGTCTGCGTGGGTTTCCTCCGGGTGCTCCGGTTTCCTCCCACAGTCCAAAGATGTGCGGGTTAGGTTGATTTGGCTATGATAAATTGACCCTTAGTCTTAGTGTTAGGGGGATTAAATACGTGGGGTTACGGGGATAGGGTGGGATATGTGTCGGTGCAGGCTCGATGGGCCGAAATGGCCTCTATCTGCATTGTGGGGATTCTGTGACTCTCGCCACTCTCTGGGTAAAGAAGTTTCTTCTGCCTATTGGATTTCTTGGTGACTATCTTATATTGATGGCCTCTAGTTTTGCTCTTCCCCACAAGTGGAAAAATTCTTTCTGTATCCATTCTATCAAATCCTTTCATAATTTTAAAGACCTCCTATTAGGTCACCCCTCAACCTTCTTTTTTCACGAGAATAGAGACCCAATACGTATACCCTCGCATTTCTGGTACCATCCTTGTAAATCTTCTCTGCTGTTTGAGAATTGTGTTCAGATTTCTTTGTGTCTACTGGGAAAAGTGCTTCTATTGAGAAAAGGGCTGAACAACATCAAGGGATGCACATTTCTATATGGTGAGCTAAGAGCGAGTCAGTCACGAGCGTGTCTCATTTAGGGAATGTCACCCTTGCGACTCTCATTGTTCTGGTTTAAGAGCTAGCAACTCTAGTGGCACTGCTAAGGTCATAGTAGAGATATAATAGCCTAACCACATCTCTGCTGTGCTGTTTCAAGGTGGCTCTGGGCTGGCAGCTCCGTTCTGAGCTGCTCTTCTCTTCAACTCTATCCGTGGTCATCCATTGCCATCTTTTGCCCTTTCTTCCCCCATCACCTTTCTTCTATTGCTTAAGATACGCTGGCTGTGATAGTGAAGGCATTTCAGCCCAAACTACAAGTTTAAAGCTCCCCCTGCAGAGTCCACCGCCCATCCGCCAACCCAGCGTGTCTTTGTTCTCACTGAGCTCTTTCAACTGCTGGAACTCTGCTGAAAATTGACTCCCATCCCTGGATTCCTCGTGAACAGGACTTCGTTAACTACACAGTGTAACTCAGTGGCTGTGGCGCTGCTCTGCCTTTCAGTCGCTTCAAGTTTTATGCTGCTGAATTCTTTTGTCAAATTGGTTTCCGATCTCCTGGACATCTAGGGCTAGAAGTTGGGTACCTTAGTGCCTCCGGGGGGCACTAATGGGGCGCAAACTACTTTTTGCCCGTGCTAACGACTTCCACTAAATTCAATGGGCCTTTAGCGGTGGCGGTAACCCGTTGCACCCTACTCCGCTGCACAGGCGATGACGACGTCATCACTGTACGCGGCACCCCGTTTTTGCCCCGCCTGCAAAATTGGCCCGTGCCCCCTGAATCTGTGCTGGGCGATGACAGCGACCAATTCAGGGGGCGAGAACTGAGTGGCAGGAGGCTTGCGGGGCGCTCAGTAAAGGGGAGGTGGCGGGCGGAGAAAAAAAATCGGCAACTTACTTGTCGAGGTCCATTGCGTCTTTGAACGCGGGGTCCGTGCCGCGATCTGGCAGCCCAGCACTCCTTTTGTGTGCTGGGCTGCTGGCGCAGCACCCCGCTCCCCAGTGGTCCAGGTAGGGCCCCGCAGAATTGTGGGCTTGGGCCCTCCCCTTTAATGAGGGGAAGAGCCCTTCCGTGCGGCAGTGCTACGTGGCCCAATGTGTAGCGCTGCAGAACGCACTGCCCCGATATTTGGGATTAACGCTCCAAGAAGGAAGTGGAGCGCTCTTGGGGCGCTAAAACTGAATTTCGCGGTCGCCGGCGCTAAAGTTAGCGTCCAGGTGATGTAGCGTCCCAAAATGGTTGATACCGAATCCGCCCCCCGCCCCTCCCCCCCAGACTACGTTTCTGCTTTGAACTGCACTGGATTACACCACTACGTTTCTGCACTGGACTACACTGTCAGACTTACTTTCTGTGCCTCTATCTCTGCTGCTAAAAGATTTTTACCTTTTTAAACTGCGGCTGTCTCTCTGCTGAACTGGTTCTACTTGGTTTTTCAGCTCTGCTGGCTTCTAGCAAGCAGCTACTGCTTCACTTGCTGTTCAGTGACTCGTTGTACCGGTTTTCAGCTTTGCTGGTCACTGGTTTATGGTTTTACTTTTTCTCCGCCGCTTTGATCTACGGTGACCTCCAACTTGCGTCAATTTAGTCTTCATCTTTCTGCACCGCTACCGACTCTCATTACTACAGCAACAACCTCCATCCTCGAACTCTCTACCCTTCGAATAGCTTCTGCACTTCACTCACCTGCTTTGGACAGCAGTTCGTCGAATCTCCGTACCGTCCCATCCTATTTACGTTGGCTTGTCCTTCCATGGGACCTCTGACTTTGACCCTGGTCTCCCTGCTATTGTCTCCAGCCTATTCCCTGCTACCAGGAAATATGTATTCCATTAATTACTACATTTAAACAGGCCTATGTAACCTGAGCTTTTCCCCTGTGTCCATTCGTGTGCGCACTTTGGCTGCTGCTCCGGACCCAAACCATTCAATGCTTTTCCACTTTTCCCCCCTCTTTTCCTTTTCTCTCTATCCCTACCTGTTGTCATGCCTCCTTTCATCTCTCCACTCTCGGATACTCTGCCCTCCCAAATCCCTACCCCAATCCTTCATTACTCTTCGACCTTCCTACTCTCCTGCTGCCGTCCCAGGCTTGACTCCCTCTTAGATAAGCCTACAGCTTCCCTCTGTGCCTCTCTTGGCATCCTATGAAGGGCCCATCAAGGCACTCGTCGCTGCCTCCTTACAAGCAGCAACCCCAACTGTCCCATCCTACTCTCTCGCTGACCTGCGCGCCCACTAGGGGTTAATCTTGCCAATCTCCTCCCCATCCAACTGATCCCCCGCCCCCCCCCCCCACCCCAGCACTGACCCTGTGGATGCTGGCAGTGAGGCAGCCATCACCGACCCTCTCCGCATCTCCCTCCAGAATGTCCATTCACTTGCAAACAAGGCCCTTGCCATCCATGAGCTTATTGTGAATGATTGCATCAACATCATGGCCCTGACGGAAACTTGGTTGAGGGGTGATGACACCTTACCCCTAAATGAAGCCTCCCCGCCTGGCTATACCTTCCACCACTTGCCCCGCTCAGACCGCCGTGGTGGCGGTGTGGCTCTCATCACCAAATCACACCTTGGTCTGTCCCCCATCTCTTCCGGCACTTTCTCCTCCTTTGAACATCTCACCTTATTCCACCTCTCTCACCTCTCATTTAAAATTCTTGTTCTCTACCGCCCACCCAAGTACCATAAAAATGTTATTGCCGTGATATCTTCACTGCTTTCCTCCCTCAGCCTCTGCACTGAATGACTTCTCATCCTCGGTGATTTCAACCTCCATCTCAATTCATCATGCTCTCTCTCCTCTGAGTTCACTAGCCTCCTATCCTCCCTTAATCTCTCCCTCCATGTAAACTCCCCAACCCATATTCACGGCCACCCCATTGATCTTGCCATCTCTCATGGCCTCGCTACTTCCATCATGTCAATCGCAGATGAGCCCATTTCTGACCACTTCCTCGTATCGCTCTCCATCCACATCCCCCTTCCTCCCCCCCCGCCCCTCGCCCTAGCCAACCCTACTTCTTTGTCTGCCCCTGGAAAAAACTCTCTCCCAACTCTCTCCCAACCGCACTTAGGAAATCCCAACTGTCCAGCCTTTGGCCATCCATTCACCATGACATTCCTGCAGCTACCGATCTGCTCAATCACCTTTGATGCCCTAGTCCCTATTAAAACAATTACTCTCTCTCTCTCTCTCTGTGTCTCTCTGTCTGTCTCTGTGTCTCTCTCTCTCTCTCTCTCTCTCTGTCTGTCTGTCTGTCTCTCTCTCTCTGTCTGTCTCTCTCTCTCTGTCTGTCTGTCTCTCTCTCTCTCTCTTCTGTCTCTCTCTGTCTGTCTCTCTCTCTGTCTGTCTCTCTGTCTGTCTGTCTCTCTCTCTCTCTCTGTCTCTCTCTCTCTCTCTCTCTCTCTCTCTGTCTCTCTCTGTCTCTCTCTGTCTCTCTCTGTCTCTCTCTGTCTCTCTCTGTCTCTCTCTGTCTCTCTCTGTCTCTCCCTGGCCGTTCCCTGGTACAGCCCTCATCTTCACCCCCTAAAGTCCAAAGGATGCAGACTTGAACAGATATGGCGGACAACTGGTTTATCCATTCACCGCCAGATCTGGCTGGACCACATAAAGCATTATCGGATCTTGCTCTCATCTGCCAAAATTGCTCACTCTTCCAGAAACATTCTGGAATGCAAAGATAAACCCCGACTACTATTCTCTGCTGCTAACCATCTTCTTAAACCCCTCTCCCCGTCTCTTCCACCCTCACCTCCGATAACAAGTGTGAGGAGCTCATGGACTTCTTTGTCTCTAAGACTGAGACCATCCGTTCAGCTGCCTCTGCCACTTCCCTTCCTCCCCCAGCCCACCGCGGCAAACTTCCTCTAAAGTTCCCCCCTGCTCTAGCCCTGAACTCACATCTTTCTCCAGTTTCTCTCCGATCTCTCCTCATGACCTCTCTGCGCTCATCTTGTCCATGAGAACCACTTCCTGCTCCCTCGACCCTATTCCCACCAAACTGCTGACCACCCAACTTCCTTTTCTGGCTCCCATGTTAGCTGACAGTGTTAACGGTTCTCTCTCCTCAGGTACTGTCCCCCTTTCCCTCAAATCTGCCGTCATCACCCCTCTCCTCAAAAAAACCTTTGACTCCTCCGTCCTTGCAAACTACCGCCCCATCACCAACTTCCCTTTCCTCTCAAGTCCTTGAACGTGTTGTCGCCTCCCAAATCCGTGCCCATCTTTCCCGCAATTCCATGTTTGAATCCCTCCAATCAGGTTTCCGCCCTAGCCACAGTACCGAAACAGCTCTCATCAAAGTCACAAATGGCATCCTTTGAGACTGTGACAAAGGTAAACTATCCCTCCTCGTCCTTCTTGACTTGTCTGCGGCCTTTGACACGGTTGACCGCTCCATCCTCCTCCAACGCCTCTCCACCGTCGTCCAGCTGGGTGGGACTGCACTCGCCTGGTTCCATTCTTATCTATCTAATCGTAACCAGAGAATCACCTGCAACAGCTTCTCTTCCCACTCTCACATTGTTACCTCTGGTGTCCCCCAAGGATCTATCCTTGGTCCCCTCCTGTTTCTCATCTACATGTCACCAAGGGGCAACATCATACAAAAATACAGCGTCAATTTCCACATGTATGTTGACCACACCCAGCTCTACCTCACTACCACTTCTCTCGACCCCTCCACGGTCTCTAAATTATCAGACTGCTTGTCCGACATCCAGTTCTGGATGAGCAGAAATTTTCTCCAATTAAATATTGGGAAGACCGAAGCCATTGTTTTCGGTCCCTGCCACAAACTCCATCCCTCTCCCTAACATCTGTCTGAGGCTGAACCACACTGTTCGCAACCTTGGTGTCATATTTAACCCAGAAATGAGCTTCCGACCACACAACCATAGCTAAGACCGCCCATTTCCACATCCGTAGCATCGCCCGTCTCTGCCCTTGCCTCGGCTCATCCGCTGCTGAAACCCTCATCCATGCCTTTGTTACCTCCTAGACTTGACTATTCCAACGCACTCCTGGCTGGCCTCCCACATTCTACCCTACGTAAACTTGTGATCCAAAACTCGGTTGCCCGTTCACCCATCACCCCTGTGCTCGCTGACCTACATTGGCTCCTGGTTAAGCAATGCCTCGATTTAAAAATTCTCATCCTTGTTTTCAAATCCCTCCATGGCCTCGCCCCTCTTTATCTCTGTCATCTCCTTCAGCCCCACAACCCTGTGAGATATCTGCGCTCCTCTAATTCTGCCCTCTTGAGCATCCCTGATTATAATTGCTCATGATGCGGAGATGCCGGTGTTGGACTGGGGTGGACAAAATTGAGAGGTCGCACAACACCAGGTTATAGTCCAACAGTTTTATTTGAAATCACAAGCTTTCGGAGCTATCGATTGCTCCTTCCTCAGGGTGAAGTAAATTAGATACAGAATCGCCAAAGCATATATAGATAGAAAACAAAGCATGTGTACCTTACAATTGCAGACCACTAAATTAAATCATCCTGACTATCTGCCGAGGTGTGATAAAGTTAATTAAGTCAGCCAGGAAGGTACCACATCAAAGACATAGCAAGATACAACTGAGACAATGAGGTGTAGTCGCAGGGGTTCTAACGTGTCAAAAGCTGCCGTCTGTATGTAAAACGAAAAGCTTTAAAATTTTTACTTTTTTACTGGGAAAATTTTTACTTTTTTACTGGGAATCACATCTGTGAACAAGCTAACGACGACTCGAGTCCGGATCACGTCATGTATCGTGACATAAACCCAAGATCCCGATTGAGACCGTTTTCATGAGTGCAGAACTTGGCCATCAGTTTCTGCTCGATGATTTTGCGTTGTCGTGTGTTTCTAAGGTTGCCTTGGAGAACGCTTACCCGCAGATCCGAGGCTGAATGTCCTTGACTGCTGAAGTGTTCCCCGACTGGGAGGTAACAATCCTGCCTGGCGATTGTTGCGCGGTGCTCGTTCATACGTTGTCTCAGTGTCTGCATAGTCTCGCCGATGTACCATGCCGCGGTGCATTCTTTCCTGCAACGTATGAGGTAGACAACGTTGGCAGAGTCACATGAGTATGTACCATGTACCTGGTGGGTAGTGTCCTCACGTGTGATGGTGGTATCTGTGTTGATGATCTGGCATGTCTTGCAGAGTTTGCCATGGCAGGGTTGTGTGGTGTCGTGGTCGCTGTTATCCTGAAAGCTGGGTAATTTGCTGCGAACTATGGTACTTCTGAGGTTAGGCGGCTGTTTGAAGGCAAGTAGTGGAGGCGTGGGGATGGCCTTAGCGAGGTGTTTGTCGTCATCGATGACATGTTGAAGGCTGCGAAGAACATGGCGTAGTTTCTCCGCTCCGGGGAAGTACTGGACGACGTAGGGTACCCTGTTGGTTGTGTCCCGTGTTTGCCTTCTGAGGAGGTCTATGCGATTTTTCGCTGTGGCCCGTCGGAACTGTCGATCGATGAGTCGAGCGTCATATCCCGTTCTTACGAGGGCGTTTTTCAGCGTCCGTAGGTGTCCATCGCGTTCCTCCTCGTCTGAGCAGATCCTGTGTATTCGCAGGGCTTGTCCATAGGGGATGGCTTCTTTAACATGGTTAGGGTGGAAGCTGGAGAAGTGGAGCATCGTGAGGTTGTCCGTGGGCTTGCGGTAGAGTGAAGTGCTGAGGTGTCCGTCTTTGATGGAGATTCGTGTGTCCAGGAATGAGACCGATTCTGAGGAGTAGTCCATGGTGAGTTTGATGGTGGGATGGAACTTGTTTATGTTATCGTGTAGTCTTTTCAGTGATCCTTCGCCATGGGTCCAAAGGAAGAAAATGTCGTCGATGTATCTGGTGTACAGCGTTGGCTGGAGGTCCTGTGCAGCGAAGAAGTCTTGCTCGAACTTGTGCATGAAGATGTTGGCGTATTGGGGTGCGAATTTGGTCCCCATGGCTGTTCCGTGTGTTTGGGTAAAAAAATGGTTGTCGAAGGTGAAGACATTGTGGTCAAGGATGAAGCGGATGAGTTGTAGGATGGCGTCTGGAGATTGGCTGTTGTTGATGTTGAGTACTGAGGCTGTTGCAGCGATGCCGTCATCGTGGGGGATACTGGTGTAGAGTGCCGATACGTCCATCGTGGCAAGGAGTGTTCCTGGTTCAACTGGTCCGTGGGTGCTGAGTTTCTGTAAGAAGTCTGTAGTGTCGCGACAGAAGCTGGGGTGGTGGCCGTGCCTTCTGTTGCCTAGGCCCTAAGCTCGAATTCCTTGCCTAAACCTTTCCACCTCTCTACCTCTCTTTCCTCCTTTAAGACGTTCCTTAAAACCTACCTCTTTGACCAAGCTTTTGGTCACCTGCCCTAATTTCTCCTTATGTGGCTCAGTGTCAAATTTTTTTGTCTTATAACACTCCTGTGAAGCGCCTTGGGACGTTTTACTACATTAAAGGCGCTATATAAATGCAAGTTGTTGTTGTTGTAGAAGATGGACTCATGGCATGGAATTGGCCAAGTCAATGGATCTGTGCCCCTTTGGATTGTTGAATAAGGAGTAAGAGGTAAATTCTTTCCTCCAGCCTATCAAATGAGTTTATGGTAATCTCGACTTTGTAGAATACTAAAATTTGCTACAGTAACGCAGTTGGGTTGAGGATTTTGTGTTCTTTTTCCAGGCACCTTTTCTAACATTTTCCAGATTGTAGATCAGTTGTGATCATTAATGCAAGTCACTGAATGCTTGTGTGTAAAACGGTTTTCCACCACTCAGTGCAGAAATAGGTGGGCAATATCACAGTCAGTTTTTCTCAGCAGAGTTACCGACTTGTTTTCTCAGCACTGAATTTGCCTGGCACTGTCCAGTTCGATGTCTGACTATAGGTTGTGACTCAGTGGGCCAGAAATTCCGTCGCGCTAACTTTTGTAAAGTAGAAAAAGTAGCGCCAGGCGCTAATGATTCTCTCCTGCCGGGAAATTCAGCTTCCGCGCTCCAAGAGGGACGTGGAGCGCTAAATCAAGCCCTAGCCACTTCTCTTGGGGTGCTAAAGTCAGAGAGCGGGGCGGTAGCGGCAGAGCGCTGAACAATTTGGAGAGCATTGCGAACGGCATCAGAGGCTGCTGCCCTCACTTAAAGGGAAGGGCCAATATGGTGCACAACCTACTTGTCGGCAGTTCTGCATTGCAAGGCGACCTGGGCGACTGCCATTACAGCCCCAAACACAGAGTGGAGGGCTTGGACATCTTGCAGCAATAAAACATCAAAAACTGTGAGCAGGCACCAGACTGGTGCAAATAATAAAGGCTGGCCTACCTGAAAACCATTCCTTTTAATTAGCGCTCCCCAAGCGGCCAGCCGAGTTGACAACGCCTCCTCTTCCTGCCGTTGTTCATGCCTGGCGATACAGCAGTGGGCGGGAGGCAATTTCACATCCGGGGCGATAATGGGGCGCTGCGCACTTTGACATCACGATCTGCGAGGTGCTAGAGGCCCAGGCGGTAAGAGTTGGCGCCAGCGCTAAACCGGCATGGAAGTTCGCGGGTGTCGCTGTGCCCGGTCACTAACCCTTTAGCGCCCCCCCCCCCCGGCGCTAACGGGAGGCGCTAACCAACCGAATTTCTCCCCCAGTGACTTCTTATCTTTCAAATGGAGAGTTAACCACAATTTCGAGGGTAGTGTCATCAACAAAGACAATGTCACTTTTGATGACATGCACCAGATCATTGATAAAGACAAGAAATAGACTGGGTCAAGCAAGCTTCCCCAAGGGAACCTTATGCATGTTGATTAATCAGCTGGAGAAAGCTGTAGTCAAATTCTGGGTTTAGTCATTTTGGTGCAGGATTTTGTAACACAATTATACATAAATAAAATGTGGATCCATTTTAGAAATTAAAGGAAAAAGTGAATTTCCTGGCTAATATTTTTAGGAGCTTCATATGCCTCGGAGCTGTACTTGAGGACTAGATAACCAAGGTTGTCCTGATATTCAAGAAGGAACAAGACATAAAACTGCAGATTGAAAACCGGTTAGCTTAATGGGGGCAAAATGCTTGAGAATAGAAATCAAGATATGCTATTGATCATCTAAAGGATGAAGTGTTCCTAAAGAATAGCCAATATGGATTTAGGAGCAAAAGTAAATCATTTTTCATTTATCTACAGGAATATTTTGAGGCGGTAACTAAACTGGCAGACAATATAATTTACTAGGATTTTTGAGAGTAATTTTCCCCTTCACCGCTTGGACAATAAATTGGGGGAGTGCCATTATAGAGCCTTCCCAGTTTCCATTTCCACTGAAATTGATAGAAATGAAAACGGGAAGTGTTCTATAATGGGAGGGTGATCTGGTCTGCTGGTTTACTGCCTAAGTGGTTAAGATGAAAATATCCCCCAATATGTAAGACTTTCATGGCTCGTGAACTTATTGGCAAATTAAATAGCCAGTTTGAAAACCAGATTGGCAATAGAAAGCAGAAAGAAGTGATTAAATAAATAAGCTCTGGCTTGTGGGTAGTGATGAGTTGAGTTACATAAGGATGTATTCTTGGTTATCTGCTGTTTTCATTATTCATAGATATTAGGCAAGTGGGTAAAAGTATGTAAGGGAGTACTTGTATAATATCAAATCTGTCTCCATGATTTTAGATAGATTTACAGATTTGGAGCCATGATAATCGCCATACAGTAGAGATCTTTGAGAAAAAACTGTGTATATATACTTGGCCTGATGGCACCACTTTCCTTGAAGTTCCAAATGCCCACCGATTCATTCCATCACTTCAGCTGAACTTGCTCAGCCACAGAGCATCACTTTCTCAGCTGGTAATGATTGAACAGGCTTCGACTCTGGATCTCACATGGTCACAAAAGTGTAATGTTCTGCGGGGGAGTACTCTATACCATTCTCCTCAGCAGCTAACCTACATCCTTGTCAAGATGGGTGCTCACATGCAGGGGGATTGAGCTCCTGGTAGATGGACGATAAACATGCTATCTGGCATATCAAACACCTGGAACTGAGGTTGGTAAGGTTGGCTGTGGAGCATTTTTTAATATTCGTTTATGGGATGTGGGAGTCGCTGGCAAGGCCAGCATTTATTGCCCATCCCTAGTTGCCCTTGAGAAGGTGGTGGTGAGCTGCCGCCTTGAACCGCTGCAGTCCGTGTGGTGAAGGTACTCCCACAGTGCTGTTTGGGAGGGAGTTCCAGGATTTTGACCCAGCGACGATGAAGGAACGGCGATATACTTCTAAGTCAGGATGGTGTGTAACTTGGAGGGGAACTTGGAGGTGGTGGTGTTCCCATGCGCCTGCTGCCCTTGTCCTTCTAGGTGGAAGAGGTCATGGGTTTGGGAGGTGCTGCTGAAGAAACCTTAGCGAGTTGCTGCAGTGCATCTTGTAAATGGTACACACTGCAGCCACGGTACTCCGGTGGTGGAGGGAGTGAATGTTGAAGGTGGTGGATGGGGTGCCAATCAAGCAGGCTGCTTTGTCCTGGATGGTGTCGAGCTTCTTGAGTGTTGTTGGAGCTGCACTCATCCAGGCAAGTGGAGAGTATTCCATCACACTCCTTACTTGTGCCTTGTAGATGGTGGAAAGGCTTTGGGGAGTCAGGAGATGAGACACTCGCTGCAGAATACCTAGCCTCTGACCTGCTCTTGTTGCCACAGTATTTATGTGGCTGGTCCAGTTAAGTTTCTGGTCAATGGTGACCCCCAGGATGTTGATGGTGGGGGATTCGGCGATGGTAATGCTGTTGAATGTCAAGGGGAGGTGGTTAGACTCTCGCTTGTTGGAGATGGTCATTGCCTGGCACTTCTGTGGCACGAATGTTACTTGCCACTTATTAGCCCAAGCCTGAATGTCGTCCAGGTCTTGTATGCGGGCATGGACTGCTTCATTACCTGAGGAGTTGTGAATGGCACTGAACACTGTGCAGTCATCAGCGAACATCCCCATTTCTGATCTTATGTTGGAGGGAAGGTCATTGATGGAGCAGCTGAAGATGGTTGGGCCCAGGACACTACCCTGAGGAACTCCTGCAGCGATATCCTGGGGCTGTGATGATTGACCTTCAACCACCACAACCATCTTCCTTTGTGCTAGGGTATGACTCCAGCCAGTGGAGAGTTTTCCCCCCGATTCCCATTGACTTCAGTTTTACTAGGGATCCTTGATGCCACACTGTCAAATGCTGCCTTGATGTCTAGGGCAGTCACTCTAACTTTGCCTCTGGAATTCAGCTCCTTTGTCCATGTTTGGCCCAGGCTGTAATGAGGTTGGGAGCCGAGTGGTCTTGGCAGGGATAAGTATAGACTGAGCTTGTGAAACATTTCTACTGAACTTTCCCTAAAGAGATGAAATAGATGGGATGGAATCCATGATGGGTAAATATTGCACAGTCTATTGAAGGAGTGGACTTGGTGGGTTGAGCCATTTTATTTTTGTTGCATATGTGATACACCGTTGGTGGGGGGATTGGATGTTTAAGCTGGTGAATGGGGTGCCGATCAGATGGACTGCTTTGTCCTGGCTAAAACCATGCCGTTTACCAGCATGGAGAATTGTCAAGATTTCTGCTATTTGACCTGGTAGGACCATCTGACCGGTTGGGACTTTGGCTTCCAGGATTATCTGGAACTGAATGGGGGAAAATTGCAGTCCCGAGTGACAGCTTACCCCTTCCTCTCCCCAGGTTTTATTAATGAGTTAGCTGGTAAATCATCAACAATGTTCAGGAGTTCAGACCTCCTTGGTTCAGGTGTTAAATTTGCCACAAAGAATTGACTTGATTATAATAAATATCACCAGGCAAGTCATCTTGAAGTCAAGTTGGCCCGCAAGAAAACTTGATTACCTCCCAATAAGGATAATTAGTAGTTGTTATGAGACAACTGATAAGCACGGCCTTGAGGTAACAGCAGGCAACAGAAACTCCTTCTCTTAAACTTAGTGAACAGTACCCTCCCTGGGACTGTTTCCCTTTTATGGTCATATATTCATCTTACAGTTTGTTACTGAAGAGGATAAAGGATGCTCTGGTCTTGTCTGTCTTCAGTAACTGCAACATCCCAATGCAAGTTAAGCTTGTGGTGTACAAGAGATATTTTAGTACAGTTCTGTTTCATGGCTCAGAGTTCTGAGACAAAAAACAGAATGGCTTCCTTCAGCCCCTGTTTTAAAAAAAAAAAAATTGGAAATGAAATGAACTGACTTGCCATTGAGCCAGTCATCATTAGGATGCCAAAGTACATATACATACTTCAACCAGTTATTCCGATACTGTTCCAGGGAGGACGGCTGATATTGTTACAATAATAAAACAAACCAGTTTTAAGTACTTGGCTGGGTAATTTGGTCAAAAACAGTTGAGACAAACTGGAGTTTGTTCAGCTTGACACAAACGCATTACTGTAAGAGATATTAAATCTGCATTGAACCAGGAAGCTGTGGCATTTTTATGATTTAACATATTCCAGTATTTGATCATGTTCATAATCAATATTGTAAATTCAAATACTACGGTAGTTGACGTACATTGTATCTATATGTCACTTTATCCCCACTCCTGTCATCTTGCCCAGGTAATGTTTCAACAAATAAGTTGTTGGCTCGCATATAAATGTGCAGTAATTTGCAACAGAGAGATTTCTGATTTGAATATCTATCCCTATCCCCGTAGCCCTCGAAGATCTCTGCACTGTTCCAATTCTGACCTCTTGCACTTCTCCGATTTCCATCACCCTACCATTGGCGGCCGTACCTTCAGCTGTCTGGGACCTAAGTTCTGGAATTCCCTCCCTAAATTTCTCTATCGCTCCCTTCTTTGTCCTTCTTTAAGACGCTCTTTAAAACCTACCTCTTTGGTCACCTGTCCGAATATCTCCATGTGGCTCGGTGTCAATTTTTGTTTGATAACACTCCCGTGAGGTACCTTGGGATGTTTTACTACGTTAAAGGCGTTATATAAATGTAAGTTGCTGTCGAATTGGTGCCAGCCTTATAAAGAGAGTATAGAGTTTCTTCCACGTGTACTCCCCACTGCTCCAGAAGACTGATCAGCTGGAAAAGTAAAGGAAGTACTTTATGAAATGACTGAAATGACTTCTTAATAAAGCAGTGTCTTGCGATCAGTAACTCATTTTCAATTTAAGGTGCTACCTGTCAAGGTACTAGTTTGACGATTCTGCACCTGAACAGTTGCATCTCTAAGGTAGACATGAGGTCGTGAATATGCACTATTATTGGGCAGCCCAGACCCAAATCCACTGTGGGTTGGTCACAAGCTCCTTAGCAAAATCCATGGCTGGTTATGGAAGTCGAGACCATACAATTCCTGCACAGTTTGCTATTCATACACCCGTAGAAAAGATCAGTGGAGCTAGGAGTACTGTTACTGTAACCCTGAACATGGAAACAGGTCTATGCCTCCTAGAAGGTCCTACCAGTTCTTTTGGCCTTTTTCCAATCTGGCGCAATAGAGCTCACCGGTGAACTCACTGTAGGTAGATTCAGACCCTGACATGAGAAAGGGATCATCAGAGTAGGACAGCTCCATGAGGCTCAGATTATCCCAACAAACTTCAACCTCCCCAGCATGACCGATAGTGCTATCTCCAGATGAAGCACAGTCTCCAGAAATGTGCAGTACTTTACAGTCTTCAGCATGAACCACACCCTTGAAACTTTTCCCACTCCCAACAGCCTTCTGTCGAGAGATATAATATATATATATATATATAATTATAATATAATCTATCCATCCATCCTGTGTACCATGCTCATTGTCATGATCAAGGATGGAACAGAAAACCTGAACGAAACCTGGGAACTAGACCAAGGTCGCCCATTAGTAGCAAGGCGTATAGAGTCGGATCCTAGTTCCATACATGCATTTAATATCGATGCATTTAAGGGGAAGCTAGATAAACACATGCGTGAGAAAGGAATAGAAGGATATGCTGATAGGGTCAGATAAACAGGGTGGGAGGAGGCTCGTGTGGAGCGTAAACACCGGCATAGACCAATTGGGCCGAATGGCTTGTGCTGTATATTCTATATAGTTCTATCAACTGCAGCAAAATGCATGGAGGCCAACCAAGTTCCTGCATCATACATCTCACTATAAATTCCATCTTATCATACCAGACTATTGCTGGAGGGGGTGTGGCAATAAGGTAACCCTCCTACACATATGCTGGTCATGTCTCCATATCCAGCTATTCTGGATAACAGTCTGAAAGACCACTAGAACTATGACGGATTTTATAATCCCAGAGAATCCAGTTTCGTGCTTGATGGGCCTGCCAACTGGAGAGGGTGGGCCCCCTCTCCTCACCAAAGCATGGGCTTGCACAACTCTCACCACTAGCGGCAAGCCGATGCATCCCCCTCTGTGGCAAAGTGGAACAGTGATATTCTGCCTTGGCTTGGAACTGAGGAAATATCAAGTAGTCTGGCACCAACGAACGTAACTACTGGTTTGCAGGATCTCCTCCCTGTGTCTCCGGCCTCGCTAACACCCGAAAACAAGACCAAACAAGCTGCTTCCTCCAAATTAAAGGTGTTGATATGGGAACCCGCATGGGCCCCAGTTATGCCTGCCTTTTCGTGGGATATGTGGAACATTCTTTGTTCCAGTCCTACTCAGGTCCCCTCCCTCACCTCTCTTCCTGGTACATTGATGACTGTATTGGTGCCGTTTCCTGCTCTCACCCTGAACTAGAAAATTTCATCCATTTTGCTTCCAATTTCCACCCTTCCCTCACCTTCACATGGTCCATCTCCAACTCTTCCCTTCCCTTCATCGACTTCTCTGTCTCCATCTCTGGGGATAGGCTATTGACAAACATTCACTATAAGCCCACTGATTCCCCCAGCTACCTGGATTACACTTCCTCCCACCCTGCTTCCTGTAAGGACTCTATTCCATTCTCCCAGTTTCTCCGTCTCCGCCGCATCTGCTCTGACGATGCCACCTTCCATACCAGTGCTTCCGACATGTCTTCCTTTTTCCTCAACCGAGGATTCCTCTCTGCTGTGGTTGACACGGCCCTTGACCGTGTCCGTTCTTTTTCCTGCACTTCTGCTCTCACCCCTGCCCCTCCCTCCCGGAACCACGATAGGGTTCCCCTTGTCCTCACCTTTCACCCCACCAGCCTCCACATTCAACGGATCATCCTCCGCCATTTCCGCCACCTCCAGCATGATCCCACCACCAAACACATCTTCCCCTCCCCTCCGCTTTCAGCATTCTGAAGGGACCGCTCTCACCGCGACACCCTAGTCCACTCCTCAATCACCCCCAACACGCCTTCCCCTTCGCCTGACACCTTCACGTGCAAGCGCAGGAGATGCAACACCTGCCCTTTTACCTCGTCCCTTCCCACTATCCAGGGCCCCAAACACCCCTTCCAGGTGAAACAGCGATTTACTTGTACTTCTTGCAGTTTAGTATACTGTATTCGATGTTCACGATGCAGTCTCCTCTACATTGGGGAGACCAAACGCAGATTGGGTAACTGCTTTGCGGAACACCTCCGTTCAGTCCATAAGGGTGACCCCGCGCTTCCGGTCGCCTGTCACTTTAATTCTTCGCTCCACTCCGACTCTGACCTTTCCGTCCTCAGCCTCTTACACTGTTCCAATGAAGCTCAACGTAAGCTCGAGGAACAGCACCTCATCTTTCGATTAGGCACTTTACAGCCTTCTGGACTCACCATTGAGTTCAACAATTTCAGACCATAACCTCGGCCCCTATTTTTTTTCCCACATGGCAGCTGTCGATCATTCTACCATTGCCATTTACACCTCTTCTAGAGTCATCTTTTGTTTCTTAACTTGTTCCATTACCATCTCCTTTTGCCTTGCACCATCTCTTAATGTCTGTTAATGTCTCCTGCCTTCCATCCTAGCACAGACTTCCCCTTTTGTTCTTTCCTCACACCCCCCCCTTTCCCGGCCCCTACACTTGCTTAAAAATCTGTTCCATCTCCAACTTTTTCCAGTTCTGACGAAGGGTCATCGACCTGAAACGTTAACTCTGTTTCTCTCTCCACAGATGCTGCCTGACCTGCTGAGTATTTCCAGCATTTTCTGTTTTCATTTCAGATTTCCAGCATCTGCAGTATTTTGCTTTTGCTTCAGACCCCCTGACCCACATTATTTCCACAATAAGCATGGTCATGTCAAGATATTTGGATTTCCTCCTGCAAGCACTGAGTCGTTAAAATGCCTTGTAAAATATATGTAAATGTACAATTTAATAGTACAATGGTTTCATATAAAATATATACGTGAATGTACTTTCTGTAGAATTCATTAAAAGAAATTACATTTTCTTCTGCATTCATTGCACAAAAATTGCTTAAGAACTGTGAAGGTCATGTTGGAGAAACTGGTTGTGGAGGGGTTACTGGCTTGATCGTGCAAGGGGGCAGCGTTGAAAGGATAAACATTGTTGAAGCACTCATGTTTAATGATAATATAGTGCAGCTGTCTTGTGCTGTTGTGATCAGTAGCTCCTCCATGCCGATTTCCCCATGTCGTCATCATGACTTGATCTTTCAAAAAAAACACTTTTTTTTGGAAACATAAGGATTTTGTTAATCCTTGTGAATGTGGTTTAATGTTAAAATCCATTCTGAGGTTTGACCATTTGTTCTTTCATAGGACAGGAGACTTTTGTGAATGCTGCACTCAAACATCCAACCTAAACTGATTTCTTTTGTCTATGTTACAAGCTAACTGTATAACTTCACTGAGCTTTTGAAGTGCTCACTGTTCCCTTTCTCCCTCCCCAATATGTTGCACCACACTCTTGGGGATCAGTCAAGGACTAATACCATTACCATGTACAAAACTGTCTCATTAACATGCAATATCGGAACCTTTTCCCATGCATCTGACTGCATCAGTACATTGAATTGACGCTATAGTCCTGCCTTGTCTGTCAGAAGTTAACAATAAATGCAGAGGTGCACATATCATTAATGTGTAGTGTATGTATTGTAAATTGTGTGCAGAAATGATAAAGATTATTTTTATTCCTGCATATCGTATAAGGCTGTTAAATACAACCCCCACTCCAGAAAAGGACACAAAAGGAATTTCAAAAGTATTCTTGATGTAGGTTTCTACCCTAGTAAGGTCAAAGGCCATGAGCCAAAATTCATTCTTCTGGTTGGCATTTGTAAGACCACTGTTGTCGAAACTTAAATGCTCATATCAGTTTTGTTAATAATGAATGAAGCATTCATTATTAAGAAAAGGGTAAGTAGTAATCTATAATTCAATCGCATCATTCACTTTGCACTCCTACATGTCCTCAGATTTAATATCAGCACTCTGATGTCCTGCACTACATATTAATCTACAGTTAATTACTGATGATAAAATGTGAGCAGCTTTCATTGAAAAATAGAATTGAGTAATTGCAATTTTTGACAGGTATTTTTAAACCAAGTTTTTTTTAAATGAAGAAAAATATTGGCCCCCTAATTGTTTGTTTGTTTAAATGAGAGATACTCTCACAATAGGTGCCATTTGTTGTACATTGCTTTCTTTGTCTTAAAATATACTTCATTCTGGATGGAATTCTTATGTTTGTGCATTTCCTTCAAATCATTCTTTGTTTTTCTGGTGTCTTTACCTATTGCTCTCTTTTCTTTCCATTTTCTTTTTTTTTGGTCCCTGCGCTCTGACACTGCAATGTGCTTCAATCGTGGCATGGCAGATGCTTTCTACTGCTAGCACTAATGGGCTGTGCACTGCTTATAGAGATCACTGCAAGTCCAAGATGTAATGAGGCCTACACAGCAATACATACATTACTTGGGGTGGTGTGCAAGGGGGTTTGAGTTAGTCATAGGCAGGATAGTATGAAGAACATTTCAGTGACTTGCCCCATCAGGGTTCATGTCTTACAATTAAAACAACGCAGGTAAGGTGAAAACATAATGTATAAGCTGTAATGTTTAGTATTTAATGGTTTCAACCTTAAAGTATTTAAGAATTGAGAGGATAAAAGGTTGTTAAATTGTATATAAGCATATTTTAGCACAGTCCTTAATAATGTGCTATATCCATGCATGCTCTTTCTTCATGTATATGACAGTATGTTTGAATTTTTTTAATTGACTATCTAAAATTGCATAATGATTGTGTTGCATTGTTGTATGAGTTATTCAGTGCAAAAACCTTTGATGTAAAATACATATTTGAAAAGTAAATTCTCAGTCATTTCAAAAATAATAGATCAATTAATTAGTGTAGCTTGTTCTGTTTTTGTGAATCCATAATGTTGCAGCTCAGCCTTGAAATGTTTGATTGGAGAACTGACTGCCTTTTTCATGCACTATTATTAACTTTGTGCATATAGAATCATAGAATGGTACAGCTCAGAAACTGGCCATTAGGCTTATCCAGCCCACTTCGGTGTTTCTCTCCATGTTTCCACCGAGTCTAATCCCACAGTCCAGCTTACTCCCTATATCGCTTAATATTCATCTTTTTCTCCAACAACCGTTTGTGGTAAAGAATTCCACATTCCACCCATCCCTTGTCTGGAGATTTTTTTCCCACCTCCCTTTCAATTGTTTTTATAATTATCTTGTACTCCCTTGTTACTGGCTTGCCAACCAATGGAAACAATCTATCATAAAAACAGAAAATGCTGGAAATACTCAGCAGGTCAGGCAGCATCTGTGGAGAGAGAAACAGAGTTAACGTTTCAGGTTGATGACCCTTCGTCAGAACTGGAAAAAGCTGGAGATGGAACAGGTTTTTAAGCAAGTGCAGGGGCAGGGAAAGGGGGGAGGGGAGGAAAGAACAAAAGGGAAGGTCTGTGATAGGATGGAAGGCAGGAGAGATTAAGAGACATTAAGAGATGGACTTTTGAAATAATCTATCACTACTTACCCTATTATAATGCTTCATAATCTTAATTTGTCAGGTCACCCCTCACTCATGTCTGCTCCAGTGGAAAAATGCTCTAACTTCACAAGTCTTTCTTTACAACTCTAACCCCATATCCTCGCTAACACCCTCGTGAATCTATGTTTCATCTCTACCATTGTTTTTATCATCCTTCCTATAATGTTCTGCCCAAAACTGTACACCATACTCCAGCTGTAGCCTAACTAAGGTTTTGCACAAGTTCAACATGACCTCCTTACTTTTGAATTCCATGGGCTAAATTTTCATCCCTCCCACCCGGCACAACCAGGGTGACCGTGTTCCAAAAATAGTGCCCAATGACCTACCATCCCATTGGCACTGTCATTATGGCCGCGGCAATGTTCACCAGGGCCTATGACGTCATTGGGAACCCGATTGCCATTTCTGGACTGGCTGGAGGAGGTGCCATGTATGTTTCAATCAGTATCAACTGGCGGCCTGGCCAAAGAGCTCCCAAAGGCTGAGTTCCTTTTCATCTTTATGGGGTCGGGAAGAGCAGGAATTAATTTGCTCCCGTTTTTTTTTAAATATCTATTTCTCTTTATTCTTTGGTTTCTCTTATTAGAATGATTTTCCATCTTTTAGGGAATAACCTCTCCACATAACTGGACAATCAACCAACTAAAGAGTCTCTGATTGTGTAGGGCATTTGTTAAAGGAAAAATGAATGTTAATTTGCACAATAATTCTCACTGTGAATGGTGTCTTTTTCCCCCCCTTCCCTCTTCAAACCTGTGCATGCATTTTTTCCTCTTCAGATATGGTTTTTATTCTATTCTACTGACATCAGGAAAATGTTTGATTGCTTCTGTTGTTTGTCTACTTTGGAGGGCTGACCATGTTTGAGCTGTCATGAGGAGATACATATTGATTTTTCAAGTTATCAATTGATGTGCACAAGCAAGGATGCAACAACACTGGAATGCTTGTACTCCCCTGTGAAAAGATCTGATAACTCCTCGGTAAACTATGAATGTCTTCGTATTCTACAGTTCACCATGTTCAAGTGTGCGAAAATGGACCCCATGTAAAATCGTGCATGGCAAAATGAGAAGGGTGACAATCTGTCAACAGCATCTATGGCAGGCCAAGTGTACCATTTCAGTTCTGTAAAGCGGATCATAATTGCATTGTTACTGATAAAGCATGCAAACATGACCAGAACGTGAATTTGGAAAAATTACAGACTTGATCATTATACACTCTTGGAATTCTTTCGTATTTTAGTTGTGTGGGACAATAGATTTATCATACAGCAAACAACAAAATAGACACGTGTCAAAGATCATGTTTTGGATGACCAGAATTATCACCTAGATATACTTTTTCTGTATATTTACTCTAAGCTATGAGTGATATCCAGACTTGCCCCAGGGGATGTGAATCGTTGCCCCTGTAGTTTAATGTACTCAGTGTACCAGTATGGGGAAGGCTGACCCACAAAGCCAAGAAAAGCCCAGTTCTAACAAGCCAGTCAGAGAGAGTTTAACAGAGTGACAGAAATGAATGGGCTCTACCCCAAGCAGCCTGTGATTAATAGCCTGTGTGTTTGCAAACATAGTCTGACTGTCAGTCCTAAGGCTGAAGTAGGATAGAATAAAAAAATATGCAGCACATATTGCATTCCTTTGGCTGGTTGTTAGTAGCAATGGGTCCTCTAGAGCTCCCCCTCCGATTACCACACTTTTCTCTTTTCATCTGCTTGTTCCATACATCACTGCTTCTGAGCCAGTCGTGCTTTATGAATCCTGTGCATTTTGTTTTCAAGCTACATTACATTACATGGCAGTTTTTCTCTATCAATTTATATCTGTTTCAGTCAAAGGAGAGCTGTGAACTGCAGGAGAATATGATTCATGAACGCATGACAACTCCCCTGCAGTGGATTGAGCACAAAGTGGAGAAAACAGTCCACTTCTATTGAAAATGGAGCTTGTACTTTTTATTTCCCATTAATGATAAAGGTTGTGAAATGACCAACAGGGTACAAGGTATGTTGGAAGCTTAGATTTATACCCATAATTTGTTAAATTGCTGACTGCATTCTCTTCCTAAGACATGACTGAAAATTTGAGGGCTGTTATTGTACTAAATAATATGGCAAGGCAGATTTCCAGCTGCAAGGATTGTGAAATTTTAAATTCTTCTCCATTCCTCCCATATACTGTTGCAGTTAAGGCTTGTTTGCTTCTTGAGAAATAATTTGCGCAGTATGCAGATAAAAAGACCTTGTAACATTGCAGGTGGTGGTGTCTCACGTGGTCTCCTACTCCCACATCCTACGAAGCTCCAGGACCTGTGCCATTGCATCCCTTGTTTCTCCCCCAGCTACAGTGGTTGTGTCAAAGCCCTGGAAATCATAAGGCAATGTAATGGGGGTAGAGACCCAGCGTAACGGGCCTCTGTCCCCCCTTTTCCTGGCCTTGGCATTGGGGAATGGACATTCATTGGGGGAAAAATCTGGAAAATTTCATCAGCTACTTCCCTAGGGTACTCTCCTTCTTGATCCAGGACTTTGACTTTGTTGCTTCAGCTTGCCCATGATCTCTTTATTGGTTCCATCTATTTTTCTTAGAATCTCATCATGTTGCCCTAGAGATGCTACCCCAATAGTAGGAAGGCTGTCTGAAGTTTCCTCTCTGACTACAGGCACAAAAAATTAATTTAGAATGCTTGCTATTCCTTGATTGATCTCGTTTGGAGTTTTTCAGGGGACCCAATGTTTCACTGGTTGCTATGAGTATACTTATAAAAGCCTTTCACGTTGCTTAAATGAAAAAGAAAGATTACTTAACTTGTAGGGTCCACATTCTTTGATATGCATCTTCCAAACCTCCCAATTCCCTCCAAACATCCAGTCGGCCCTTGCAGGGGTTAAGAGTTTGGTAGTTAGTCAGTTTGCTTAGCTGCAGGACAAATCAAACAATGGTGCAGGTGATGGAGGTTTTTTTGTGATGTTTTGGCATGTCTACAGCATCCTGACGATTTGATGCACTTGGTGAATCCTGGTGTTTCCTCCATAGCCGGTCAGGTTAGTTTGAACTCCTGTGTTGTATCGGCAGTGTGTATTATTTGTAGAATGAATGGTTGATAATTGAAGCAAACCCTACAAGATCAATCTTTGAGAACTGAACCAAAATAAAATAATTTTTGTTTTCTCTCCATTATAATAAAGTTAATAAATTTAATTACTCTGTTATTACAAAGAAATAGAGTTTAATGTTGGAATTTATCCATCAGTTTTATGTTTGAAGGCCAATTTACTTTGCTTTTTTGTTGCATTTTAGTGTCCATGCTCTTTTTGGTTTGAATGGGGCCCTCAAATGGTTCTGTGGGCATTGTTGTGAATGCTCTATCATTGGGGCAAAAGGACAGATACAGGACAGCACTGCCAAAACAGCCAGTCTTTGTGTGCTTCTACAGACAACGAGGCTACGATGGGCAACCTGTTTCTTCACTCCCCTCCCCCACTTCCAGTGGAGAAGTCTGAGTTCAGTTATTGATCAAGACTGATTCAAACTCTGGTTTCCTATTTATTCTAGCACCGATTTTAAATTGCTGCTGTGGCTAAATTCTGATGTACTATTTGTAGATATGGCAGCCCTCGAACTTTGAATAATGTAATCCAAATCAGCAATTTAGATCTGCTCTCAAAATAGCTGTGGAAGAAGTGAGCCTATCCTAAGGAAGCTCTGCTTTAAGGCCATATCCAGATTTTATTTTGTGTTGTTAGAGAAGTGAACCCTTATTTTAAGTATTTTAAAATATAGTCGATGCAACTGAGCAAAGCGTTAAACAGTATTTCTGTTGCAATATAGAAATCACTGTCAAAATAGTTAATTGAAAAATTCTTTAAAACAACAGCGAGCATTTTTATAGCACTCTTAATGCGCAGGAAAATGTCTATGTGGGTAACATTAGGAGAAAAGAATGAAAAGTGGAGAGTGTTGTGGTTGCGGGGGCGGGGTGGGGGTAGCTGTGATAAAAGGGGAAGCAGTGAAATCTGAGGGGGACAAACATATTGAAGGTAAAGATAAAATTGTTGTGGCGAAGGTTGACGGAGGTGTCTGACATCACAGATAGTAGGCTGTGGGAAATGGAGGTCAGAATTGAGAGAGCACTTGAGATAGGGAAGATCTTTCTGGGGTAGAAAGTGACAGTGGAGATGTTTTGGGAAAACAGGGAGATGTATAGAAAAGTAGAGATTCAGAAGTAGTCAGAGAGAGGCTTATCAACAATAGAAACCTTTGAGGATTCGGGATGCAATAACTAGGGGTTAGCCATGGGATTTGATTTGATTGGTGCGATTGAGGGCAAGGAGTTGGGGGCAGTTGTTGGAGAATAAAATCACTGAAGATAATATGTCGCTTCATATAGATGCATGAGGTCGGACAGGAGGGGGTGAGATTTTGGCAAAGAAGATGCTTGAGGTGGGGCATGATAAACGAGACGGATTATGAAGGAGTGGGAGGGGTGCGAGAGAATGGACATGGAGAAGGAGCTGGAGGGATGGGAGATAGGCCAAGGTGGGAATCTTCCATGAGTTGCACATTGACACTATAGCGAGATTAACAGGGGACATGATGGAACATGAAGCCAGGTGGGGCAGCCCCAGTGAGGGGAAGGGAGCCATTGGCAGTGAGCAGGCCCAGATGTTGGTTTTGTTCCTGCAGAATGACATTGGTTGGGAATGACCTTATTTGAAAGTAACCAATGTTTTGCAGGCCGATGCCATGGGTGAGGGCAGGAAATAGGCAGAACTCAGATTCATTTGACAGATTGGGAAGGGGCAAGAGATGTGAGGCAGAACTTACTGAAGAGGATTGAGATGTGCAGAGGAGGCACTCCGAGGGGGGGATGTGTCAGTTTGGATGACTAGTGAGTAGAGCCAGTGTGAAAAGCTCTAGATGAAGGTTTAAGTTATACATTAGCACAAGGTTGAATCACAGTTAGAGGGTATGACATAACACAATTCCTCAACACGGATTCCTGATAACATTTTATGTTTACTGAAAGATGGCCATCTTGAGGCAGAGGGGCTCTGATCCAGTACAGTAGAGACAGGAGCCTGGGATGTATCAGGGAGAGGAGTTCAGCAGGGGAATAGGATACAGTGGGGCTGGGCAACTGGGTAGTCTTGGAGTTATTTATTGGGAAGAGTTGGATAAGTGAGGGGAATAGTAAGTGGGGATGGGGAGAAGGAAAAGGCTGGGGGTGGAAGTGTTTGAGTCAGAAACAGGAGCAAGCAAGGTTACAGCAAATTGATGTGGACATGCATTAGGAGGAGTACTAATAATAAAAAAAAGTGTACAGTCGAATCTGCTTTTAGTGATCATTTCTTGTAGTGATCATGCAGTTTACAGTGGTCAATTTGAACTTGCCAAATTCCATGTATTAACTCTCTGGACTTTCCATCGATTTTACTGATCCATTTTATGATTGAATACCCAGACATGCTGCTGAAGACTTTAGCTCTTAATAACAGTTCTTTTATGTTTCAATGTTTACCATCAGGTTGAACAGCTGATTAATGAGCTGTTCAGCCTCTTCTGATGACCTGCTCAGAATGTTAGCGCTATTAAAACTGGACCAATGCTTTTTTTTTTGGATCCCTCTTTCGTGTCTTAGAATGGCACTCTGAGCAGAATGCTACTCATTGCTTACCAACACTTTAAACAGCTGAGCTGCTCAGAATGCTGGTTTGAGACCGAATTTTCAGCTGTTTCAAGTACCTGAGACATAAAAGAACTAATTTTAAGAGAAAATTCTGAGCAGTGCATTAGGATAGGCCGAGCAGCTGATTAATCATCTGTTGGAAGCGCGAGTGAATGTTGATTAGCAGTACTTTACACATTGATCAGTTGTTTATAGTGATCATTTGGGTTACTAACCAGATCGCTTGCCATAACAGGACTCCACTGTATACATTCTGCAATGTTTGATAATATTCTTAGAGAAAATACAATGAATCACATTGAGGTCTAAAGTTGCAATTGCGAGTTTAGGAATAGCACAGCAAAGATGAACTTTCTCCCATGTCAGTGAGATGAATTTGAAGCGGTTTTACAGGCATGGAATGAGCTTAAAATGTGAAATTGAGATTATGGCCTAGAAATTTGTTTTGGGCGGTATCAGATCGGCCGCCCGTTATAAGCAGCACCTGATAGTCCGTTTTATTGACTGCAACAGAACTAAATATTAGGCGCTGCCTATAACAGGCGGCCAATCCGATAGCAGCCGTTTTGCGCCACCATCTGAGACGAATTTCTGGGCCTATAACTTTGAATATTTAGTTGTGTGTTACCAACACCTGCTCCTGTTGAAGTGGAAATGCTTAAAAGTGTAATTTATCAAATGCTTTTAAAATGACTTGTAGACTTCCATGAAAAGGTGTATTAAAACACTTCTGAGCAAGACAAATATGTGTTATTAGTTTAGAATACACTGATGGAGACAGTGCAGTGATGTAACACGTTCGAGCACTGACAGTGCAGATTTAGTTTTACCCTCTGCTGAGCTCTTAATCTTTGCTTTTCTATTGGAAGACCCGGGACTTTCCCACAGGGTCAGAGGGACAGGGAGAGTCATCCTTGTTGATTCCTGGGAGCAGGCTGCCTGTCCTCTTAGCCACAATTGATGTGTAGCCTTGGGGATTTAGGAGAATTAAAAAAAAAAAATCTCATGCTCTCAGGAAATAAAAAATTCTGGTTGATTCCATGTCGTGCACTGCCAATTATAAGACTACTGGTATATTGGAGGGGTTGCTGAGCCACACCTCACCAGCTGATGCATAGAGAACTGCAATTGCTCTTTTGACAGAAGGAGCCTGCTTCATTATTTTTTCCGCAATGACAGCTCTACCTTTTTAATTCCAATTTCCTGCCCTTTCATCATATTCAGTAGTACCCTTGCTTTCCAATTTTGTATCTACCTCCCTTTTAAACACCTCGATTGATTTTGCATCTGTTGCCTTCTGGGACCGTGCATTCTACGTTATCACAACCTTTTGTGTGAAGATATTTTTCCTGGATTTGCTTTTTTAGTTTGGATTCTAAGAATAAATTGAGTGTTTCCAAGTTCTCCTACTGGAGGGGAGAGTCTTTCCCTGTCTTCCCTGATAATTCCTTGCATTATTTTAAACATCTCTTAACCTGATCCAGGGAATATAACCCAGATTTGTCTAGTCTTTCATCATAGCAAAGTTTCTTCAACCCAGTTATCAACGGTGAGTCACCGCGGGAAGTTTCTCGTCGAGAAATTGGACCTCATTGTGCCCATTTATCGGGGGCAAAAAGGTCCAACCTCGCAGGGCTATGTCCCGCACTCCAGTGCCCCTGAAATACGCCCCGCAACAGCTTGGTTCGAGCGATATTCATGCGTCCCTGGTGGCCACCTTAGACAGGTGTTAGGCTTCTTACATATGCTAATGAGGGGCCTAAGGCCTGCTTAAGGACCCCTCTCGGAAATTGATCAGCGCTGAGTGGAGCTACCCGAGTGGCTGCTGCTGGCGTCACTGCTAGCCCACATTGGTTGGCATCTGCAGCGCGCCAGAATTATACAAATGAGGCCTGAGACCCAAATTTGGACAAGACTCTGGTTTCTGGCGTGTTTTCCGAGTGCGACATCTACTTCGGGCCTGAAAATGGGCCAAAACCAATTTCTAGCCCTCCAATCCAATATATCCTTCCTAATATGGGGATTCAAAACTGAACACTTTTCCAGAAGAGATCTGACTAGCACTCTGTAGTGCAGTAGCACTTTGCTTTTATGTTTCATACTACTTGTGATGAAGCTCAGCATCCCATTAGCCTTTTTATAGCTCTTTGGAGGAGTGAGCTAGCTTTTAAGTTTTATGTACCTGGGCCCCCAAATCTATTAATGGATTTTTTCGAAATGGATGGATTGAAACAGTGGTAGAGATATATATGAATGTATGGTTAACTGAAAGCAACTTCTAGAGGATGCCGGTTTCTTCGGCAGATGTCAAACTAAATTTAATGAGGGAATAAGGGCAGGTAAAACATTTTGGGAGGAGAAATAAAATGGGCCTAAATCGATTTAATTAAATAATAAAACTTTAAACTTTAAAGTTTGGGGTATGGTTAATACTGAAGAAGACTGCGGCAAAATACAAGACGTTAATAAAAATGCAGAATGGGCGTGTAAATGGCAAATGAATTTCAATATAGATAAGTGTGTGGTGGTACGTTTTGATGGGAGGAATAAGGCGGCCACATACTCCTTGGAAAATAAGAGTCTAAATGGAGTAGAGGAGCAAAGGGATCTAGGGATATAGAGTCCCAAATCATTAAAAGTAGCGAAGCAGGTTAACAAGGCCATAAAAAATGCAAACAAAGCACTGGGGTTAATTTCTAGAAGAATAGAATTGAAAAGCAGAGAGTTTGTGTTAAACTTGTATAGAACCTTGGTTAGACTACACTTAGAATACTGTGCACAGTTCTGGTCTCAATATTACAAAAATGATAGAGGTACTGAAGAAGGTGCATAAAAGATTTACAAGAATTATACCAGAAGTGAGAGGTTATAACTATCAGGAAAGACTGAACAGGCTGGGGCTCTTTTCCCTAGAAAACAGAAGGCTGAGGTGTGGCTTGATAGAAGTCTTTAATAGTGTAGATGTAGAGAAGATGCTTCCACACGTGGGGGAGTCCAAAACTAGGGGTCATAAATATAAGATAGCCACTAATAAATCCAACAAGGAATTCAGGAGAAACTTCTTTACCCAGAGAGTGGTTAGAATGTGGAACTTGCTATCGTGGAGTAGTTGAGGCGAATAGCATAGCTGCATTTAAGGGGAAGCTAGATAAATACTTGAAGGGGAAAGGAATAGGATATACTGATAGGGTGAGATGAAGTAAGGTGGGAGGAGGCTCGTGTGGAGCATAAACACCGGCACGGACCAGTTGGGCCGAATGGCCTGCTTCTGTGCTGTAAATTCTATGTAAAAGAAGTAGAAGAGCAGAGAGACTTAGGAGTTCAGATACACAAATCTTTAAAAGTGGGAGAAAAAGTTGATATAGGATGGGGAAAAAGAGCCTATATGATCCTAGGTTTTATAAGTAGGAGCATGATGTACAAAAGCAAATGCTAAACCTATACATTATTATTGGTTAGGCCACAGTTGGAATGCTGCATCTAGTTTGGGTGCCTAACTTTAGGAAGGATGTCGAAGCCTTGGAGAGGATATGAATATACCAGGGCTGAGAGGCTTTAGAGGAGACATGAGTGAAACTGGGACTCCTTTTTACTAAAGAAGGATTGCCCTACCAGGAGCAGTGCTGGAAGCAGAATTCATAATCGCTTTTAGAAGGAAGGTAGATCAAATTTGAAAAAGAAAAATTGAGAAGAGTATAGGGAAGGGCAGAGGAATTGGACTAAGTGGAGAGCTCTTTCAGAGAGCAGCACAGGTGCAACGGGCTGAATTTGTCTCCTGTGCTGTAAAATTCGATGGTTCTGTGTGACTGAAAGATAGCACTTCATATTTTCAAGTAACTTGTTTATTTGAATTTCTTTTTCTTAAGAGATGTCAGATTTCTTGGGATATTTTTCACTGGACTCTTCATATAATCAAATTCCACCTAGGTCTGAGGTTTGGATCAGGGGAGTCGGGAATGGTAAAAGTACTTGTGGCACCATTGATTTCTTATCTGGCTGGGGGAAAGCACATCAGTCAGTGGCACATATTATGTGGAAAAAACTTCAGGTTTAATGACCACATTTTCAAGGCAAGTACAATATCAGTCTGGTTTTAATGGCTGCAGTGGGTGTAGCAATTGTGAAGTCAGAATTTCAGCTTCATGTGAAGGGTTTATAGGGGCATTTTGTGATGTGTGAAGTAGTTATCAGGTGGGTTTTGGAAAGTTCACAGTCTATTTATGGGATGAGTGATCAATCCACATGCGCTGACACTTGCCAAGTATATCTACGCAAGTCAATAACCCGTATAACTTAATAGTGGCAGTTTAACAGTGTTATGTAAAGCAGCTTTTTCATGTTCCATCCTGCTGTAAACAGCATCACACCACTATGTATAAATTCTGTGGCTTATTACAGACCAACTGTAAAGAAAGGTATCCTACCTAAATTACAAATTCCAGTATTGTCACTGGCATTTCAATAAAGTGTAATGGTGGGTGGTTGAAATGTTCATACCTTTATCCACTTAAACTGCGGCAGCACCCAGTACTACAATTACAGATTTTGTCTTTCCAAATTTGGGTTTTTTCTAGAGAGAGCATTTTCAGCTGTTTGATGGGAACAAATGAAATGAATTAAGAATTTCACAAAAGAAGTGTATTGACATCACATTGGGCCGGAATTTGCGATGGGTAATAACAGCGTTATTACCCCTTTGAAACTGTGCGCAACTTCAGGATGTAGCGCATGCGCATCTAAATGCGGAAATCCTGAAGTTGCGGTCAGTCATTCACTGCTCCGACACTGCTGCACTATGACTCCCCCCTCCCCTCCCGCCCCTCTTCCACCACCCATAGCCAGGAAAGTGTAATCAGTGAAACTGACAGAAACTTGTGCTTTTCCGCAATAATATCGCAGTTAAATACCCCATTAAATGTTGAGCCTTGTTGGATTAGGTGTAAACATAGAAGATAGGAGCAGGAGTAGGCCATTCGGCCCCTCGAGCCTGCTGGAGTTTTAACAGCATATTGACTGCTAAACAAACACTATGGCCCATGAAAACTATTTTAATTTTGTGGAGTGTCAAATTTCTCCATTATGATAAAAATTACAATTTTTAAGAAACTTTTTTGAAAAAATGTTTTTTTTTAAAAAAGTTTGTTCATGATATTTCAGGTTCTACTTTATCCCATGTGAGAGCTCCAATCTTTGTTTTGCTCTAACATTTTTAAAAAGTATGGATAAAAGCAGCTTCTCATTTCCTGGTTCCCTGTCTGTGAGAATTCTGCAATGTGATTGGCTGCTTAGACAGCTTGTTGACATCACAGCAGATTGCAGTAGGGAATTCCCACTATAGAGTGTTGAAATCAATTATGCGTCAAAAAAGGCAAAGTTATCGCCGCTCTGTGGGCAGCTTTCTTTGGGGCAGCGGCGAACACCTTTACGTCGCCGTTGACTGCAAATTCTGGGCCATAAAAACTTGTTAACTTAAGTGCATTTTCACAGTTAAGATTATGGTCCATTGTAATATATCTACAATTATAAATCTTCAGTATTATTGTGGTAATCCAGAGGGCAGGCGTTCTTAAATAAAAACATAAAATGCTGGAAATACTCAGCAGGTGAGGAATTCTTGTCTAACTATGATGATTGTTAGTTTGCAGTTGGTTTAAGGTGATTGGAAAATCAATGCTACAATGCAATCACAAATATCCACCATAAGAGAGAGGATTTCCCCTTGCTGAATAGCAGTTTGTCCTTAAATTACACTGTATTGCTCCTACTGGCAAGGTTAGCTGGCTCTGCAACAGCTAATCATTCAGCTGATGTGCTCGCTCAGCTCTTCATGGATCTGCCCATGACTCCAGCCGTAGGACCTGTTACACACTGGAACGAACCATCCAAAATTGTACTCACAACAGCAACCACAGCTCCTCGCCTAGAGTGGCGAGAGTCTCAATACAGAACTTAAACATGCTCCTGACCAGCAGATTAAACAGGTGTGATCTGTATTAATGTTTGCAGCTGTGCTGAGATCAGTGTTGCCTGTAGCACTTACCTCTATAGCTGGGGGGGGGATGTGTGTTGGCCGGCCATCTTGGGTCGGTAGCAGGTTTGGCAACTGGTGTTGTGGGCAGGTGCGTGGGGGTGCTGTGAGCCAGTGGGTCAGCTGATTGGCCAGCTGCACAGTGCTAGTTAATCCTACTGTCAGTGGGACCATAATCCGAAACAAGAAAAAAATGATTGGCACCCAGAACGCCTACTCATATCCAGTTAGGCATGAAAATTCTTGTGGTTAATCAAGAACATCAATAATTTGAACATAGATAGTGGATGTTTCACTTCATTATAATTCTTTCCAATATCAAATTCATGAACTGATGGGGAATTCTTTTTCAAAGTTTAACCTAAAATTGCTCCAGTGGTATAATGGTTTGGAAACTGAGTATAAACCCTTGGGGGCCCCACCAAGGGCCCTGCATGATCATAATGTGAGATCTGAATTTCTCTCCGATGGGCATTTCAAGTATGAAATTTCTATTTTCCAATACTAATAGACATTTTCTGCAATGTCGACACTGTGGTAATATATTTTCAGAGTTTTAGAAGAGAACGCCAATACTCGTCAGATGCTTCCACACAGGAAAATTTGCAAATCATTCCATTAGAATCCTGTATGATTGCAGAGAAACTGCCTGTGACAGAGCAGGGCCGTGATTTCCCCTACCTTGGTGGGTCCGGGGCGGGCGACATCAGTGGCGGGTCCTGACCCCGCTGTTGGCTCCAGCCCGCTCTGTAGAATGACTTTACGTTGCTTGTGACCTCCTGTGCAATGTGCAACCAGGCTGTGCTGATCTCCTGGGGAGGTCTCTTCCGCCCATGGGAAGGGAAGAGGACCTCCCTGCGTGCTGTGACTCCCTCCATAAACATATGGAGGGAGTCATGGGAGAGCCTGGGTGCAGCCATGCAACTCTGTGCAGTGATTTGCAGCATCTCAATGCTGTAGAACACAGACAGCACAAATGTCAATCAATTTGCGCAAGGTCCTTTTAAGGAAACCAGCTGATGACGCGTCATCAGACCCACTTCCTTCACTTCCGGCCAATGAAGGAAGTGGGTCTGATGACGCGTCATCAGCTGGTTTCCTTAAAAGGACCTTGCGCAAATTGATTGACATTTGTGCTGTCTGTGTTCTACAGAATTGAAATGCTGCAAATCACTGCACAGAGGTGCATGGCTGCACCCAGGCTCTCCCATGACTCCCTCCATATGTTTATGGAGGGAGTCACAGCATGCAGGGAGGTCCTCTTCCCTTCCCATGGGCGGAAGAGACCTCCCCAGGAGATCAGCACAGCCTGGTTGCACACTGCACAGGAGGTCACAAGCAGGGATGTCGTCAGGACGACCTGGGTGCAGTGTCGCAAACCTTTCAATGATCTCAGTAGATCACGAAACGTTACTGCAAAGCTACACTCAACCTCATCCTGCTGTGCCACTCATCACATCCCCATCACTCTGCCTTCTCTACCCTACTCCTGCACATCCTTACACCAACTTACCTTGCACCTCCACCCATCCCTCTCTATCTACATTATCACTTTCCCATCTCACTAGCCACCCCTCACACTCACCCTCATCCTAGTCGAATCATACCAACTAACAACACACAAGGGTAGGCACTTGGATGTTTTAGCCAATGTTCATGTAAAGTATCTGTTAATGTGGTGTCAAACATTGAAACTTTTATTGTCAACACTTTGTGTTCTTGGACAGATTTTTGTGCACCTTTGGAAGTGGCTTTGTGAGTTGCAGTGAATGTTGAGACATAACGGCACCCCCCGCAATGCTGATGAGTGTGAAAGGAATGGCTTGGGCATTGTAGGGATGCTTTATGGTGTTGGTGTGGGGTGGTGCCAACCTGGCGCATCATGTGGCAGCCAGGGTGTACAGCGTCAAGTGAAGTAAATCTGGCCATGGTGAGGCCATCCCTGGTGACCCAGGCAGTAATGTGGTCGGGTGCTGATGTCCTGTGTAGCATCAGTTGATTGCGGAGAAGGGTTGGTGTTGTTGGTGCTGCAGGTGTGCCTGGTGATGCTGGTGGGGCTGATTGTGGTGGGATTCTGAGGACCAAGGTGAGATAGTTTCAAGGGCACCGATGCTTATGTAATAGATGGCAGGTGAACTTGAGATGACAGAAGCGATGTGTCAATGGTGAGAGGATGTTCCAATAAGGTGACACTGGATAGAGAGTTTGCTCCAAACACTTGCAACCTGCATAAAGCTCAATCTGTCTTCCAAATGCAGTAAGCAACAGCTTCTGAGCTTGGAAAGTGAACAGCTGTGAGATGGGAGTTTTTATAGCACATTTGCAGCTGTCAAGTAATGAGATGATCCCATGCTGATTCAACTCCCGACCACCTTACCTGACGTGATCCCCAAGCAGCGTGGACCTCGTGGGCGACCTCATAAAATGGTAAGGTGAGCTCAAAATACAGTTTAATGAGCTATTAACAATGTCATAATGACCTGAATTGCCTCCCCCGCCACTGCATGTCGGGTTTGTGCAGCCCTGACAGACCTGACATTTGGGAAAGGTGCGTGGCAGCGGGATGACAGCCGGTTCCTGACCCGCTGTCAGAAAAAACATTTCCCCCTCCAAATGTGCCCACTGAGCCCCCAGAAAATTCCCCCCCAGGAGTCTGTGGCCCAATTGTGCCATATTCTGTTAGAGGAGAATGTGCAGTGGTAAACCATAATTCTGATGTGGAGAAAAAACTCTGAAAGGACAAGTTTTGTAACAACAGCAGCTTCTGAAATAAGAAGGGGCCTTCTGGTCAGCCATGACTCCTTTTCAGTCTGATTAGTTTACGTGGCTAAATGTGGTCAGTAAAAGTTTATTTCATCATTTCTACTAACTTCATGGAACAACAGTAAATCCACTGATCACATCGACAGGATATGGAGTCTCATATTGCAGTGAATTCAAATAAATATTTAAAGTACAAAAAATTGGAGAATAGATACAGAAGGTATATTTGATGTGCAACTGTTCAATGCAGAGTGCTGTTTTACTTGGCTGAGAATGGGTTAAATGGTAAAGACCATGGAAGCCACTTAAACTCTTGTTTTGCCATTGAATCCTGTTACTTTTTTAAATTCAGAATTCTTTTCACTAAAGGACTTCATCATTTTGATCTAATATCCACTCTTATCAAATCGCACTTTTGCACTTTTTCAATATATTTTCTACAAATCCACACTACTGTGCAGATTTCTTGGTATTTCAGATTAATTACACATCAAAAAGGACAAATGGGCACTTGTACTCTGTGGAGGAGGGTACTGGTCATTTGGCATGTATTTCCTGATGTACATGATTGAAAAATGACTCTTGTGGCAGTTTCTGTGTTGTGATGTAGTTTGTGAATAAAATCAATGGAAAGCAGAACACATTGACCCTGCATCAGATCTGCCATCTTCAGATGGGCCTGTCAGCAGCCTGAGCCTGGCTTGACTGGTAGCTCATTGTACAGTAGAAGATGACCACATGTCTATTCCTGAGCTGCAACTGAAGCTGGCAGTTTGGGGTATGGTTTGAATTTTATTTTAAACAACTTTACCTTCAGGTACTGAATAATGAAATAGAAGGATAGCCAGAAAGCTCAGGTTGCATGAGGGCTGGGATTGAAAGAAAGAGTGAGCGAGAGAAGGTTTTCATTTGGGACTAGGTTGCAGCAGCACTTGATGGATGTGGGATATGATGGGGCAGATTGTGCCCTCTACTGAACCTTTCAGTGCTCATTCTCAGCCTTGAGATCCCTTTGACTGTGGGGCCGGGTATGGCCAGCTGGAAGGGGGTGTTAGCTTTTAGTTCAAGGTGCAGCCTGCAAAGCCCTTGTTCTCATTAGTGAGAAGTCGCACAACACCAGGTTATAGTCCAACAGTTTTATTTGAAATCACAAGCTTTCGGAGCGGCTGCTCCTTCGTCAGGTGAAGTTGACCTGATGGAGCAGCCGCTCCGAAAGCTTGTGATTTCAAATAAAACTGTTGGACTATAACCTGGTGTTGTGCGACTTCTCACTTTTGTCCACCCCAGTCCAACACCGGCGTCTCCGCATCTTGTTCTCATTGGCATAGGTCCCACAGGTTCTTTGTCCATGTGTTTTCTGTGGGGGAGCATTGGTTTCCATCAAAGCTGGAGACCGCTAGGAGGAAAAATAGAATGATGAGCCTGCAAGTGACAATGGTTTCTTGTCCAACTGGATGTGGGCTGAGTAGACATAGGCATCCTGGCAAGAAATGACTGCCCCCAACAACTAACCCCCCACCAAGTGTGAAGAACTGTCTACATAACTCTCAATATGTGCATCTGCAAGTAGCATGTAATCTATAAGATTGCACGTATTAAGCTCAGTTCTGTATTGTACCATGACCTGAGAAAGTGTATGAATTCTTATAAAATCCATGATAAAATAATTTGAAGAATAAACAATTATCAGGTTAAAGTCATTAAACTTATTTTAATTTGATTTTTGGAAGCTGATTTGGTGTTTGTTTTATTGAAAATTCATAATGAAATAATTTTCAGTGGCACAGATTCTGTATATGTTTAATGAAGATTCTCTGAAATGTGACGGTTATGCTTTTAACTTGCTGAGCTATGGACATGATGTTCGGAATGAAAACTTGGATGAGCCTGCAAAGTGTTTTCTGTCATTTTATCACCTTTGACTCTATGGGATAAGATGCTCTGATTTGTATTGCAGAAACGTGAATGAAAACACATTGTAACAAAGTTTTTTTCAGTATTTCCCCAGAGTACAACTCCATCCTTTGAGGATCATGCCCAGATTGTAGTGAAGCCTGGTTATGGTAATTTCCCTCTTATTGTCCCTTTTTTGGCTGCAAGTGAAAGGTGATAAGGTTCCACTGTACTAATTGCTCATTGAGTTTGTCTCCTGAGTGAGGCCTTATAACCCCACCCCAATAAAATCAGTTCAGAATGTTGTACGTTGAGCTTATACATTTTGGTGTCGGAAAATGAATTAACCAAAATTTGAACTGGAGTGACCATTAATCTTTGCTCCTTTTGTGAGGTGACAAAATAGTGGAAGTGGTTTCACACTGGGGAGATATCACACCAGTCTGGGGCTCTAAATTACAGCACGAGAAGCTGCTTGGTTCAATTAATTAATCAATTAGGATAGGTTTGCCTCATTATTCTGCAAAGTCTTTCTGACTGGGAATTTACAGCAGTGATTCACACGTCTGAGACGGTGATTGATGAAGAGCAGATAGCACACAATTAGTCAATGTCTGTAGGAATGGACTGGGGCTTCAGTTTACCCGTTCTGTTTTCCACAGGACTTGTGACCTACATCAGCTGCTGTAGAGGTAAGAGACATGAGGGTACAAATTACAGGCTCTCTAGTTATTCAGCTGACAGGTGATACTGTGAGATGGGTGGAGCTAGGGGTGGTGCCAGGGCAGATGGAAAAAGGATAGTGTGAGTGAAGCTACATCTAGTCCATGTGGAAAAGGGAGAGAAATATTCATGCTGACCACTGTAAATCATTTACCAGCTTCACATTTTCTGACACACAAAACTCGGTAAAAACTCATTATTTATCTATATTATAACCGTCACTGCACTTCAAGCAATTTTGAAGGGCTTGGAGATATTTTATCTTCAAAGGCATTATATACATGCAAGTATTATCATTATCATATTATGATGAACCATTTTCATTGCTTAACCAGGGACTTTTGCTGTCCCCTTAACTGAAACGGCCAATAAATAAAGCCAGCAAAATATTTAAGTGAATTCTGATATGGTGTTTTTAATTTGATCACGATAGTCAAAAATATTACCGTAATAATTTCCGTGCAAATGGCAGAATCAGTGAATAATAAAGCTAAAGGTGGCATCTGAAGACCCAACATGGTTTAAGAACAATATCTAGGGATATATAATCAGAACTGCTAGAAAACCACCTGTGAGATAGGGAGGCATTTTTATAATGGTATCGGAAGTGGAGTAAGTTTACTCAGTGTCCCGAGTTTAGTTATCTTCTTAGATGGCTCCTGTAAGCAGTGCCAGCCTCCAGCAGGGTCTCGACATTTGCTGAGGAAGATGTCCAAATTGATCTCTTCCTATTTGCCAAGTTGAAAATGTCATTCTCTGTTGTTAAGAGGGTGAGCCTTTTCATCATGTCACTTTCTGTTAATTTTATAATAGTTCAGTGTGCATGGCTCTGTGTAGATTACTGTTGTATGTTGAACAGGCTGATCAAGAATATTGCAGTTAATCCCTTTTGTGAAAATATTCAATAGTGACATCAGCAGAAGTTATGTAAGTTTTTTAATATTATGATTCCCGATTAAAATTTACAATTGCTTGTGCTTCAGATAATTATAATGCATCGCATAACGTATGAAAAGTCTATGATTCTGATCATTTACATTTTTTTCCAATTTAAACTTGATGTGTTTCCAAACTTGTTAAATGTCAACTGTATCTGTGAAAATAATTGTACCTTTTAAACGCATACTGTGCATTATAGTGGATTCTCACAGACCTCAACAAAACCAAGTTTTATACAGCAGTCTCGCCACAAACTGTCAAGTGCAACTATTCCCTATTGAAAAATTTATGTCTGAGTCTCATAATTTAACAAGCATATTTCTATTTTAATAGTAATGGAGCAATCTTAAATACTCCTTGTTGGCTTGACACTAGACAAGCTTATTTATTCTTTTTTTTCCAATTGCTTCTTTCATTGGCTTAAAGTAAAACTTCCCCCAAAGAAAACTGTGAGCTAATAGTACAGCTTGAAACATAACTAGGCCTTGGCTAAAACTATTCATGAAATATGAAACGGCTTCTATAAAAATAGCGCTGCTTGCTTTATACCCAGGGAAATGTTTCTTTAAATGCTTGTATTTGTATGTTGGCAGAGCAAACTGTGCTATGCAAGAACTTTGTGCTATAAATTAATGTACTCCCTGCACATAGACCGAGCTACAGAATTGCAAGTACTCTGTCCTTTAGCTCTCAATGTGTGTCTGTGCGTGGGGGGTAGGGAGGGGGATTGAGGACTACATATCACCAGTTTTGATCTGCTGCATTCCACACGAGCTTTGAGATTCAGTCTACACTGCACACTGAAGTGCAGTGTGCAATGTAGTCGCATTGTTTATCTGCCAGCTCTCAGAATGGCTCTTTATAAAATCTCCTGATGTGTTCTGGACAAAGTAGAGAGAAAACGAGTTTGAACAAATTGCATATCATTCTCATTTTGGCATCACTGGGCGCACACAGCTCATTAAAAGACTGCAGATCTTTAATTAATGATATGTAAATATCCTCAAATGGATTAGATTTGCATATCGAGAGAGATTTGAACGCTTTAGGATGTAATATATTCTAATTAAGGTTTAATTAAAAATGATGGGAATTTCATTTGGCCTCGCAGAATTATTTTAAATTTTGATGAACATCAAGTGGAGATTGCAATGCGAACACATAACCCTCTGTTTTACTGCAGCTTTGATTTTACAATGTGCCTGCCCTTGCGCAATATTTGTAAAAGTGTAATTAAAAATGAAGGATGGAGGAAGCAAGGCGTTAGCATTCGATTGGGTGATATGTTGTCTTCTTAGTCATGCTTGAAATTTTGTAATAGTTTTTAGCCGCTGTGTGATAGCCATGCAGCAATTACATTAATGGGATGCTATTAGCCTGTGGTTTTGTCTGAGCTGCTGGGCAGATAAGAGCTGTGATCAGAGAATTAATATTTATCTGTGAATTTGACTCCAAGATTTCTTCATCTTGCTCTACTTTTTGCATTCTGGGAGCTGAGATCTTTCTGACCTATGTGTGCCTTCTAGTCAAGTGGGAACGTGTATTTTGAGTTACAATTTTAAAATGACAATAAATGTGCATATTAGTGTCGTTTTCATCAAGATTTAAAATGCATGAGTAGCATCATCTGGCGTCTGTTTTTGCACCTTATTTTCACAAGTATTTATGAATTCTGTATAAAATAGTTGAGCATCAGGAGGTGAGAACAAAGAAACTAGGGCCGAAATTTTGCTCACCTCGGCGGGTCCAGTGCGGGTGATGTCGGTGGCGGGTCGCGGCCCCGCTGCTGGCTCCATCCCGCTGTCCAAAATGAATTTACGTTGATGGGGCTTGTTAAGCCCGCCCAGTGTGTTTCCCGGCCCAATTAGTGGAAGCGCGGGTCTGGTGACATCATTCATGGCCGCCTTACTTTGACATTTGTGCTATCGGTGTTCTACAGCATTGAGGTGCTGCAAACACTGACGTGCACTGCAGAGGTGCAGGGCTGCGCCCAGGTTCTCCCATGACTCTCTCCATATGCTTATGGAGGGAGTCACAGCACGCAGGATTGTACTCTTCCCTTCCCATGGACAGAAGACACCTCCCCTGGAGACCAAGACAGCCTGGTTGCACATTGCAGAGGAGGGCACAAGCAGGGCTTCGTCAGGAGGACCTGGGTGCAGTGCCACAAACCTTTCAATGATCTCTTTAGATCAAGAAACGTTATTACAAAGCCACATTCACCTTCATCCTCCTGTGCCTCTCATCACATCCCCATCACTCTGCCTTCCCTACCCTACTCCTGCACATCCTTACTCACACCAACTTGCCTTGCACCTCCACCCATCCCTTTCTCCCTATCCACATTATCACATCCCCATCTCACTAGCCACCCCTCACACTCACCCTCATCCTAGTGCAATCATACCAGCTAACAACACACAAGGGTAGCCACTTGGGTGTTTTATCCAATGTTCATGTAAAGTTTCCGTTAATGTGGTGTCAAACATTGAAACCTTTTATTTTCAACACTTCCGGCCTAGGCTGCTGTCCAACCCTTCCTCCTCTGTCCTGCATACACTCGAAAACCTTAATTTACAAAATGCATGAGAACTTTGAATGATGTGGTCATAACAGTTCAAATCACTGCTGCTGGATCCAGTGGTGTCAGTTTCTCCTCCTATTTCCTTCTCATGTACTTGCTGCCCTCCTCCCTTTCTTTGAGCTCATACTTTTTAAGTCCAGTAAAGATTCTGGCCCCGATATTAACTTGGAGGCGTGGGGGCTATTTTGTGGTCAGGCAACCCAGAAGAATGGGTTTCCCTCTGGCCCTGCTGAAATTAACGGCAGGGACTGATTAACATATTTTGTCTCTGTTTCCCAGCCGCAACCAGCCAGATTGAGAGGCTGTCTGGCTGACGGGCAGGAAGGCCTTCTGCACCAGGCCGCAGCTGGGGAGTGGATAGGAGTGAGGGAGAGATTGTGGGTCAGGGGCCATGGATCAATCGGAGGGTTGGAGACTGATGGAGGGGGGCCGGAGGCGTCTGAGGGGGGGGGAGGGGGGATCCGCCGGGGGCGCGGGTGGGAGAAGGGAGATCTGAAGGGTCGGGTCGGTGGGAGATCGAGGGTGGAGCAGGTAAGCTGGATCCAGCAGATAAGTGACTTGAAAGGCAGTTACCTGCTGGATCCATCAGTCCTTGCCTCCCTTTAGCTGCCAGGTTTCCCAAGGCCCAGGAAACCCGGCCGGCCAGTATGAAATTTAAAATGGAGATTAAATCTGAGGCATGCAGCCTCATTATAATATTTAAATGACCAACCCGGCTCCTGGGAGTGGATTGGTCGCCTGTCCCCCGTCCCGCCTCCGTTAAAACCGGAAGTGGGCGGGTTGGGGTCGGGTTTGAGATTTAACATTTTTATATCCCACCTGTCCCAAATCTACCCGTTTTTGGGAGTTAAAATTCCCACCTTTGTTTCTGCTTTCAGTAGCAAGAGGAGAAATCCAACTTTTCAGACCCAAGTGCAGTTATTTTGGCAGACAATGTACCTACATTTTGGAGTTTGTATCAAAAACATTTATTTAATTTAGCTAATATTATTAGCTTTTAGTTTGAGTAACCATGACATTTAGTATGTTTCTGCTCTTAAAATTTCACTTTTTATGAAGCAAATAGACCCCAAATTCTCTAGCTGAGAGCACCACTCAAGCTATCTTCATGTCGGTGGTTTCCTGTCTTTACTATTGAGAGGGGGGGTCCGTCAACCTTCCATCTTGTGTCCCTCATATCTATAGCACAAAATATATGAAGGGAACAGGTGGACACTGGTTCTCCGGCTCACATTCTCCACTATATTGGGTTGACTTTGTCTTTGTGTGGGTATTTGTTCTTGGGCTTGGGCTCTGAACTTCATTCTGGTCAATAAAATGGCTGAAGATTTTTAAAATAAAACTTGTTCTTTCTAGAATTAAGATTATTCTGTTGGGGTGAGTGAGATTTTTTAATGAATATATTAGTGAAAATTCTCTTCAGTAAGAAAATTCGTCCCCGCCCAACAATTGGAACCTGTAAAATAGAATATCTCCATGGTAATGGGGTCTAGGAGTATTCAGTTGAGAGAAAAATTAAGTCTTTCACACTTCGGTAACTGGTTAAATAGCCTATATTTTCATAACATAGATAAATGTTTGCATGGAAATCCGTTTGTGAATGTGACAGAATTTAAAATTTTTAATTTCTTCTCAACATCTCTCAAGCTGCTACCAATTATGAAGAGATGTATGATACCATAGGACATACCAAACCCAACTGAGAACCACTGCCATTTTTTGTTTGAACAATTAATGCAGTGTTACAGAATATTGAGCAGCAGTGATTAAATATCCACAAATGAACTGAGTTAACATTGTCAAAGTACCAACTGGTCTGGCACTGTAGCACAGAGCATTTATTTATTCCTGAAATGGCTGTAATGTCCTGAATATTCTATGTTTGGTAACTTCTGTAGATAATATTTCTAACCCTGCTGTACTTTTCCCTGTTTTTCTTTCTTTCTTGCACCACACAGAATTTCCCAAGTAAGTGGCATCTACCCAGTTCCGAGATCGCGGGTTGACTGCCAAGAAATTCTTAAGAAATCACCCTGACTGTCTGGCCTTCTGAGGGTGTTATTTTGTTTGATTTTCTGCTCAGTCCCTGGCAAGAAGCAGCTCACTTCTATTCGGCACAGCTCAGTGCTGCCACGAGGATTTCAGGAAAGTATAACCGTGGGTGTTTGGCATTTTCATATTATGTCAACTTGATCAGTGTCAAAGTACCAACTGGTCTGACACTGTAGCACTTGTATGCAATGGTACAATCACAGATATTGTCCCTGAAAATTGGGGTTGTGGCTGTAGAGGGTGCTTTGAGCTGTATAACATGAGATTGAAGTACAAGTAGTAGGTTCTTCTTCTTAGGCAGTCCCTCGGAACCAAGGATGACTTGCTTCCACATTAAAAGTGAGTTCTCAGGTGACTGATGAGTCCAATGCGGGACCTACAGTCTCTGTCACAGGTGGGGCAGACGGTGGTTGAAGGAGCAGGTGGGTGTGGTGCTTGGGTTGACGTGTGCTCCTTGCGCTGTTTGCGCTTGGCTTCTGCTTGCTCCCGGCGAAGAAACTCGAGGTGTTCGGCGCCTTCCCGGATGCTTCTACTCCACTTTGTGCAGTCTTGGGCCAGGGATTCCCAGGTGTCGGTGGGAATGTTGCACTTTTTCAAGGAGGCTTTGAGGGTGTCCTTGAAGCGTTTCCTCTGCCCACCTGGGGCTCTCTTGCCACGTCGGAGCTCCGAGTAGAGCGTTTGTTTTGGGAGTCTCGTATCGGGCATGCGGACGATGTGGCCCATCCATCGGAGCTGATCGAGCGTGGTCAAAGCTTCGATGCTGGGGATGTTGGCCTGAGCGAGAACACTGTCGTTGGTGCGCCTATCCTGCCAATGGATTTGCAGGATCTTGCGGAGGCAGCGTTGGTGGTACCTCTGCATTGCTTTGAGGTGCCTGCTGTACATGGTCCATGTCTCTGAAGCATACAGGAGGGCGGGAATCACTACTGCTCTGTAGACCATGAGTTTGGTGCCAGGTTTGAGGTCCTGGTCTTCAAACACTCTCTTCCTCAGGTGACCGAAGGCTGCACTGGCACACTGAAGGTGGTGTTGGACTTCGTCATCGACGTCTGCCCTTGTTGACAGTAGGCTACCGAGATATGGAAAGTGGTCCAAGGCAAAGGCAGTAGTAGGTTATAAGTCTCATCACTCATGGTGATAGTGGAAACATTTTCACAATGGTGAATTAAGAGTATCACACAACATTAAAATGCATTGCTAAGTGCAATTTTTGCCGCAACATATTAGGATCAATACACTGTAGGCTAATGACACTGCAGCTGAAATTCATTCCAATTCTACTTGACATAATAAGCATATATCCCAAAGCTAAGTATTTTTCATACATCTTCAAAGAAACAGATAATTCAATAAACAACTGTATGGGCTGAGTGGAAAGATCTAATCCAATGTCTGTATAGCTCTGGCTATCCTGGATGAACTGCTGTCTATTGCAAGAGCTAAATCATTCAGTTACCTCTAACTTTCACTGGGCAGAAGTACAATTGGACTGGAACATTGGTGTCCATTGTAACTCATATCTATCCTGAAGAGTTCAAATCGTGTCTTTCCAGATACTGTTGTATTTGAACAGACCATCTTTTTACATTTGATGTCAAAGTTTGGTGCTACCACACCAGTGTTCATCTTGTAATGGTTCCGCGAATGTTTCTAATTTAAATGACAGATTTGCCACAGCCTTTGATTCTCCGATCAGATTCTTTTCCATATTATTATCATCAATAAACCTGCAGCTGGTGTCTGAAAAATCCAAGGGGATTTGTTTGAAATCTGTAACTGACAAAAGCACAGGACTGATTGGTATCGTATGGAACATTAATGTATTCTGCACTCTGCCTGTTAAACTAGGAGTTGACACAGCTGGAGCGCTGAGTATAACAATTAATGGGGCTCACTTTCTCTGTATTAAGTAGAACAAGAACCAAGACTCGTTGGCCTGTTTCTTTCATAAGTAAGTTTTTATAGTCCTTATGCTGCAAAATGCCAGTACTGAGATTCAGCTGAAGTGAATGTACTTGCTGAGATTGTGAGATGGGGGCTATTGGAAAATATCCAGTTAAGTTAATTTTAAAGAGTCTGTTTCCATTTTTTAGTCAATAATTGCCTGTCTGCATGGCATCCTCCATACACCTCGGGAGAGTACCCAGAGTCAGCATGCCCAACCAGGAAAAGAATTTGGGAGCAACATCGCTATTAACATGATGTTTTTGCAGTTATGATGTTTTGCCTTCAAGTTTAATATGGCGAGTTACTCCACTGCTTGGGAATACCATCAACATTTAGTTGTTGTTCCAAGGTGCAAATTTCAGTATGCCTGTCCTGATACTTCTGCTGGTGCCGCCTTACCTGAGACTTCTGTTTGACTCTTGATGAGTTAGATAATATTGGCCCCAGAGACTGCCCATGGCATATTGCCAATTATTGCAGCATGAAGCTCTGTGCTGAGGGGTGTATTCTCCAACTCATATTATAACAAAGGCACCCTATAACTAAGGCCAATTAGTTTAATTTTCATGAGCACTACAAGCGTCTTAGTGGAGGTGAAATTGTTCTGTGATAATGTTAAGGAGCACAATGCACACATCTAAATGACAATGGATCTTGTGCTCTTTAATGAAGGTTGAGTGCCTCTGTAACCTCCATAAGGAGCATGGGGAAGAATATACACTATTTGGATCCATCTGCTGTGTCCTCTTTGCAGATGAAACCACTCTGTGATGTAATGATTTCACTTATGTTGAGAAGCTTGTAATGAGTTGATGCCTACAGAGGACGGAGGGCACAAAATTGACGAAAGAAAGAAAGATGAATTATATTAAGCTTTTTGAAAAATGTATTAACTCTCTAATTTTCGGTAACGGTTCTATCGTCAGAGTACAGGGTGGTTGTTAACAAGGGCATGCAGCACCAGTGGGAGTAGCAAATACAGGAAAGACATGAGCCAGTGGCGAACAGGAGTATAAAGGGATTTAAAGTCCGCTATCACAGTCTGGTCTAATATCAATTGATCCTTCCTAGCTGCAAGATAACGGATTTTTAAAAATTTGTTCTCTGATTTGGGCGATGCTGGCATGGCGCTATTTATCGCCCATACCTAGTTACCCTGAGTGGTCTTTGTGCTGAAGGTGGACCTTGTAGGGATGGTGCTCCCATGACGGTGTTAGGTAGGAAATTCCAGAATATTGACCCAGTAGCAATGAAGGAACGGGAATATATGTCCAAGTCAGGATGTTGTGTGACTTGGAAGGGAGCTTTGGAAGTGACGGTGTTCCCACAGCATTCCTCCTCTTGTCCTTCTTGCTGGTAGAAGTTGTGGGTGGGGAAGGTGCTGTTGAAGTTAGCTTGGCAAGTTGCTGTAGTACATCCTGTTAATACATACTGCAGCCACAGTGTGTTGGTGACGGGTAGGATATAGAGTCCGATGGCAAGGCTGCCATTCAAGCAAACTGTTCTGTCTGGATGGTATTGAGCTTCATGAGCGTTGTTGCAGCTGCACCCTTCCAGATGAGTGGTGAGTATTCCAGCACACTGCTGACGAGCCTTGTAGATGGTGGAGAGGTTTTGAGGAGTCAGGATGTGAGCCATTCGCTGCTGAGTATCCAGCCTCTGACCTGCTCTTGTAGCCAGGTGTTGACATGGCTGATCCAGCTAGACTTCTGGTCAGTGGTGATTCCCAAAATGTTAAAGGCAGGTTGGGGATCATTTTATTCTAACGTAATGTATGATCCCTTCTCTCCACATCAGTATAAATGGGGATTATATAATGGGATTGACAATTTGTCTGTGAATGTACTTTGCACCTCACTAACTTTGAAAATGCCTTATCAGATTTTTTAATGAAACTTGTAAGTGAACTTTTGATGCTGATTTCCTTTTCATAATGGGTTTGTTCGGAACCATCCATGTGCCCTATTATTATATTTGTAAATCCTTAAGTGGTTGCTCAGTAACTTTAAAACTTGGACTTTCACCAAAAATGATACTTAAAGTAACTTCCTTTCATTAATCTCTTAGCTTTATGGAGATAGAATTGTTGCAAGCTGTTAGTGTAGCTGACTGTGCATCCATATGTGGCCTGCCCTTTTTACAGTAATGTGCAACATAAGTGAAATGTTGCATCTAATTTTTACTATGTTTGATAAGTGAACTCTTCTAATCAGACTTTCTCCTGTTCCTTTCTAAAATGCATATGCTTCCCATAATGGCTCACTGAGCAAACTCGCCAACCAGTATGGTATTGAGTCATAAAGACCAGGCAGATCCTAGGTTCAATCCCTGGGGTGATGAATGAGATGATCTCAGTCTGGGGCAGCGGTTTGGGATGCTACAAATTGGCCTTTGTGTCTCTGGGTTCAGGAGGGGAAGAATCTGCCAGGGGTCCCATTCCTCTTGATCAATACCAAGTAACTCGACATTCACTGTTTAGGCTTACATAGGAATAGTGGGTTCCATTCTGAACGGAGGTGGGAGGAGAGTAAAAAGACAATGAAAAAACCTTGTGACATCAGTAAAGTCATGACAAAAGGACTGCACATTTGGTATAAATGGTGTCTTCTGATCCAGTTAATTTTTCCCTGAAGTCAGGTAAACATCCCTTTGTACATATGATTTTCAATGATTTCTTGTTTTCCCTCATTGGAAAGTCTTTAATCAATGAATATCTGGTTGTTGAATTGACGTTAAATACTGTTGTATGTGTAATTGTGCCTTGATGATTTGTGCTGCGCATGACTGCTCTCTCTGGTGTTTATTCTCTGAGCATTGCATGGGGTTGCACAACATTTGGTTTGGATTTAGGCCCATACCCACCAAGACTGATTGGAGGTCCTGGGGGCTATTTTGCTCTTTTCTTTCCATTGGAGAAAGTCAAGTAGAGTGGCTTGCTGAAGTTGGGCATTACTGTATTTCCCATTTGAGTCATTGGAAATAAGTTATTGATTTTAAAGTATCCTTACTAAATGCTGAGTAAAACCCATAATTTGTTAAAGGGAGAAAAATTATGAGCCTGTTCAAGAAGTAAAGCTGTATTTCTACAGTAATCTCACTTGATCAGCAAGGCTTGACTTTATTGTGGAAGGCCTGGGTGGGCTGAATCATCTTGTCCTTTTCAATAACAAAAACTTGCAATTATACGCCAACTTTTATTGCAAGAATGTCCCAGAGCACTTCACACACGCACACAAATAGCTGGGAAATGGACATAAAGCCCTGGAAGGAGAGATTAGGAAGGGGGAGGAGTGACTGAAATCCTGGTTGAAAGGATGAGCTTTTAGAGATGGAGTGGTTTTGGGAGGAAGTTCCAGAGAATGGATCCAAGGTAGCTGAAGGCTCTTGACACCAGTGGGGTGATGGGAGGGGGGATGCACAAATGGCCAAATTGAGAGGACCAAAGGATGTGGGGGGGGCATACAGGGGTTGCAGAGATGGAGAATTGAAGACAAAGGATTTCAATTTAATACACTGGCAGGGGGAGGGCAGGAAACTAATGGAGATCAGCAAGGATGGGAATGATGAGCAAGCTGGGCAGGAAATGGGCAGCTAAATTTTGGACCAATTGGAATTTGTGAAGGGTGGAGGATGGAAGACCAGAAAAGAGAATATTGGAATAATCGTGTGTAGAGGTGACAAAAGTATGAACGAGTTTCAGTTGCGGGGGGCCAATGGAAGGCAGAGATAGGCCCTCCATATGCAGTTGGAAATAGGCATTTTTGGTGATGGATAGGTTGAGAGGTTTGAAAGCTTAGCTCAATGTTGAAGAGAACACCAAGGATACGGATGGTTTGGTTCAGTATGAAGGAGTGGTTGGGGAGGGGGAGAGAATGTGGGCTTTATGAGGACAGAAACAATGGTTTTGATCTTCCAAATGTTAATTTGGAAGAAATTGTGACTCAGCTATGGCTTTGATGTTGGACAGGCAGCCTGACAACACGCAAATTATAGATCTGGGGGGTGAGAGGTGTTGAAGAGGTACAACTGGATGTGGGCGCTCACCCCATACCTGTGGATAATGTCAGAGGGGCAACATGTAGATCAGGATGAGGAAGGGGCCAAGGATAGAACATTGGGGCACTCTGAATGTGACCATGCAGGGGCAGGAAGAGAAGCCATTGCTGGAGATGATCTTATTGTGTTTAGACATGTGGGAATGGAGCTCGTAATTTGATATTTACATAACAGGTGATGGAGAAGAATGGCATACTCCATCATATCAAATGCTTTAGAGAAGTTGAGGAGAGCAAGGAGATTTAATGCACCATGGTTGTAGCTACAGAGGATGTAATTTGTAACTTTGGTCAGGGCAGTCTCAATGCAGTGAGCAGGGTGGAAACTGAACTTGAAGGATTTGAATTGGAGTGTGAAAGAGATGGGAGATGACTGGATTTGAGGACCTGACAGAAAAGAGTGAGGTTGGAGGTGGGGTGGTAATTGTAGAGAACAGACTGGCCAAGAGTGGATTTTTTGAGAAGGGAGGTAAGGACATTGGCTTAAAATAGGAAAGGCACAGAGCCTGAGCAAATGGACCCATATAAGATCAGTTAGCCAGCAGGGGAATTTGAGTGGGGCAGGGATCAAGGTGGCAGGAGGTGAGGGGTGGGGGGTGGGGGGGGGGGGAGGTGGAAGGAGGAAAGGGAAGTAGAAGCAGAAGCAGCTGCACAGATGGTCTTATTCTTAGTCTTTGAGATGAAGAAATCCACAAACACTTTGTATTGAAGGGAAGGGTAGGAGGGGGCAGGGAAAAGGGGTTCAGAGGCAGCTGTGATAAAAAGGAGCTTTTGATTGTCCTCGCCCTCCAGGATGATGCTGCAATAGTGGTGGTTTTGGCTGAGTAAAGCATGGTAATACTTGACATGGTTAAACCAGATCTGGCAATGAATGACCAGGCTGGATGCGTGCCAGGTATACTAAAGTTTACAGGGAATGAAGATGGGGACAACATCAGGGGGAATGACAATGGGTAAAAGATAGAGGGGGCGAAATTCGGTTGCGCCGCAACTTTTGAAATCTTGGAAAAATTAGCGCCAGGTGCTAATGATTGTGAGCTTCCAGTAAATTGGCTGTTTGCGCTCCAGGAAGGAAGTGGAGTGCTAAATCAAGCTCTACCACTTCCCTTGGAGCACTAAAGCCGACAAGAGGGGCGGTAGCGGTGCAGCGCTGCCCAATGTCGAGGGCAGCGCTGCTGGGAACGGAGGCTCCTTCCCTCCCTTAAAGGGAAGGGCCATCGCTGCAGGCTCTGCATTGAAACGAGGTCCCTCGTCGCTGACGGCAGCCGCGATCCATCACGATCAGCCCCAAGCACTCTAGCAGAGTACAGGGCTGATCGATCGCAGCCGAAGAAAATGCTGAATAATGGACGTAAGGCATTAAGAAAATTTTTTTTTCACGCAACCATCACCTGTAAATACCGCTCCCCAAGTGGCCGGCCTCCCTGACAACACCTCCTGCAGCTGCTGGTGTTGTCACCCGGTGATGCTGTAGGGGGCGGAACCGAATTTCGGGTCCGGGGCGATGCGCAGCACGATGACTTCATGATCACCGGGCGCAGGAGATCGTGGCGCTAGGGGTTACCGCCGCCGCAAACATCGACGGGAATTTCGCAGGCGTTGGTACTCTCGCTGCATCCGGTCGCAAAGCCAGTAGCGCCCTGTTATCGCCCCCGGAGGTGCTAACGGGAGGCGCAAAGGAGGCCAATTTCTAGCCCAGTGAGTGATTTGGAGGCAAAAGGGTGTGTAAGATCGAGGTGAGGGAACAATTAAGTAGGTCCATAGTAGCAGAGGTGTTGTTTCGGGTTGAAGACTTGAGATGAGTGATTTGGGGAGGTTTGAGACTGGTGAGAGATTTTTCAACAAGTAGAAAGTGGTGGGGATGGGGGGTGGGTAAGGCAAGTTAGGTGGTATGGAAGATGAAGAAGTGGTAAGAGATAGCCTAGTCAGTCTGAGATCTCCGGAAATGGAGGCCACAAGAAATGGTGAAGCAGAGTGGGTGACCGTGTGTATGGGTGAGGAGTTTGTGAAAGGGAGAGATTGAGTGGGGGTCGGAGAAGAGGGAGACAGCATTGTTTAAGTGTAGGTTGAAGACACCAACGGGTGCATGTGGGGAAGATGCTTAGGGATGTGCAAAGAGAGACTGCAAGCTCATTCAGGAGGAACTTGAGCCTTGGCCACTGAGAGGAGAGAAGGAAGGCTACAGAATAATGATGAGTAGAAGGAATGATTGAGGGAAGCAAGCATTGGAGAAGCAAGATGAAAAAGGAGGCATCGCTGGTTGAGGAGGAGAGTGGGCCTTCGAGATGTCTGAAAAAGGAATGAGAGATGAAGGCTCAAGCCCAGAGCTTCTTAACCTCCTTTATCCCATTTTCACATTCCTCTCGGTCCAGCGTTCTACCTGGAGTTTTAGACTTTGCAAACAGTCATCTTTTTGGCCCTTCTTCCTTGCATTACTTCTAATGTTGCCTACATGGTAATTTTCCCTCCTTTACCTTTCTTACCTAGTTGTACATATCTGTTCTGTATTCTGTGTACAGTATTTCTGAGTATGATCCACTTTGCTTTCATGTTTTTCCGTCCTAACAGTACTGTTCAATCCAGTTTCCTTAGCTTGCCCCGCAAAATCCCCTGAAAATCTGCGTCTCTAAAATGGAATATTTCTATCGTACTCACTGTTATCCCTCATGAGCCTTACCTTAAAACCCCACTGTTGCCAAGGTGTTCTCTGCCTCTAACCTTCTCTACCTAAATATTACTTGATTCGGAGATGCCGGTGTTGGACTGGGGTGGACAAAAGTGAAAAGTCGCACAACACCAGGTTATAGTCCAACAGTTTTATTTGAAATCACAAGCTTTCGGAGCGCTGCTCCTTCGTCAGGTGAAGGGGCAGCAGCTCCGAAAGCTTGTGATTTCAAATAAAACTGTTGGACTATAACCTGGTGTTGTGCGACTTTTCACTTTTAAATATTACTTAACATCTGGTTCAATAGTGCCCTGATTGCTTGAATTGCTTGACCAATTGTTGCATATAACAATCTAATATTGTTTCTAGGATCACTCCTAATGCACCCTTTATAGATTTCCCAATCTATCCATAGTAAATTGAAGTCTCCATAACCATTGTATCTGTTCCTGAATACGTTTCCCTTATTTAACACCAATCCCTCCTTCTGACCTGGTGGTCTATAGTTTCCTTCCCATCCCTTCTCTCATCCCTATTCACTGAGTTTCCACTTTATCTGCACCCAGACCAGCTAGGTCAATCTCCATTACAATCAAGTTCTCTTTCACATAAAAGGACACCTCCTCTTTCTATTTCTACAAAGTAATCTGTATCTCTGTCTGTTTACCCAGCCCATGTTATTGTTGAGCCAAGGCTCTGTGAGGCCAATGACATCATGGCCTCCTGAGCAAGGACCTCCAGTCCACACATTATCTAAAACATTCCTAGCATTCATTTAGAGAACTTGGCATCCATTTGCCCTACTCCTCAGACTGCTGTTTATTGTCTTGTCATTTATTCCCCAGTGTGGTCATATAATTACACTCTACACAGATAACTGCTGTAAAGGTGTCTGCAGCGCACCATTTACCAGCCCCTGGTCTGTACCATAACATCTATCTCCTATATCTTTTCTACCTCCATCACTCTTTATTTTCCTTCATTCTAGCTGTGCTCTGTTCTCCCCATGCCTTACTAGTTTAAATCCTTTCCTGTCTGTGCAAGGACATTGGTACCATCTGATTCAAGAGCAACACTATTGTAGATCTTCCCCATGCCCCAGAACTTGTCCCAACTTCCTTGGAAACTGAAACCCTCCCTTCGACACAACTTTCCAGCCACTTATTGACACAGCTAATCTGCTTCGCCCTAATTTGTGTGTGGCACCAGGAGTAATCTTGAGATTATTATTACCCTTTAAGTCTTGCACTTTAGAACCAATTTAGCAATTAATGTGAGTTTTTTTGGTGGGGGAGGTCTCTCTCATTCAGGAGGTGAAAAAGCTGGACACATTTGTTAGTAATTGTAAAAACCTCCAGCTAGAAGGTCACAAAAGGTGCACAGTCATTGCACTCAAGTGAAGTAAAGGGAGGTATTTCTGAGCAAAATGGGCAAATCGTGGTTAAGATGCATTCCAGTCAATTGCTTAACAGAAAGGGACGGTTAGCAATTTTATTATTTTTATTAATTTACAAAATCTATAAATTGTAGCATGTTTTCAAAACCCCAATGATAGTAGAATGCAGATGTTGCTCGGCTATGACATCCATTTTCTTTGTGTTCGCTTCTAACCTGATGCTTGGCTTAATTTTTTTTTGCCAGTTTCAATGTTGGTGCAAATGGACGGAAAATAGATTTATGCTCTTTGGCAACCCAAGCCCTTATGAAGTCAGATCTTTAATTTAATTAAAAGTGCTGTGCTCATTAACAGCCACTATCTGTGTAAGGAGCTCTTTGAAAATTGTTCCTTATGTACAGTAGTACTTAGCAAATTCATGAGATTAGGAGGAGACTTTCAGCTTGGGAGACAAATGAGTGCAATATTGGCGGCGTGCCTGCGGTGCCCGCCCTGTGGGGCAGTTGCGGTGGGGGGCACGAACCACTTTTAGTATTCGGGCCTCTAACATTTTCTCGTTCCGCTGCGGGCTCTAAACTGACGGTCCGCTGCAGACACTAAACTGACGGTCCGCTGCGGGCTCTAAACTGACGGTCCGCTGCGGGCTCTAAACTGACGGTCCGCTGCGGGCTCTAAACTGACGGTCCTCTGCAGACACTAAACTGACGGTCCGCTGCGAGCTCTAAACTGACGGTCCGCTGCGGGCTCTAAACAGACGGTTCGCTGCGGGCTCTAAACTGACGGTCCGCTGCAGACACTAAACTGACGGTCCGCTGCGGGCTCTAAACTGACGGTCCGCTGCGGGCTCTAAACTGACGGTCCGCTGCGGGCTCTAAACTGACGGTCCGCTGCGGGCTCTAAACTGACGGTCCGCTGCGGGCTCTAAACTGACGGTCCGCTGCGGGCTCTAAACAGACGGTCCGCTGCGGGCTCTAAACTGACGGTCCGCTGCGGGCTCTAAACTGACGGTCCGCTGCGGGCTCTAAACTGACGGTCCGCTGCAGACACTAAACTGACGGTCCGCTGCGGGCTCTAAACTGACGGTCCGCTGCGGGCTCTAAACTGACGGTCCTCTGCAGACACTAAACTGACAGTCCGCTGCGGGCTCTAAACAGACGGTCCGCTGCGGGCTCTAAACAGACGGTCCGCTGCGGGCTCTAAACTGACGGTCCGCTGCGGGCTCTAAACTGACGGTCCGCTGCGGGCTCTAAACTGACGGTCCGCTGCGGGCTCTAAACTGACGGTCCGCTGCGGACACTAAACTGACGGTCCGCTGCGGGCTCTAAACTAACGGTCCTCTGCAGACACTAAACTAACGGTCCTCTGGTGAGGAGGAAAATCACCCGGATGCATATGGTGGGCAGGTAAGGCCGAATGCAGTGGATGGAGGTGGGAATGGGTAAGCAGTGTGCCGGAAGATTTTTGTGGTACCCAGAGCAGCACTCTCGCTCCTCATGGCTCCACAAAAATCTTAAAATTAAACCCAAAAAACTTGTCTTTCGGGAGAATCCTTCAACGAGGTTCCTTTAATGATCGCCAGGTAGGCCTCTCAATGCCTGGCACTGCTTAATTTAGAGTAATATTCTCAATTTACTTTTTCCGTAACATTTACAATCTTGTATGCATCTCTTCAAAGCTGAAGAGCTCCGGTTTCTCCAGTGTTTTCGAATAACCGAGACCTATAAAACTGGGGATCAGCCTTATGGCTCTTCCTCTACAGCGTCCATTGTTTGAAAGTCTTCCTTTCCAGAAATGGACACAGTGTTTGAGGTGCAGTCTGACCAGAGCACTGTACAATTTGATTATGACCTGCTCTGATTTCTATTCTACTGTTTTGGCTATATCGTGCTACATTCTATTGGTTGGACATTTTGAGCATTGAGTCTACTAAGACTACCATGTCTTATTCAACTTCACTCAGCTATGTCAACACCCTTCATGGAGTACATAAATTACCTATTTTTCCTTCGTGTGTTGTATTTTACATTTGTCTGAATTAAATCTCATCTTCCATTGTATTTGTTCCTGGTATGTGGGCATCATTGGCAAGGCCAGCATTTATTGCCCATCCCTAATTGCCCTTGAGAAAGTGGTGGTGAGCAGCCTTCTTGAACCGCTGCAGTCCTTGTGGTGATGGTATTCCCACAATGCTGTTAGGGAGGGAGTTCCAGGATTTTGACCCACCGATGATGAAGGATCGGCAATATACTTCTAAATCAGGATGGTGCGTGACTTAGAGCACCTGCTGCCCTTGTCCTTCTAGGTGGAAGAGGTCGCGGGTTTCGGAGGTCCTGCCGAAGAAGCCTTGGCGAGTTGCTGCAGTGCATCTTGTAGATGGTACACACTGCAGCCACGGTACACTGGTGGTGGAGGGAGTGAATGTTTAAGGTGGTGGATGGGGTGCCAATCAAGCGGGCTGCTTTGTCCTGGATGGTGTCGAGCTTCTTGAGTGTTGTTGGAGCTGCACTCATCCAGGCAAGTGGAGAATATTCCATCACACTCCTTACTTGTGCCTTGTAGATGGTGGAAAGGCTTTGGGGAGTCAGGAGGTGAGACACTCGCCGCAGAATACCCAGCCTCTGACCTGCTCTTGTTGCCACAGTATTTATGTGGCTGGTCCAGTTAAATTTCTGGTCAATGGTGACCCCCAGGATTTTGATGGTGGGGGATTCGGCGATGGTAATGGCATTGAATGTCAAGGGGCGGTGGTTAGACGCTCTCTTGTTGGAGATAGTCATTGCCTGGCACTTGCGTGGCCTGAATGTTACTTGCCCACTTACATATCTTGTCCAGCTTCTTCTATAATTTCTGAGCTGCCCCCTCTGGCTTTTGGGGAATCAATGGAATCAGTCATCTAGAAGTACGTACCTATATTTTCAGGTTGTGGATAATCAGTGGCATGGAGATCCAAGAAAGCAAGGTGAACAAATATTTCACTTAAAAACTTTGGGTACTGCTTCATTTGTCAAATTTGGGATACCATTGTAAATTGTGCCATTAATGTTTAGAAAATTAAGTGTGTGAGAAGTATCTCTAAAGAATTTACTTTTTAACTCCATATAATCCATCCGTTTTGAGGGAGAATTCCTCTGACCCTGTAGAGGTCTGTGACTTTTAATTTGAATAAACACGTGGGTTAAAATTGCTCCATGCACTTAGTTTAGCACAAAAAGCAATGTAGGTATAAATTGGAAAACACTTTAATGACTTCAAAGTCTCACTTCTGGCATGTAATTGTGGCAATGCAGCTATAAAGTATTTTAAATGTTTGCAGTTCAATAACATACAGCGCAAATATTCTTCCCCTTGGAGCCAGGGTTGCCAACTGTGGATGTATGTCATAGTCATAGTTATACAGCACAGAAAGAGGTTTCATCATATGACCTCCTGCGTCATACTGCTCTCCCGCCATGTCCCGACACGCAAATGGTATGTTGGCCTTCATTGCAAGAGGATTTGAGTACAGGAGCAAGGATGTCTTACTACAGTTATACAGGGCCTTGGTGAGACCACACCTGGAGTACTGTGTGCAGTTTTGGTCTCCTTACCTAAGAAAGGATATACTTGCCATAGAGGGAGTGCAGCGAAGGTTCACCAGACTGATTCCTGGGATGGCAGGACTGTTGTATGAGGAGAGATTGGGTCGATTAGGCCTGTATTCACTAGAGTTTAGAAGAATGAGAGGGGATCTCATTGAAACGTATAAAATTCTGACTGGGCTAGACAGACTGGATGCAGGGAGGATGTTTCCCCTGGCTGGGGGGGTCTAGAACGAGGGGTCACAGTCTCAGGATACGGGGTAAGCCATTTAGGACTGAGATGAGAAATTTCTTCACTCAGAGGGTGGTGAACCTGTGGAATTCTCTACCACAGAAGGCTTTGGAGGCCAAGTCACTGAATATATTTAAGAAGGGGATAAATAGATTTCTAGACACAAAAGGCATCAAGGGGTATGGGGAGAGAGCGGGAATATGGTATTGAGATAGAGGATCAGCCATGATCATATTGAATGGTGGAGCAGGCTCGAAGGGCCGAATGGCCGACTCCTGCTCCTATTTTTCTATGTTTCTACGTCCATCCTCACCATCCCACAGCACTTGGATAGCGATCAGACTCTTAGTCACGAATCATCCAATCGAGTAACAGTCAGTTAAACAACCTTTTCTACCCATCACCTATATTTTTAAAACTAGTAAACAAAATATTTAAAGAAAATGGGAAACAAAATTGCACCTTTTTTTAATACCCCATGATTTTTCTCCCAGGTTGATCCCAGCTGTATCTGGGAGATGAATCTTTAATTCCTTGGGACTCCAGGACAATCCGGGAGGTTTGACAACCCTACTTGCAGGCAGCTTGATCCAACTTTTAACAGCATAGAAGTGTTGTGGAGGTGGTGAGCTTTTATTGAGAGATGTTGGTGGAAGACTAGGACCCATGGTGCAGGATCAAAGTTTAAAAGAATAAAAGAGAAGACAAAGTAAATCAGAAATTAGTGATGATGTAACACCTAACTTGGATTTGAAATGTTTTTGAAGATTGAGAGTGGAAGGAATGAAAGAGAGGGAGCTAAGTAAGATTTTCACAATTTTGAGCTCCTCGAAAGGAGGCTAAATTAGGAGATGGTACACTTTCTTGATTTCAACATAATTGGGGTGCAGGAAAGAGGAAGATGGTGTCATTTGATGCTTAGAGGAGCAAGAGAGAGACATTTTGAGAAGCGATGAGCACAGTTGAGTTTACTGATCTGCCATGGGAAATACAGCCAAAAATCACGGGAAAGTCATGGGAAAAATCCGAAGAATAGCTGACTGCAGTTAAAATGAGTTCCTGTGCTGGCAGAAGGCTATCATAATGACTGATGGGAATTATTTCTTAAAAATCTGCTGCCTTCAGCAACTATGGTTGTTAAGTTGTGCTTTTTAGGACAAATACTTATTAAGTTTAGTAGAAATGTAAAATTGAGCACTGGGATCAGCTGGAGTATCAGCTGGATTGCATCACCTGTGGTATGCCTGTATGCAATGCTAAGCTGTCGCTGAAGCTGTACACTACTGTATTATTTCAGCTCTACTATCTCTGGCTGCATTCCACAGTCCAGCTGTAGCTGATACTCTGCAGCACTGGATTGTTTCAGCTTGAGTATGGCTGCATGCCTTGCTACAGCTGTAGCTGATACCACGCAGCGCATTAGCTGATTCTGGGGCTCAAGTTCAACATTTTATGATTTTGAAGGCAATATTAAGCAAATTTATTGACATCAGCAACTTAAAAAAAAAATCCTATTGGGAAAGTCAAAATTTTACTTGTGGGAAAATTGTACTTGTCACTGAGCTACAAGATGTCATGTTGTGACTAATCATTTGCCTTAACCACAGTCATAGCCACAGACCAGAGAAAGGCAAGAAAGGTCATAGGGGAAGGGGAAAGAGAGAGGGAGTTGGCAGACTTTAAAGACATTTAGGGGGCAAAATTCAACTCCTTTGCGCCTGCTGTTAGCGCCTCTGGGGGCGCTAATGGCTCAAAGGGGTTATTGCCTGGGGTGGGTGGGGGGGGGGGAGGAAAAAGCGCCTCCCGCGAAATTCAGTGGGGCATTGCTGAGGCGCTAGCGCCTCGGGCCGCCGCACCTCTGGCGATTGTCATCTTTGTGCGCGGCAACCTCTTACCGCCCCGCAGCAGAAATTCGGCTGCACCCCACGAGTGGTGTCAGTGCCCGGGTTGCGAGCAGGGTCGACCTCCGCTCATGGGGCAGTAGTTAAAGGGGAAGTGCGGCCGCGACCCACTCCGCCATTTTCTTTTTTTGGCCGATCTCCAGGTTGGCCCTCCATGGTGTGCTGTGGCATGGTCCTGGCCGCCATCGCGCAGCTCGGCACCGCGTCTCGGAGCTGGGCTGTTGCCATGGCACCGCGCTGCCCTGGTGGCCTAGTTGGGGCCATCGGAGGCCCTGCAGAGTGCGCAGTTGCCCTCCCCTTTAACTGAAGGGGAGGGGACATTGAAACGCGGCAGGCCTCCGCGGAGCGCTGCTGACCACGCCCTGACATTGCCTCGGTTACCGCTCCATCAGAAAGTGGAGCGCCTGACATTACGCTCCACTTCCTGGGCAGGGCGGTAAGGTGAATATCGCAGCCAGAGCGGGACTTCCTCACCGGGCACAGGATGTCCTGCCTTGCCAGCGTTACCGCCCCGAAACGGGGCGCTACTGAATTTCACGCCCACAGTTTGTTTTATAACATTTTCGTGAGGGCCATTTTACACCAACATAAAATGGTACTGTGGTATAGGCAAGTCCCATTTAAACACTACTTCAATTATAGTAGAGATAGGAGCAGGAGAGCTGAAGGTTGGCATGTTTTTTGCCAGCATGAACTTTACTTTCACCAGTGCTATGAGTTATGATGGGGAAATTGAAGTCAACAGCACACTTCTGCCACAGACTTTGAAACTTCAAGAGATCTTTTTGTTCCTTTGGCAGTATTGTCAGTGTCCAAGGGGAACTGAATCATCCGAGTGTTTTTGCTGATTTAACATGAATTAAATATTCTGGCACATTGCAATGTCTCCCCTCTGTGTTTTTCTCCATTGCATCCTGTCTATTTCTTAACAATTCTAATTTGTTACTTATTCCCTGTTTCTCCTTTGCTCTTAGGCTTTTATATTGGCACCTGGCCAAGGGATGAGGGTCATTTGGCACCTGTTGACAGTGATAAACATGGCAAATTTAGCATTCTAGCGTTTGTGGTATTTTATTTGGTCCAAGTTTTCTCAGTATGTGGCTCCCACCAGTATGAACACTAGTGGTCTTCATGTTCAGATTTGTTGTGTTAACTGAATGCAGCTACTATCAGCCTTTCAATTGACCTACCCTTTTGTATGGCTTGGCATGGTATTGTGCTGACATCACAGCATACAAAAAGTAGGTGACTATTGGGCAACATGCAACAAATATTGGAACAGGAGTAGGCCCAGTAGGAGAGACTAGAGAAGCTGAGGTGGATCTTCTTGGTGCAGAGAACATTAAGGGGAGATTTAATAGAGGTGTTCAAAATCATGAAGGATTTTGCCAGAGTAAATAAGGAGAAACTGTTTCGAGTGGCAGAAGGGTCAGAGGACACAGATTGAAGATAATTGGCAAAAGATGCAGAGGCGAGATGAGAATTTTTTTACGCAGCGAGTTGTTGTGATCTGGAATGCACTGCCTGAAAGGGTAGTGGAAGCAGACTCAATAATAACTTTCAAAAGGCAATTGTATCAATACTTGAAGGGGAAAAATTTGCAGACCTATGGGGAAAAGGCAGGGGAGTGGGACTAATTAGATAGCTCTTTCAAAGAGCTGGCACAGGCACAATGGATCGAATGGCCTCCTACTGTGCTGTATTATTCTGTAACTCTATGATGCAGGCTCTCAAGCTTGTTCTGTCATTCAATTTGATCTTGGCTGATCTTTATCTTAACTCCATCTACCTGCCTTAGTTACCCTTAATATCCTCGCCTAACAAAAAATCTATCAATCTCAGTTTTGAAATTTTCAATTGACCCAGCCTCAACAACTTTTTGGGGGAGAGAGTTCCAGATTTCCACTACCCTTTGTGTAAAGAAGTGCTTTCTGACATCACCCCTGAATGGCCTGGCTCTAAATTTAAGGTTGTGCCCCCTTGTTCTGGACTCCCACCAGAGGAAATAGTTTCTCTCGCTTTACCCCATCAACTCTTGATCATCTTAAACACCTCAATTAGATCATCCCTTAATCTTCTATATTCAATAGAATACAAGCCTAGTCTGTGCAACCTGTCCTCATTTAACCCTTTTAGCCCCGGTATCATTCTGGTGAATCTGCGCTGCTCCTCCTCCCAGGCCCATATCTCCTCCCTGAGGTGCGGTGACCTGAACTGAACGCAGTTACTCCAGATGGGGTTTCTCCAGAGCTCTGTACAGCTGGAACATAACTCCCACCCCTTGTGTTCCAGCCCTCTTGAGATAAAGGCCAACATTCCATTAGCTTTTTCATTATTTGCTGTACCTGTCCACTAGCTTTTAGTGATTTCTGTACTTGGACCCTGAAATCTCTCTGCTCCTCCACAGTTCCCAGCTTCTCACCATTTAGAGAATCCTCTGATCGATCTTTCTTAGGTCCAAGGTGATGACCTCACACTTCCCCACACTGAACTCCATCTGCCACAGTTTTGCCCACTCACTGAATCTATCAATGTCCATTTGCAACTTTCTACTGCCATCTATACTATTTACTGTGCCACCTAACTTAGTGTTGTCAGCAAACTTAGACATACGACTCTCTATTGCTTCATCCACATAATTTATAAATATAGTAAAAAGCTGAGCCCCCAGTACAGATCCCTGGGGGACACCACTAGTCACATCCTGCCAATTTGTGTACATACCCATTATGTCTACTCTCTCCTACCTCCTCACCTATTCCCTGTCTCCAATTCCATGTGGTCTCATTTTTGCTAACAGTCTCTTGTGTCGAACTTTGTCGAATGCCTTCAGGAAGTCCATATAAATAACATTCATAGACACTTCCTTATCTACCACATTTGTTACCCTCAAAAAAAATTCTGGTCACTGTGGTCTCCTAGAACTTGTTTGATCAGCTCTGAGGTCAGAGAAGAATTTCCCAGGTTTTTTTTCCTGGAACTGGTCTAGGGTTTGTTTTCTTTTTGCCTCTCCCAGGAGATTACATGGCTGGTGGTGGGATATGTTTTATGTGCTAAAATATCGCCAAAAATGGGGGTCAATGGGAATTTTAATTTTAAAAATGTATATGTGGTGCCTTTCTCTTTTAAAGTGTTTTATTTTCAATTTTTCCCTGCTCTTTTTTGAACATTGCCAAAAATTGTCACATACAAGGCCCTGTTGAAACTACTTATATGACGGTACGGACAGAAAAGGCAAGTGGACTCTCGGTGATTATGTTTCTTCGATACTACCAGAATGTTTTTCTTTTCCCTATGGGTGAAACCATGTCAGTTTGAACAGAGCGATTTCACCAGCAGGAGAGAAAAAATAAAGGTGACACTGAGCATGAATGTGCTTTTGTCTTGTTTAGTCTCTGTTCCTTTCTTACTTGCACATGTACTGATCATCTTTAAAAAGCCTAATCTCATGTTGACACAATTTAATTTAAATGAAAATGAAAAGAAATGATCTGGTATATCTCACCAGCAATCGCAAAACTACATGCAACAGTAACTCCCTGATCCCCAACATAGAAAGAGTGAAATGGAAACCACTGGAGAGGAACAGACATGGTTAGAGAATGTAAAACGTTTAATGTCTTTTCCTCATTTATCTGTACCATTTTAGCATGAAATTTGTTGTCCTTAAAGCGTTTTTTCCTAATTTTTTTAATATACTTTATCCCTGTCTTGGCTTTTATGCCTGTTCAAGACCACACTTGCTGTACAGAAATGTGCTGGTAAGAGACTATGACAGAAATGCAATTTTAAATATTAAAAAGCCAAATATTACTAATTGAAGATCCCCAAATCAAGCCTTCAATTCAGTAGTTCCCAGCAGACTTGATTACCAACGCTATAGTATCTGCGACTTCTGCATCCCCAGTGTCCGAAAAATGTAGTTAAACAAACATTTACATTTTGCTCTAAACAATATATTTGACTTCTCTTTTGGCACATTTTTTTCAGTTTCAGTCTCTAACCTGTTCTCTTATCCGTAGATCTATTGAAAATTTGAGTGTACACTATTTCAACACTGGATTTAATAGGGGTCCAATATTACAACAACAACTTGTATTTATATAGAGCCTTTAATATAGAAAAAGGTGCCAAGGTGCCTCACAGAGGCGTAACATATTAGGAGGGGTGACCGAAAGCTTGTTCAAAGTGGTGGGTTTTAAGGAGGATTTTAAAGGAGGAGAGGGAGTTAGAGAGGTGATGGGATTGAGAGAGGGAATTCCAGAATGTGGGGCCTAGGTGGCCAATGGTTGGTAAATGGGCGAAGAATGCACAACAGATCCGAGATGAATGGAGAGTTCGGGGGTAAATTGTAGGACTGGAGGAGGTTACAGAGATGGCGAAGCCATGAAGGCATTTAAACATGAGGATGAGAGTTTTAAATTGAAAGTGTTAGGGGAGCCACTGTAGGTGAGTGAGGACAGGGGTGTAGGTGAGTGGGACTTGGTGCGGGATAGGATATGGCAGCAGAATTTTGGATTTTTTAAATTCATTCATGGGATGTGGGTGTTGCTGGCAAGGCCATCATTTTTTGCCCATCCCTAATTGCCCTTGAGAAGGTGGTGGTGAGCCCCCTTCTTGAACCGCTACAGTCTGTGAGGTGAAGGTACTCCCACAGTGCTGTTGGAGAGGGAGTTCCAGGATTTTGACCCAGTGACGATGAAGGAACGGCGATATATGTCCAGGTCAGGATGTTGTGTGACTTGGAGGGGAACTTGGAGGTGATGGTGTTCCCATGCGTCTGCTGCCCTTGTCCATCTAGGTGGTAGAGGTCGTGGGTTTGGGAGGTGCTGTCGAAGAAGCCTTGGCGAGTTGCTGCAGTGCATCTTGTAGATGGTACACACTGCAGCCATGGTACGCCGGAGGGAGTGAATGTTTAAGGTGGTGGATGGGGTGCCAATCAAGCGGGCTGCTTTGTCCTGGATGGTGTCGAGCTTCTTGAGTGTTGTTGGAGCTGCACTCATCCAGGCAAAGTGGAGAGTATTCCATCACACTCCTGACTTGTGCCTTCTAGATGGTTGGGGAGTCGAGGTAAGACACTCCCTGCAGAATACCTAGCCTGTGACCTGCTCTTGTAGCCACAGTATTTATGTGGCTGGTCCAGTTAAGTTTCTGGTCAATGGTGACCCCCAGGATGTTGATGGTGGAGGATTCGGTGATGGTAATCCCGTTGAATGTCAAGGGGCGGTGGTTAGGCGCTCGCTTTTTGGAGATAGTCAGTGCCTGGCACTTGTGTGGCACGAATTTTACTTGCCACTTATCAGCCCAAGCCTGAATGTTGTCCAGGTCTTGCTGCATACGGGCACAGACTGCTTTATTATCTGAGGAGTTGCGAATGCAACTGAACACTGTGCAATCATCAGCGAACATCCCTACTTCTGACCCTATGATGGAGGGAAGGCCATTGATGAAGCAGCTGAAGATGGTTGGGCCTGGGACACTAGCGTTTATGGACGGTGAAGGATGGGAGGCATTGGAAGAGAGCTTTGGAAAATTCGTGTTTGGAAGTGACACAGGCATCAATTGGCTGAGGTAAGGTCGGAGGAGGGTGATATTACAGAGGTTGGAAGTAGGTCGTTTTGTGATGGACAGGATGTAGAGTCAGAAGCTCAGCTCGGGGTCAAAGAAGCTCAGACATTCTGAGCTGGTGGCCTGGGAAGGGGCTGGAATTGGTTGCAAGGGGTACGGAGTTAGTAACGGGAGCTGAAGATGATGGATTTGGTCTTCCCAATATTTTAACTGGAGGAAATTGAAGCTCCTTCAAGATTGGATGTTGGACAAGCAGTCTGACGACGCAGAGGTAGTGGAGGGTCGAGACAGGTGGTGGAGAAGTAGAGCTGATATGGAAGCTGACCCTGTGTCTTCAGATGATGTTGCCAAGGGGAAACATGTAGATGAATAAAGGAGGAGGCCAAGGATAAATTCTTGGGGGACTTCAGATGTAACAGTGTGGCGGTGGGTTCAGAAGCCATTGTGAGAGGTGCTCTGGCTACCATTGGATAAATAAGAGTGAGGGCAGTTCCACCGAGCTGGACAACAGAGGAAAAACATTGGAGGAGGATGGTGCATAAAAGACTGCAGAAGGTTCGAGAAGAGGGAAGGATAACGCACCACAGTCACAGAGGATGTAATTTGTGACTTTGTTTAAGGCTGTTTCGGTGTAGTGGCAGGGGCAGAAACCTGACGTTTTTGAGGACGGGGTGATGACGGTGGTTTTGAAAGGGAGGAGGACAGTACCTGAGGAGGGGAAAGGATTTATAATGTCAGCTAACATGGGAGCCAGGAAGAGAAGTTGAGTAGTCATCCGTTTAGCAGGAGATGCGTCTCGTGGATGGGATAAGCTCGGAGAGGGCATGAGAGGAGATGGGAGAGAAACTAGAGAGCAACGTAGGTTCAGGGCTAGAGTGGGTAGTGGCGGGGGGCTGGTGGGAGCAGCAGAGGAAACCCAATCTTCGTGACGAAGACTAGAGCCTCTTACACTTATTACTGGAGGTGAAGGAGGCAAGGAAGAGGAGTTTAAAGAGATGGTTCATAGTGGAGAAAAGGAGTTGAAGGTTAATTTTGCTCTCCAAGATAATTCTAAATGATCCTTGTTCTTTGGTATGGTAAGGTTCAAGTTTACTCCCAGCATCTCCACATGGCTGTATAATCTTAAAAAAAAAAGTGGTGGAGGCAAGGGAGAAGAAATTGAGTCACATTTACATCAAACATCACAATTTTCTTTGTTTTGTTGAAGGGGACCGGTCGTCAGTTGGCCAAGTACAATATTTGTGTCTATCTCCTAGACACCAATAAACAATTAAACCAGAACACACACTTTGGTTGCATTTCAAAGGTTAAAAGATCATAATAGTTCAGATGAATTCTCAGTAACATTTTCATGTCTATTTGCTTTCCTTTTTATCACCCGTCAACTGCTTTTTGAATGATTGCCACCAGCTTCTCTGTCAACACTTTTTGTGGGAGGATTATTGCAAATGGTGCTTCTTGGTTGGATTGTAGTGTTTCTTCCAAAAACAATTGATGAGGGAAATGTCAAAAGCTCCTTTGCTAATGACAAGGCTGGTACATAATACAATGTGAAATATTTGCTATAGTTGGATTATACAGTGTGGCATAAAAATGGAAATTATCTTGTGTATTTTCAGGCTGGTGGTAGGGCTTATCTTTCAGTGGCAGCTGTTGAGGAGGTCAATAGATCGAGATATTGTCAGGGTGTTGATATGGAATCTTTTAATAATGTATTCAGTTTATTGGCTTGCCTTGGCAGAGGTTTTTATTCTGCACAAAACATTGGTTCTGAGACATTTTCTGTCACTGACCACATTGAGGAAAAAGCTTCATGAGAATAATCCTTTCATATGCAAAGTAGGAATTAAAAACTACCAAATCCTTCAAAAGACAGTTAGCATATTCTGTATTTAACCATTGTGGGTGTGAGCCTGTACTATACTCTGCTGTGGTGTAGGAACTTGGTGAGGCTGCATGCTGCACCGTGGCATGTTGAAGGACTCCCGTGATCCCCATATATAGAAAGAAAGGCTTACATTTCTATAGCGCCTTTCACAACCACTGGACGTCTTAAAGCGCTTTACAGCCAATGAAGTACTTTTAGAGTGTAGTCACTGTTGTAATCTGGAATATCATGTAAAGAAGACCATGGCGGAGACAGGAGTGAAGAGATTGGTGGTTAGGCTACAGTACAGTGTGCAATTCTAAGTCCCTCAATATAAAAAGAACATCAAAGCCATCGAGAGTATACAGAGTGGACTCATTAAGATGAATCCATGGATGAGAAACTATATTATGAGGAGAAACTTGAGATACTGGGACTATTTCCACTGGAGCAGAAAAGCCTAAGAGGAGATTTAATGGAGCTTAAAAAAAATATATAAAGTGCTTCGATAGAATGAATAGGGGAAAACTATTTACTCTGGTTGTGGAATAAGTGACAAGGGGTCATCAATTTAAAATTGTTGCTAAGAGAGTGAGGAGAGGTGTTGGTAGAAATTTCTTTACACAGAATGTTGTTGGAGGATGGAATGCTTTTCAGAGTGGTTGAGGCAGACACCATTGCATCTTTTAAGGAAAAGTTGTATAAACATTTGAATCAGATGAAGATTCAGGGTGGGGGAGAATGTGAGGCAGTGGGATTAGTTCTGAATTGATCTGGCACAGAAATGATGGGCTGAATGGCCTCCTTATACTGTAAACTTCTATGGTTCTGTGGCTGAATCACATCAGGCACTTTGTACCTCCCAGTGGTTGGTTAATGAGTAGCATTTGTAGAAGCTGGTGAGCAGGCCAGCTGCCTTTTGTTTTGGACAGGGGGAGAGAATGAAGAGGGAAAATCTATCTATTTCAGATATAAATTACTTTTTTTAAATCGATAAATTGGGGAACATTCCTGGGACGTGGGATTAAAACTGATCAATCCATAACTTGGCACTCGGAGGCTACTAGGATGGCCAGTGGGAAATTGAGATGTGCTGTGCAAGAGACGGTACTCTTGTGAGCACTTGGCTAAACCAGAGTGTAAGGACTGTGCTGTACCTGACATAGGAATGCTTAATGCTGACAGAGTGGAAGAAATGGGAGCACATTCCATTTCCCTGTACTAATGTCTCTTGCCTTATAGAGCAAAGCATTCATAAAATCTGGAAAAAAGAATTGGCAGGCAATTTAATCTCGGACAACCACCTTCACAAGTGGCACTTTCATGTAAGGCTGGATTAGATTATATAGTTCCTGTAGAAGGAGGAGTTGCAATGTTAGGAGTCAAGGCCATCAAAATACTTGGTTGATACATTCGAGTTGATTGAGGTAAAGGATGGTAGAACCCCTGAACAGGAGGAGAGAGTAGACAGGGAAAGGTTTCCACACACAGGGTTGAGATTTATGGTGAGAATACCGGTTGGTGGGGTTGAGATTAATTAAAAAAGGGACCGATTTGATGTGCCACGTGGCCTTTCCTTGTTTCGCCAGCTGGTCGTATTAATGTTTAATATATTTAACATATTATTCAATAATTTTCAGAAATCAGTTGAGTAGACTAGTTACTAGTGTTATTAAAATGACTTGTACTTTAAGATACTGCATTAGATTGACAAAGATATGGTGCATTACCTGGATAAAGGAGATTACATTTTCCAGAAAGGTTGTGGTGTGTTGTATTTTGTAATATAGGTTGAGCGTCCAAAATCAGGAGATCCGGAATCCGGACTCCGGGACGATTGGTGGCAGGGTCGTCCGGAATCTGTAAAATGTTCCGGAATCCGGACACCCTGTCAAACCGGGCCTGGGCCCAGGCATTTCCGACTCGGAACGTGTTTCTGATGTCCGAAGTCTGGAAACGCCTGAGCCCAGGTTGCGATATTTCCGGACTTCGGAACCAAACACGTTCCGAAGTCCGGAAAAACACACAAACCGGCTCGGCCTCGGTCCCGAGGTTGCCGGATTCAGGATGCTCAACCTGTACTTTCCTCCCACCAAATGGACACACTTGTATTTGGATAAGGAAGTGTTTAGCCCATATGAAACATTGTTATATTCTATGGAATAGTGTTTTAATAGTCCACATTCTAGCACTCCTTCCCCTGTTGTACTGAATTGTTCAGCGGATCATAGAAATCTGATGAAGTATCATAACATTCATAATCCAATCTGGTTTATATATGCAATTACAATTTTGTGTTGGTGGGTTTCTAAAATGTGGAATGTCACTCCTCGTGGCTGTTACTGTATCCCCTATCCAAGTGGAATCTATACTTTTTTGTTGTGGGGACAGAATCTCTTTTAGTGTTGTTTCTCATTCTCCTTTCTTGAGTCTTCCTATGTATGCACCATCCCTGGACTCCAGGCAAAAGGGAAAGCAACAGACCTGCTGCCAAGTCTCTGATTCAACCTCGAATAAGCTCGTTGGAGGTGTGTCAGAGAGATGTTCCTTTTAATGCATCATTTTTTTTCCCTATGGCCTCCATGAGATATTGTCATATCGTTACTGGAATCAGAGACAATGTAGCCTCTCTAACTCGGATCTGTTCTTGGTAATAGTAAATTATTGCCTTTCATTCCTCTCTCCTACCTCCATTTTAAAAAAAATGCTTTCTCTCATTCTTCCCTGCCAATCACTTTGTTTTTAATCATTCAAGGCTGTGCACTAATCTTGCATCTCAATGTGGTTTATCCATGAAGGAAGCTTCAAATGTTTCTCTCCAACTGACTTCAACAAGCAGAAGGGCAGTCTGCTTTTCACCTTCGTTGTCTCTTACCTTGCGAATTCTTAAGGTGCAGAGCAATTAAGCAGAGGCAAAACTGGCTTAGTTGGATCCTACACTGTTGGAGACCTTGTAATGTGTTCAGGTTCTTTGGGCAGTGAATAATAATGTGCGCTTTTATACATTTAGAAGCATAACTTGACATGGTAAGTTAAGTCATCAATGGAATTTTAGCAAATTCAAGCAAATTAAACAGTTTAGAGATGGTAAATGAGCCACTTCATCTTTAATAACTAGCTTATAATGCACAATAGTAACTGAAGCAAATGGCTTACTAAACCGCTTTGTTTGAGAGAGCACAAGCTTCACATTTTAACAAAGTAATTCATTAAAAGGAATGGAAAAGCTGTTTGCCTATAATAGCAACTGAGTGATGAAATGACTGCTAGTATTGCCCCAAAATAAAGAACATCTCAAAGACCAAGAGGGATATAGATGACAGAAAATAGTCAAGTATTTTTTAAAGGATACTAAAGATGAATGTGCCTTGTACTAATGGTCTGCAAACCAAGAGCAAGGCTAAAGCTTCATTACTGAAAAACAGTTCAGCAGCAGAGTGTGGTACTATTTTTCCTCCTTGTGAGTGAGGTAGAGAGAATGTCCACCATGTCTTAGTCTGGTGAATTATGTATTGTCCTTGTTAAAATGGTAATTTCAACTGTATGGTAATATAATACAGGCTAATAGGATGCTGGTAATGCATTACATAGCATATGTGTAATGGTCCTTCATTTTTAATTACATTCCATGAAGTTTTAAAGGAAACATACCATACTGTGCACCAAGCTACTTCAAAGCCTGAAATCATAAGCCTTCCTGAGACTGTGTAGTTTCTCTGCTTTCTCTTGGGTTAGACATCTCCAGTGTCTGATTTTCTGCTGTGGCTATCTTACTAATCTCAAGAGGAAAAACAGCCAATTACATTTACGCAAAAAAAAATTGACATGACCAGCACCCAACCAAACTAAAACACCAAGAAACACTGCTAATGATACGTAGCGTTTGTTGTAATAAATGTTGTGAATTTTGAGTTGAATGGATTATGATGGGCTTTTCCTTATTCAAATTGTTTCTTGAGAAATACAAGCTTGGGCCTGGATAAGCCTGGAACTCAAGTTAACAGGAGGCTGATGTACAGAGTCCTTAGTTGGAACATCAGTTATGAGCAGGCTGATGTACAGAGCTTAATATATAGAGATGTAACCGGGATGGTTTACGGACACAGATTCATTAATCTATATGTACTCTATTAATTCAAAAGATTCTCCGTGAGCAAGGGCACGAGAGATGCGCGGGTTTGTAAATAATACTTTCATATCTACACAGATAATTCATCCACATGCTTAGACATGGCTGCTTGCTTGGAAGAAGGTGCTGTTATGTCTGAGGAGGAGGGAGCCAGACCAGGTAAGGATGGCAAGCTTCCCTCCCTAAAGTATGTTGGTGAACTAGTTGGGTTTTTACAACAATCTGACAACTTCACGTTTACTGGTAATCTTTTATTTCCAGATTTCTTAAACTAAATTCAAATTCTCAAACTGCCATGGTGGGATTTGAACTCACATTCTTTGGATTATTAGTCCAGGCCCCCTGGATTACTAGTGCAGTGATATAACTACTACACTACTGTACATTATGTCAAATCTTTGTGCTAATTAGCAATCCACCTAGCTTCTTCCCACTCTTCATCAGCTGTCCCTTCTCCACAATTAATGTCTGTTGTTTTCTGTTATCATATTATCTGCTGCATCACATCTTTAACAACTTCCAGTACCTAATTTCAAAGCACTGTTGGTTGACTGATTGTGTTCCCAAATTGGCCACTCCTTGCCACGTACCATAAACACAGAGGGCCTCAACTTTGCCATGTGCACCCTAGTGGGCAACAAGGACTGAAACTGATTCTGACCCAAAGCTGGCTTCATTATATATTTTGGAGCTCCACATTGTCCCATTTCTATCCATGCACTTCGCTGTGCAGCAGTCCTTCAGCTCTTCACACTGGTTCTCATTTCCTATGTTACCAGTTTCCAGTGCATCAATTGTATCTAGGTTTGTAAAAGTTATACATTGCTTGACAGTCTCTGATTGGGTCACATTCATTTATAATGAATTTCAATATGTACTTCTATATTTAGTAGTGTGTGTGATATTTAGCCTTTCGGTAACTGAGGGGACGATGTTAGTAAAACCTATTTAGTGTGCTTAATGGCACACACGTTTTGCGACAAAGAAGTTGTCTAAAATTGCTGGCTGGCATATTTTGGGTCAGGGTCACTGCTTAATCATTAGCTTAATTTGGTGTTTTTAGTCCTTGGGCAGCAATGAATTATGCCTGAGATTGACTGACGCACAAAATGAGAGTTTAAGATAATTAGACTAAAAGTAGCTAAAATAAAATAACCTTTCTGCTATAATTGTTAAAAGAACACTAACTACTGAAGACCCCATACTTTATTCTTCAACAATAAATATCTCCTCAGTCAGAACTGCTATTTCAGTTACTATTTCTTCATTTGTATGCTACTGACATTGAGACAGCAGTTCAATTTTTGTTATTTATTGCCTTTCCTCGACTATGTGAAAAGTTTTTATTGGGTAAGATAAATTCTTTGCCACTGTGGTCCATTAGAAAATAATCCAAGTCCAAGCACCATTGTTGATTGAACCATTTCAAAAAATACCAACAACATAACTGTTGAGAGTTGGAGAGGTTCCTCTGTGAAGCTCCAAGTTGATCGGTCCTAATTTTATAGTCTGGCCTGTTCAACAATGCTGGGACCCCAGTACATCTAAAACTGGATCTCATTTCAACCACCTTTCCAATAAATTTGAGAAATTCCCCCCATGGAGGACAGGGCAGGAGAGGAACCCCATAGCAGATTCAACAAAGTTCCTTCTCCAACTCCACTTTTTCAGCTTAAGTACAAAATAACAGTTCTTTTCAGTCTGCTTTGAGCATAATAAAACTGGTGAATGAGTTGAAGGTGGGTGTTAACAAATGTATGTCCATCTATTAGAATCAAAATCTGTTTTCAGATCAGTACTGCATACGGCCCACAAAGCACAAGAAAATCCAAAAAATATATAATATTTCGATATAAAAAGACACCATCCCCATTATGTTCTAGGAATGTGTTGACGCCTAAAAGGAAAATAAAACAATGTCAGCTTGCATAGAATTTATTACAGATGGACAACATTAAAAAAAAGAAAAAAAAGGCAGTTACTTGATGCTGAGTGAGACTCCTGTCCTAGTGCTGGAACTGAAAGCTTTTTACGCTTGCAGAGTTTTCTGACCAAACAGCAATTAAACTCCATGAGGCAGCATATCACCTGCCTTACCAGGAGCAATGCTATGGGAGCTTTGCTGGTATATGCTAAAAAGAATCAATCAGCAATCATCAAACAGCTACCATAAAAGGAGAACAAGACCCAATTAAATCACCCAAAATATTTCCTTGAAAATGCTTTGGCATTATTGTTTTGTTTGTAACCCAAGGACATAGTATTAAAATAAAGTTTGTAATGGAACATGCAAGTTAATGATTCATGACAAAATCAACAACAGTAACACCTTTCATTTATATAAATCATTAAATTTACCTACATAATTGTCTTTTCTATGTTTGCAATCTCTTCAATAACATTTCCTTATTTGTGGGGGGGGGGTCTATCCATTTTCAAGCCCCTGGAACTAGAGTTCATGAGCTTCCAACAGATATCACTGTGTGAGTGAACCAGGTAACAGACTACAACTCCCAGAATAGACCATTGTCACTCTATACAAGCACTCTGTGGACTACAATTCCCAGAATGCAAATTAAGACTATTCTCCTCTCAGTCTAATAACCAAAAGCACATTTTGGAGTAGGAGGGGCTGCATAAGATTGTTACCAAGATTGGCCATTCATAGAACATGTTAGGATTTGCTGTTTATAAGCCCTGATCTTCCCCACTGTCCATTAATGGAAAAGAACTGGCTGTGTTAAATCCAAAGGAAATCTTTATTAGCACCAGTGAATCCCCATTGAAGTGAGCAAAGATAAAACAGAACAGAGTAAGGAATGAACTTGTGAATTTTATCTGCGATAACTTTGACAGGAAAAAGCAACAACAACTTGCATTTAAATAGCGCCTGTAACGTAGTAAAACATCAAAATTTGACACCGAGCCACAAAGAAGTATTAGGACAGGTGACCAAAAGCTTCATCAGAGGTAGAGTTTACTGAGCGACTTAAAGGAGGAGAGAGTGGCTGAGAGGTTTAAGGAGGGAATTCCAGAGCTTAGGGCCTGGATGGCTGAAGGTACGGCCGCCAATGGTGGAGCGAAAGAAATCGGGAATGCGCAAGGCCAGAATTGGAGGAGTGCAGAGATCTTGGAGCATTGTAGGGCTGGAGGAAGTTACACAGATAGGGAGGGGTGAGGCTATGGAGGGAATTGAGCACAAGAATGAGAATTTTAAAATCTAGGCATTGCTGGACCTGGAGCCAGTGTAGGTCAGTGAGCACAGGGCTGATGGGTGAATGGAACTTGGTGCGAGTTAGGATATGGGCAGCAGAGTTTTGGATGAGCTTAAGTTTACGGAGAGGTGGGAAGCCAGCTAGGAGAGCATCGCAATAGTCGAGTCTGGAGGGAACAACGGCATGGATGAGGGTTTCAGCAGCAGATGGGCTGAGGCAGGGGCAGAGACGGGCGATGTTATGGAGGTGGAAATAGGCGGCCTTGGTGATGAAGAGGATTTTAATGTAATTGGTAGAAGGTTTAGAGGGGAGTTGAGGAGAACTTTTTTCACCCAGAGGATGGTGGGGATCTGGAACTCACTGCCTGAAAGGGTGGTAGAGGCAGAGACCCTCATCGCATTTAAAAAGTACTTGGATCTGCACTTGAAGTGCCGTAACCTACAGAGCTATGGACCATGAGCTGGAAGGTGGGATTAATCTGGATAGCTCTTTTTCGCCCGGCACAGACATGATGGGCCGAATGGCCTCCTTCTGTGCTGTAAATTTCTATGATTCTATGATATAGGGTCGGAAGCTCAGCTTAGGGTCAAATAGGATGCTGAGATGGAACGATGTACAAGGACATTTAATATATAATAAACATTAATGATGTAATCATGTTATACAGAATTGACCCTGCCATTCTCAGCTAACTCTGACTTAGTGTAAGTCCTGGGATTGCCAAAGCATTGCTGCTGCCAGTTGCTAGATAATGGGATATTGACCTTGTTGCATCCATGCTTTAACTCTGGCCTCATAACCTGCTCCAAATTCCAGTTTGCCCAAATGCTATGTGTTGTATTCCCCATCCAACTTTACTGCTCACAAGATACTTAAGATTTGTTCCATCGCAATTCATCCATCCAGAACAACGCTTCTCCTCCCTGCCCCCGCCTCCCCCCTCCCCCCATTACTGCTTCTATTTGTTTATTAAATAATTCCAGGGTTTTCCCTTCGACTGCTCTGCCCAGAATTCCGTTCATAGTGTTGATGATTCTGTGCCTGACTAAGAATCTCTTGATATCCACCCTAAAGTTATCTTTTACCAGTTTGAACCAGCATCCTTTTGAAATATTCCCACTGTTTAAAGTAGTATTCTAGATTAACCTCTTCTGTACCGAAATAATGATGTGGAGATGCCGGCGTTGGACTGGGGTGGACAAAAATGAGAAGTCGCACAACACCAGGTTATAGTCCAACAGATTTATTTAATTTTACAAGCTTTTCACCGAAATAAGATTATCTCTCAGATGTCTCCTTTCCAGGCTGAAAAGCGCAAGTTCTTCAAGTTTTTCCTCCTAACTCTGACCGCTGACATTTGGAATCACCTTGTGTCTCCTTTCTGAAAGGCCTCCAGCGCTTGAATGTCTCCCTTGTTTCTTGGCACCCAGAACTGGACATAATACAGAGGTGTGCAGTCTGATCAAGGCACTGTGCAGTTTGATCATGACTTTCTCTGGCTTATGTTCTACTGTTTTGGCTATGTAGTTCAACATCCTATTGGCTTTATTAATTGTTGCTTTGCATTGGTTGGACATGTTGAGCATTGAATTTCCCAGACTGCTAGGTTGCTTTCAGTCTTATCCATAGCTATTTCAGCGCCATTCATGGAGTAAGTGTGTTGTCCATTTCTTTCTTCTCTGTGCAGTACTGTACACTTGCCTGCATTTATTTTCATCTGCCATTCTTCAGCCCACTCACATATTTGGTTTAGTGTATTCTGTAATTTCTGGACTGCCTCCTTCGATTCCACTGCCCCATCTAGTTTGGTATTATCTGCAAATGTAACCAATTTGCATTGAGTCCGAGTCCAATTCGTTGATATAAATTAGAAACAGCAGTGGTCCCAATACTGAGCCTATGACACCCAACTGTGTGCACCCTGACGTTACCCTTCTAACTAGTACCTGTTGTTTTCTACCCTTCAGCCAATTTCTTATCCATACCTGAGTTTTTCCCTGAATCCCCACAGCTTTGAGCTTAATTCGTAACCTTTTGTGTGGCATATTATCAAATGCCTTTTGGAAGTCTTTAAGTACACAATGTTATCTGCTTGCCTGTGTCAGTTTTCAGAATACGAGTACCATATGAGCTTGTTTCCAATCTACTGGTATATCTCCCCAGTGTACATTGCTTCCCTCCTGGCCCATTCCTGACTGACTGCTTCACTCCCCAGCAATGTTCCTTCTAGTTTTTTTTGGCGCTGCACGGCCCCTTTAAGGGGCTGCGCGGGCCATTCAAAATACCACACATGCACATTTTTTGCATTCAAAAGCCAGCAAGCCGGCTGCACGGGATCCCTTACAGGCAACACTGCTTCCCAGCCTGCATTCCAGGCAACCCATGAGCAATGCCACAGGAGATTTACAGGGATTGTTTCATTTCAATCCTATCAACTCACATACCACTCCTTTAATCTGAGAATATCTATTCATCGAGTTTAGCTTTCTCCAATAAATAAACAAATCAAATTTCCTTTTAAATATACATCTCTAATTTTACAGATACTGCCATTGACTTATTCCCAGCTCAACTGAAGCTTTCTTCCAGTCTTAAAAAGATTACCATTCCAGAGTGTGGAATGGGGATTTTCCAGCTGCTCTGCTTGGTGAAATGCAATTGCATTGCTAAATTACTTTGCTTTTTATGCTCAAGTGATTGTTTTGGCCTGTATTGACGGGAAAGGTTAAAGAGATGTCATGAAACACGGGAATTAAACAGTAAAAAATTAATTCATGCTATTTGCAATTGGCCCATCTGCTACTAAATTTTATTGACCTCTAAAATGTACTTTTAATAGTAGCCAGCCAGTCATTACCATCCAAAGATAAAGTGGAAGTGGAAGAATTTCTGTATCGTACACATGAACATTTTTATTTGAAAAAAAACTATTTTTGAGTAGAATTGTGTTAAGATTATTAATCATAAATGCTGTTTTTTCTGTTTTACTGTGAAAGCACTAATTTGATATTTTATTACTTTTATGGAGGCAAAGTGCCTTGAAATCGTCACATAGTGCTCTCGTTTATTCCTTGTGGTAATGGCTGTCTTGTTTCAGGGGGCACATGTTAGCAATATTCCTGTCAGCTATCAGATCTTTCTCCTCCCACCACCCCTCCAATTTCTTCCCTTAGCTGTCGTCTTCTAAAGGCAATGATTCACACTGGGGTGGAGTTCTCCAACAGCCCTTCAGTACATCTTCCAGGTGACTTTTCTTCAGTCCTTCCTTGACGGTAAATGTTGGTCAAATCCTGACCTCATCTGGCATCCATGCTGTCCAAAAGGAGGCACCGAATAGTGATCAAGCCTGGCTGATTTTTTCCCCTTCCTAAGCTTAGGGACACTGATACTAGTTCTATTGCTCCTGCCATGCTGATGAGATACTCCGCACAGACCAGAGATAGACATCTATGAGCCGTCTGTTTGGCTCAGTACCACACTATGTAGTTCAGCCACTGGGAAAGCACAGACTTCAAAGTATTTAAATGCTTTATGGTAAATTAAGAAGCAACATATTCCAAGAGAGGTATCCATCACTTAACAAAGGCACTAAAATCAAATCTGGGCATTATTAGAGTTCTTTCTTTCTAATTCTTGTTTGCTTTGATCAAAACACCAATACCATGAAGTGGTTCTGTTCAGTTCATCAATTGAACGAGAATCTCATTTCATCTTTCGATGATCTGTAATTGAAATGGAAAATCAGATAGATGGCCACAGATAAATGTTTTATCGATATTCATTTTCAATTTCATATAAGTCAGTGGAGAACAATCAGCATCCCAGTATCTGATAACAAAAGAATTTAGAATTGATTTAGCCAAACGGATTAATCAGAGTTGTCAGTTGGCTAATGCTGTGGCTACTGAGTGCAATTTTCAGACAGGGATTGTGTTAACTTGAGAGTGTGAAAGAAAAACGAATAGTATTTATTTAAACATGAAGTGAATGTCTTTGTACAGCATATGACAAATTAGATCACATACACCACCACAGTTTGCTTATTAGTAAAACTCGAAGTATATTTTTCTTTAGAACTAGTTTATGCAGTATGGAATATTAGTCCAACAAAGGGGTCTTGTTCTTTGTCCTTCCACTGCAAAGGTTGTAGAGTCTTTGTTCTGGCTTTTAATCTGTTCGGCCCCTTTCCTTACCTCCCCTTCCCCCTCTGCCCCCCCCCCCCCCCCCCCCCCCCCCAGCCCTGCTCACAGCACAGCTGCTCAGTAGAATAACACATTGCATTATTTTCATCAAATATTGTATTTCTTCAGTCAAAAACACATTTCTGGTGAATACAGGTCCTATCAAAGTATTGCTACATTGAGCTGGGATAAGTCACGGTCTATATACAGTTTTATTCTTTGGTAACCAACTGTGCTCAAACCTCTGGACTTCCCATCCTCAAAATTCAAAGTGTCATGCGTCTTCTCATGATTTTCTGGCTTCAGTGTCAGACTATCAAAACAATGCATACATTTGTAGGTGTCGCTGATATGTGCTGGATATTTTTGATAAATGATGTATTTTTCACATTTACACATTAATAGTACTATTACTGATGAAACGTTTATCCAAGTGGACTATGCTAGGGCTTCTTTTTCCCTCTGTCAAATTGGTTCAGTTGGAAGCTCGCAACTCTGAGTCAGAAAGTCCTGGGTTCAGGACCTATTCCTGGACTTGAGCATTGGTTCACTGCAGTACTGAGGGAATGCAATATTGATGGTAAACAAAGGCCCAGTCTATCTGTTCTGGTGCTTCAAGGGAAGGACAAGTTTCCATGGCACTCACTCCTGGTGTCTTGGCCAACATTGCTCCCTCAATCAGAAACACCAAAAACAGAATGAACTATTATTCTAATTTAAAAACAAACAAAAGCAAAATACTGCGGATGCTGGAAATCTGAAATAAAACCAGAAGATGCTGGAAATATTCAGCAGGTCAGGCAGCATCCATGGAGAGAGAAACAGAGTTAACATTAACTCTGTTTCTCTCTCCACAGATGCTGCCTGACCTGCTGAGTATTTCCAGCATTTTCTGTTTTTTTTAAATTCTAATTTGCTGTTTTTCGGATCTTGATGTGTACAAATTGGCTGCTGCATTTGCCTACATAACAGTAAGTAGACTTCAAAAGTAATTCATTGGCTGCAAAGCACTTGGAGATGTCCTGAGGATGTGTTAAGGCGCTATATACAGTAAACTCTTGTTTAAACGGCACTCAATCATCCGGAATTCTTTAATAACCGGCAAAATAGATAACCGGTAATCTTGCCGAATCCATCCAACACTCGTTTTGCCGAGTCCGAGTCTCCCGCGGTGGCCGAGTTAGTCAGTGGTTTTTATTTTTTTTGTTAAAAATTGCCTACCTCTCTGTTATCCAGAATTCTTCATCAACCGGCACCATCCTGGTCACGTAGGTGCCGGATACGAAAGGGTTTACTGTATAATGCAAATTCTTTCTTTCCAGAAAAAGCTTTTGAAAGAAATCTGCAGATCTGTAATTGACAGCAGAATGATGTGTGGTGGTTATAGTTTTCCAAAGTTTATAATGCAGTAAAATTGATTCATATTAGGTTGCTTGTAAAACTGCATTAAGTATAGAATAGACTAGCCGTTGTAAAAGTATGGCGTGAGGTCTGTCAGGGTTCAACGGAAAGAATACTTCCGAATGCCCCATGAATGTTTCGGCCATTCAGCTAGCGGTGACCAAAAAGCAGGGCTGCTTCTAACTTGTGTAGCTATTAGAATTGTGGATCGAAACAAGTTGTTTTGGTGCCTCCGGAGGCATGAAACACCACCTTGTTTATGTTTCCAATTTGCTACCAACTTTGGAGCTGTCAGAGGCAACAGCTCCGCAATGTAAATGTGCCATTAAACTCATTCTCTGGAAGCTGACCTAACAGCTTGCGCTGCTAATTTGAAAGCTGCCATAAAAGTAAGGTTGCCCAGACCTATCGTAAGAGGACCCAATAAAAATGTTTCAATTGTTGGTAGTTAAATCTTTATAGTGCTTAATTTCAATAATCATGGATCGTACGAAAGTTATGGAAAGCCTGGCTGGCAACCCAACACTGGTACAAATATAAAGTGACTCTCTGTTGTGTTGGCAGAGCAATGAGAACAGGTTGTCTGCCTTGCCTTGCCTGCCTGTTAGCTGGGAATTCGTGCAAGGCAGGCACAACCCAACAGTGAAGAGCGAATAATAGTTACACAGAGAAAATTGGCGAGGGATAAACCATCAAGTTGCCAATTATTTTTCACTGTGTCTATGAAGGATGTGGAACATTATTGTTAGTGTGTATCAATCTGTAACCTTTAACTCATTCATGTAAAAGAAATACTGAAACGTCCTTGTATTTAGTTTTTGTTCCAGAGAGTGGATTTGAAGCTAGTCTTGGTAAGTATACAGTTATTGTTACTTTGTATGAATAAAATAATCTGGAATGATTTTATAACATTTTAGCTGTAACTTTCTTCTCATGGGCGGCTGTTGAAATAGCCAATCTTTCGTATGGTTTTGAATTGTAAAAGGGGTGTCCTGATGGAATGAGCAGTTTCCTGAAGGCGGTTTTATATTTTAGGAGTTCAACCAGCAGTAGGCATGCAGGAAAAACACCTTAAATTTCAGGAAACCTATTAACCTCTTAGGACCCCGGCAATGTTCCCTGTAATTTTTTTTTTACTGAGCGGGCCACAAACTCCTTTGAGCGTGACCTTTTTCGTCAGAGGGCAAATTTTACAACAACAACTTTTACAACAACAACAGCAACCACGTAAAAGCATATATACAGTAATGCCATATCGCCACCCCACCGTCTCAAATCATGAGACAATCAGACAAGGTTCTATGCAAGTTTAACATAACTTCTCTGCTTTTGAATTCTATTCCTCTCAATGAGCCCAGTGCTTTATTTGCACTTTTATGGCTTTTTTAACCTGTGTTGCTACTTCTAACGATTTGTGAATCTAGATCCCTTTGCACCTCTTACCCCATTTAGTTTCTGATTTTCCAAGGAGTAGGTCGCCTCCTTATTCCTCCTACCAAAATGCACCACCTCACACTTATCTATATTGAAATTCATTTGTCATTTACATGCCCATTCTGCAAGTTTGTTTATGGTAGAATTAATTAAAAGCTTTTACAAACTTGTTCAGACTCTATTTAAAAAAAAATACTTGTCAGAAATGACTGGGATGTAAACGAACTTCAGAAATTAACACTTCAGAAACTCAGTTACACGGTTGTGCATTGACAAACAATCCAAAAAGCCCAAGGTGAGCTGAAAGAGGCAACTCTATTCGTGAAATTGTATTAATTTTAAAGTTTTCAACGTATTCGCCCATCCCTCATGTCACTATAGCAATGGCTGCACAAGCAGCAGGAGCAGCGGCTTTCCTGTGGTGCTGACGTGCTGTACGTCCACATAAGTCATTAGAATATTAATCACAATGCAACCAGACAACCAACAAATATAAGGTGCCGTAGTTCTTTAGTTCACAGTATTAAAAAGAATTGAACAAAAGCGGGTATTTTCAACTTCAATCACTTCTTCTATTAATAAATGTTGTCTTCTTGAACCAGCGTGCCCCCCCCCCCCCTGCATGTAACATGTCAGAAATGCAGCACTTATTCACAATTGCAGAAAAACACACAATTTGTGTTACTGAATTAAAAACAAAAAGCAGGAAAAGCTATGATTTAACAGAAATAAACATTCATCTTTCTTCCTGGATAGAAGAACCAATCACACTGACTTGGAAATGTTTACTAGTATGGTGGCATAAAGTTGTTAATTTACAAATTTCGCTTCTAATGTTTTGCTCTCAAACATTCTCCACAATATTAATCTCTGCTCTTAAGAGCGAGGAAGTCTTACAATGATTGTACAGGGCTTTGGTGAGACCATATCTGGAGTACTGAGCACAGTTTTGGTCTCCTTATATGAGGAAGGATATACTTGCCTCAGAGAGGGGTGCAACAAAGGTTCACTAGATTAATTCCTGGGTTGAGAGGGCTGTCCTATGAGGAGAGATTGTGTAGAATGGGCCTATACTCTCTGGAGTTTAGAAGAATGAGAGGTGATCTCATTGAAACATACAATATTCTGAGCGGGATTGACAGGGTAGATGCTGAGAGGTTGTTTCCCCTGGCTGGAGAGTCTAGAACTAGGGGGCATAGTCTCAGGATAAGGGGTCGGCCATTTAGTACTGAGATGAGGAGGAATTTCTTCACTCAGGGTTGTGAATCTTTGGAATTCTCAACCCCAGAGGGCTGTGGATGCTCAGTCGTTGAGTATATTCAAGGCTGAGATCAATAGATTTTTGGATTCTAAGGGAATCGAGGGCTATGGGGATCGGGCGGGAAAGTGGAGTTGAGGTCAAAGATCAGCCATGATCTTATTGAATGGTGGAGCAGGCTCGAAGGGCTGTATGGTCTGCTCCTGCTCCTAATTCCTATGTTCTTAAGCGAAGTGTTTCAGCCTTTGCATGTTAAAATTAGGGACCAAAGTGAATGGCCCAAAAACTGGTGTCAAATCAGACAGTTGACCCAAAAGCATGTGAGCCATAAACAAAGGCTGGCAATTATACTTGGGGTAAGTACTGCCGAATCATTCACATCACTGGCACAAGTTATTTTTTAAAGGGCCAATTGGGTCCCTTGTAAAGGGGGACTGATTTTCTGGTAATGCTTGCATTTTTGGCAAACACCCATGCCTGGACCCTCTGGCTAATGGCTTGTTTGGCTAGTTAATGTAGGCATCTGGCTGCTTTGCATAAACCAGGCTGAGAATAAGGAAATTCCAGACATCAGGGGCCATTTTTGGGGCAGATGGAAGTTCTGTCTCAAACAAGTCCCCACAGAAACTACCAACAAAGGCTGAGACCTGTTGGATCCACATCCTGATACAATTTCTGGCCTCACCAAAGGACTTCCAGAGGACTTACCAGTGTGGCCAATAGCCCTGCAGATTAGTAAAATAATGCTGCTTTAACTTAACACTACGCTTGTTACTGGTCAGGATTGCGTGCTGACAAGCACTCGGGCTGCTGAGGGACTTATTGTCTGATAACCCCATCGGGCTGCTCCCGCAGCGCACTGAAGCTTCGCGCCGGCAACACTGATTGGAGGCGGCAGCTGCGCAGTAACCGCCTCTCACTGGCAGCCATGTGATTGGTAGGCCAGGCCAGCACTGATGGGCGTTGGGAGGGTCCCGCCTTCTCTTTACTCTATTCCATATTCTCTTTACTCTGTTCCATACTAGTGCTTCCGATATGTCTTCCTTTTTCCTCAACCGAGGATTCCCCTCTACCGTGGTTGACACGGCCCTTGACTGTTTCTGTTCTATTTCCCGCACTTCTGCTCTCACCCCTTCCCCTCCCTCCCAGAACCACGATAGGGTTCCCCTTGTCCTCACCTTTCACCCCACCAGCCTCCACATTCAACTGATCATCCTCTGCCATTTCCGCCACCTCCAGCGTGATCCCACCACCAAACACATCTTCCCCTCCCCTCTCCTTTCAGCATTCCGAAGGGACCGCTCCCTCCGCGACACCCTGGTCCACCCCTCTATCACCTTCAACACTCCTTCCCCTTCCCACGGCACCTTCCCGTGCAAGCGCAGGAGATGCAACACCTGCCCTTTCACCACCTCCCTTCCCGCTGTCCAGGGCCCCAAACACCCCTTCCAGGTGAAACAGCAATTTACTTGTTGTACTTGCAATTTAATATATTGTATTCGCTGCTCACGATGCGGTCTCCTCTACATTGGTGAGACCAAATGTAGATTGGGTGACCGCTTTGCGGAACACCTCCGTTCAGTCCGTAAGGGTGACCCCGAGCTTCCGGTCGCCTGTCACTTTAATTCTCCGCTCCACTCCCTCTCTGACCTCACCATCCTCGGCCTCTTACATTGTTCCACTGAAGCTCAACATAAGCTTGAGGAACAGCACCTCATCTTTCGATTAGGCACTTTACAGCCTTCTGGACTCAACATCGAGTTCAACAACTTCAGACCATAACTTCGGCCCCTATTTTTTATTTATTTATTTTATTTATTTTTTCTCTCACATGGCAGCTGTTGATGATTCTGCCATTGCCATTTACACTTCATCCAGAGTAATCTTTTGTTTCTTAACTTGTCCCATTACCATCTCCTTTTGCCTTGCACCATCATCCCTTTTGTCTCTCGATCTCTCCTGCCTTCCATCCTATCACAGACCTTCCCTTTTGTTCTTTCCTCCCCTCCCCTCTTTCCCTGCCCCTACACTTGCTTGAAAATCCGTTACATCTCCAGCTTTTTCTAGTTCTGACAAAGGGTCTCAGACCTGAAACATTAACTCTGTTTTTCTCTCTCCACCAATGCTGCCTGACCTGCTGAGTGTTTCCAGCATTTTCTGTTGTTATTTCTCTTTGCACTGATTGGCCGGGAAACCCTGGTTGTGAGAGCCTGGAAACGCACGTCAGTGGCTGGACAGACCGGCCAATCACTACTACTTCTCTTCTCTTCTTAGGCAGTCCCTCGGAACCGAGGATGACTTGTTTCCACATTAAAAATGAGTTCTCAGGTGACTGATGAGTCCAATGCGGGACCTACAGTCTCTGTCACAGGTGGGGCAGATGGTGGTTGAAGGGGCGGGTGGGTGGGGTGCTTGGGTTGACGTGCGCTCCTTCCGCTGTTTGTGCTTGGCTTCTGCTTGCTCCCGGCGAAGAGACTCGAGGTGTTCGGCGCCTTCCCGGATGCTTCTCCTCCACTTTGTGCGGTCTTGGGCCAGGGATTCCCAGGTGTTGGTGGGGATGTTGCACTTTTTCAAGGAGGCTTTGAGGGTGTCCTTGAAACATTTCCTCTGCCCACCTGGGGCTCTCTTGCCGTGTCGGAGCTCCGAGTAGAGCGCTTGTTTTGGGAGTCTCGTATCGGGCATGCGGACGATGTGACCCGTCCATCGGAGCTGATCAAGCGTGGTCAAAGCTTCGATGCTGGGGATGTTGGCCTGAGCGAGAACACTGACGTTGGTGCGCCTATCCTGCCAATGGATTTGCAGGATCTTGCGGAGGCAGCGTCCGCTGCCTCCCAGTCTCTCCTCTTCTGCTGTTTAAGTTCCCCTGATTCTAATAGTGGGTGCATTTTATCCCTAATTGCAAGTTCAAGCTGCAAGGTTAAACTTACCTGAGCCCACTGCCCATCCCCCGACCATGCCTGTTCTTTGTTCTCTGCCAATCACACAGCTGCCAGTGAGGTGCGGTTACCGCGCAGCTCGGCGTCCCTGGAACGAAGCTTCAGTGTGCCGTGTGGGCCGCGCACTGGCGCTCCATCAAGAGTGCTGCGCAGCTGCGCATGTGCAAAGCTTCGGGGTAACTGTGGACCCTGGTAATGTGGGTCTATGAACATGCTGTTGGCTTAAGGGGGCGAGATCTCGTGCTTACACTATTAAGCATTTGGGTATCCATATTACACAGTGGAACCCTGTGTGACTGGCACCCGGCTGAAAAGTGAAAGGAGGCGAATGATCCACGGAATCGCTGCCATAGACAAACAGTAAAAAACGGGTAGTATAAGCACAAGTGAATTGTGAAAACCATTGTCAAGTGAACAGGCCCTGTTTCACAACACCACATCACTGGCAAAAATGGGGCCAAAAGAATAGTCTTGCTTTCTTCCAGCTGGTGTCTGAAATACAGAACTAAGCAATCAATACATTGCTATAGTAGTCAAAGGCAAGTGACAAGCACAAACATAAGTTGCTATTGTTGATCGATAAGAGGTGGCATTGGTTGTGGTCTGCACACAGTTCAACAAATCAGCTCAAACCACAGTAATGAAGTTACTGTGCTAATTGTGGTGTGATCAGTATTACAAAGCTAATCAATTCTTTTAGGGCACAGAACAGTCCATAACTGTCTGGCAGCTGATGCTCCTGAGGAAAAAAATTGCCAGAAAGTTTTTCTTAGTTTGCTGTTGAAAGCAAATGTGCATTGTGCTGTTTCTTCTGTTAGGGTTTCTGTGCCTAATGAATGTATTGGACAAGTTGAATGTAAAGAGACTCCAATGTGGGGCTGGCCTAACCTTTGAAAGGGTGTTGTGTTTGACCCCAAGATGAGTTTCCGACCACATATCCGCTCCATCACCAAGACTGCCTATTTCCACCTCCATAACATCGCTCGACTCCGCCCCTGCCTCAGCTCATCCATGCCTTTGTTACCTCTAGCCTTGACTATTCCAATGCTCTCCTGGCTGGCCTCCCATCTTCCACCCTCCATAAACTTGTGCTCATCCAAAACTCATCTGCCCGTATCTTAACTCGCTCCAAATCTCGTTCACCCATCACTCCTGTGCTCGCTGACCTTCATTGGCTCCTGGTCCGACAACGCCTCAATTTTAAAATTCTCATCCTTGTTTTCAAATCCTTCCGTGGCCTCGCCCCCCCCCATGTCTCTGTAGCCTACTCCAGCCCTACAACCCTCCGAGATCTCTGCGCTCTTCCAATTCTGGCCTCTTGCGCATCCCCGATTTTAATGTGCTTTCAGCTGCCTAGGCCCTTAGCTCTGGAATTCCCTCCCTAAACCCCTCCGCCTCTCTACCTCGCTTTCTTTTAAGATGCTTCTTAAATCCTACCTCTTTGATCAAGCTTTTGGTCATCTGTCCTGATATCTCCTTCTGTGGCTCAGTGTCAGAAAATGTTTCTTTTTATTCATATCGCTCTTGTTAAGCGCCTTAAGATGTTTTACTATGTTAAATACGCTATCTAAATGTCAGTTGTTCTTGTTGTTGTTATTCCTTTCTAAATGACGCCTCAGATAGCATAATCATTGGTGATCTGTATTCATAATTCAGTAGTGCAGCTCTTACTGTGGCAATAGCTAATTCTCCTTTACTTTATCTTTATTATCTTTATCTTTATTATCCTGAACAAAAGTGAATGTATTCTGTAGAGTCATTGCGCAATTTTGTTGCACAGTATTTACAGAAGAATAAATTGGCTCTGGTGTTTCTGTATTGTTGCGCACTTACCAGGAACAAGTACTGTTTGGAGGTCGGGATAATTTGATGACAGTCCTTGGAAGTTCCACTGGGTCAGGGGATATTAAGGGTCTTGTCTATATAATGAAAGGTCTTGCAACGCTTGAATCATATGAAACAATAGAAGCTAACAGACAGAGAAAGACGAGCTTGTCCCATACAGTCATGTTGCAACTAAGCATCATGACCCTCAATGTTCTCCATCAACCAGCAGCCATGTAATCTCCATTACAAAATGCACAATAGTAGCCCAGGATGACATCCTCTGATTGTGTTTTCTCTTTGTGGGAACGCCTTGCAGGGGTTTCCTTGACTGTATGGTTGAGACGGGGAACTTGCGAGGACGAAGGTGTGTGCACATAGCTGGTTCTACCCAGACAATTGTTTTGGAATATACTGAACCTAAGTACTAAAGTGATCACTGGTTTGGTTAAAATTCCCCATAACTTACCTTTTTGTTCATTATTGATATCCCCCTCCCACTAGTTTTTAGACTTTTGGCAGAGATTCTTTGCTTTTAACTGTCCATTAAATCATATAAATTGGATCAATAAAACTTAATACAATTCTGTGATGGCCATTAGTTGTGCCAACGTGAGACAGAATTTCTACTTGGGGAGAGAAGCCACAATGGGTGGACTCTCCTGTTTGGGGCAAAGTTCCAGTGGGGCGGAATGTCCAGCCACACCTCCACCTCCGCCCCAGCCGTAACCCGTTTCCCTGATGGGGACTCATCGGGTATGCATGATGGGCTCCCAGTGGGAGTCCCACTGTCAAGCGGTGGAGAATCCTGGAAGTGCTGCATCAGGAATGCCACTGCAGAATCAGAAGATCCGGGGAGAGACCTTAAAGGGGCAGAAGAGTCTGAAGATTACAGGAGAGATGTCCCACCAAAGACCTCGGCCAAGACTGGAGCCTTCCACATGCAATATTGGGGATGGAATGGAAGGAGAAGGCCGACACAAGGCCCCCTCCTTCCATGGGGGCACCTCACAGCCTCTATCGATGCTCCCCGGGGGGCTTTGTGCCCCAGAAAGCAGTGGTAGCACAGGTGCAGAAAGAGGGATTTTGACCAAGAGACCTGGTATCCATCCCCACCCTGGACACCTCCCCCCTCACCATTTGTACGTGCCAAGTGGGGAAGGAGCAGGTAGGTGGTCTCGGTGGGGCTGGGGGCAGAGATATCCTGGTTGGGCCTGGGGGTGGCCTCACTACCCCATTTTCCTACCATTTTTGTTGCGATCCTGCTCGATTTGGTTGGGATCGCAGATTAACATTACCCCTCGCCCCCCCCCCCACTAGTCTAAGTTTAGTGTTCTGACTATGTACATTATACCAGGGATTTTACAATGCGCCGTTAGCCAATCACAGCATTTGTACAGCACTTGCACCAGCATCTTGGAGTGCTTGTGTACACACTCGGGGATTGTATTGAAGAAAGATTCTAGCCTGGAAAACTGCTGCTTTTAATTTAATATTCAAATTGCAGCCTTTTTATATTTAAAAAAAACATTTCAAAACCTATTTTTGAAGTACCTCAGTTTGTTGATTTGTTATTCAGTGTCCCAGCAAGCGAAGTATTTTGGATTTTCAATGTTTTATAAAATATGTTTTGCAAATTTTGAAGGTTTTTTCCCCAAAATGATGATGTATTGACATGACAATCTTTGCAAGTTGATTGTCGTCGTGCCTGAGATTCAACTCTATTTTACAGAATGAAAAAAAATATAGTGATCATGTCTGAGAAGAACAATTCAAAGCAATAACCAGTTAATTTGAAGAAGGAAGTGGAGGAAGTAAATTATTAAGTGATTTCACTGTGCTTCAGAAGAAAAGTACAAAATAAATATGGCCATTTAATGTGATGGCAGGTACTCCATCTTGAAAATAATTGTCTAATAAATGTGAAAATCAGATGGTTTCTAATTGTATGCAATACAAATGGGTCAGGTGGTTGCTTTAACTGATGTAGTTGATAAAGTAGCTGCTGGTGTTCTGTAATTACAATGTTTCTGTCGGACAATTTCGATATGTGTGTGTAGTATATTTTAAGGAATAAGAGTCACGTGAAATGTTGTTATTGTGAAAACTCCATGCTTGAGCCTACTGACTGGGTTGTGAATAGCTCCAGCTGATTGTCATGCCAAACCAATCCATATGAAAGGGAGCTGTGGGGAGAAGTCAGCTGGTGTGTGGCTTGGTGACAGATGGTAACCTCTGTTCATTGTGTGGAGCCCCCAGGGTTATGGAGTGGGCTAGACTCTGGGCAGCGTACACTTAACCCTTCACATTTCAGCTAGGCAGGAGGAGCACCAGTTGGAGTCCTGCCAACAGCTCAACTGGAACTGCAGATAGAATTTTCCGTACAAGAATCCTAGGACAGCATATTCTTTCTGGAGGTGAAAACATCATATTCAGAATGACGTGTTTCTTTTTCCTGAGACCTGCAAGTTGAGTTGTTCTGTCTGACTTGTATCTGTGGATGTCTTAATAGTAATAGATAGCCCATTTACAAAGATTACATTTATTCAGTTGTTGGTTCTGCTTTTAATTTTTGGACAATTTTTGATCTCATTGTTTTTAGAATGGTATTTTCTTACTTTCTTCTCTTACCCTTTCATCGATCTTCCTGGAACTCACCATCCTCAGGAAACGGATTACTAAGCTCCTGCTCCCATGTTTTTGCTAATTCAGCCATATAACCAGCCACCCCTAAATAGTCAGGCGTAAAAATATTGCCCGGCACTTACCGACTATGGTTTGTCCCGTTAAATATTCAAAGTCACCTTTGGAAACCGACTTTTGATACGGTCCATCTATTCTCCCCTCACTGATTGTACAGCACATATCATGTGTGATAGTCCGATTTAAACTCGGGGCGTGAGTGTGGCTTGTGGGAGCCAGGGCGAGACGAAAGCTCAAATCCTGGCGCCACGTAAGGCCCGGGGAGATTTTAACTCCCGGGCCTCATTTCAGTGCTAGAAGTGAGTCTCCCCACCCCCGCCCCCCCCACCAAACCCGGTGGGAATCACTTCCTGGCCTGTGTGTTGGGGGGGTGGGGGGAAACCGGGATTTTGGGCAGCTGGAGGGACCAGTTCCCGACATTGGGGTAAGTGGAGGGAGGGGGAAGGTGTTGGAGGAGGGTGGGGGGGGGGGGGGGGGGGGGGTGAAGTCCGGGGCAGGTTTCCTTCTGGGGCCTGGAGGAGCATTCCTGCTTCCTGGGCCTCTTTTGGCCCTGATTTGTTTTCTGGGGGCAATGGCGATTAAAATCATGTTAGGATCCTATTTGCAGCATAGGACCCTGACCGTTGCGTATTTCTGCGGTCTACCGGTGGCAGCCGCCTTCTGAAACCCGGGCGTTAAATTGGCGTGAGCGGAAGGCAAGTACTCTGCCCTATTTCAACCCCTCCACACGCTCCGTTCTCCTTGGGGGCGAGGGATTGAAATTAGGGCTGTTTTTTTCTTTTACCTTCCTTTGTTGAGCTTCAAAATTTTCCATTGTTGGAGGGGCACAGTTTCCCCCAAGCCCTTGTGCAGGTAAACGGTGGTAACTGAGTATAGGGTAGAGGGGCCATGGAATAAACCAGTATGAACTTATCAAGCATGTGATTGATAAAAAGGCTTTGCACGTATGAGGTGAGTTATTGCACACGATAGAAACAATTCAAAAATCATAAACCAAATAGAAAAGCTGGAATTAAGGTCTTGTCTAGTGACTTGGAGACAGCAAACTATAAACAGAATCACCGAGCGGAGGAAGCATCTTTTTGAATGTCTTTACGTAAATAGTTTTTTGTGAAAAGAGGACATTGTGTGGTGGGGAAAAGCATGGGGGAACCAGTGTTGGTGAATGAGAAATCGAGAGTACAAGTGGCAGCTGTGAAAAAGCAAATGCCTGTCAGAGAATAGTGATAGAATAGGGAGTTTGAGGGAATTCCGTTTTGTGATTAATTGTGGACATGTGTAAACAGGTTTTAATTTTGGCCACAGGTTTTCCAATGATAGTCAAATGAACTCCTTTTTAACCTTTCTACACTCAACCTCCACATGCAAAGCTACCTCCCAGCCCACCCCTCATGCTCTTTCTGTGCTCTTGCAGCCTAGAGCAATGGTTTACTATTTTTGTACTATTTAAATATTTTATTGTAAATAGTTTTGTACTGATTATTTTTACTGCAATATTTGAAGTGATTCTGTTGGCCCTATACATCTTGCTGCAGTTTTTGCTAGTAAAACAATTAAAGACACACTTAAAATGAGAAGGTGATACAGCAGAGTGAGAGAGATTACCCGAGGTCGAGTACGAATCTCTTAAAGGGCTAGTGTCCCTGGTGTTTTGACCTTGGGAAATGATGCAGAATGAAGGAGATCCGACCTGTGTAATCTTGTTCTTTGAATAAGGCTCACCCTGTACATGCAAAGCTCCATTCCAGCCTAAAGCCCTTGTGATGAGGCATGGGTTAGAGCTCTGTTTTTATTGTGTTATCTTTCAGTGGTCTTGATGTCACGGTGGGAGAGGTGTATATGTCCTGCACTGGGATTTCAAATTTTTTTTTAAACAATATTTGCAGAGGCCATTATTTTTTCTATAAAAATGAGTAATACTTTGAACAAAAAGTGCACCTGGTACTTTCTTTCCTCTTTAACAATGCACATCTCAATTTCAAATCACATCCTCATTTGCTCAACAGGAAAGATAGTTCCATTGTATCAAACAGAGTTTTGGCAAAGAACTAATAGAACAGCATGGAAACCAGGCTTTATACGTAAACAGTGGGGAGAGCGAGGATTTCTTAAAGGGGTAATGTTTCCTGGTGATTTCCTGTGGACTGACAGCAATATCCTACTTAAAAGAAAACAACCGTACCTAAGTACAGGAAACTCTTTGGTATCCGGCACCGGGGTGGTGCCGGTTGAACAAAAATTCCGGATAACGGAGAGTTATATCTACTGAGGCTATTTTTAACAAACAAAAATAAAAAAATCAAGAAATGTGCAGTATACAGTATTTGGGTACTCACTTATAGAATGTTGTGTTAAATGGATGGTGGAAGATGCTTGATTAAGTACAGTACTGCCAGTTGAGGGTAATCCATAACTCTTTAATTACTTAACAGTAAAACAAAACTTATAAACGACTCTATACAGTACTGTAGTTGACTGTACACTTATTCCGAGTCAGCTGGTTCATCAGGAATATCCGTACCAGCTGGGTCATCGGGATCATGCATTTCCACAGATTCCACAGATTCTTCAGGCACTTCCGCTGCTTCAACTCTTTTGGAAGCTTTCTTAAACATGTTGCGGATGTCGGTTTGCTTAGTGGACTCTTGCCTTTTCTGTAGAAACGTGGAATGCAGAATATGGAGTTGCATAACTTCTTGGGCAGAGTAGCAAGTCTGCCTTTCAGCAAATTTGAGGATTGAAGAAAATCCTTCTGCAGCTTTAGCCCAAGAAATTTTGTTCTCTTCAGAAATATCATCCTCTTCACTTTCCATCTCACTTTCCTTTTCTTTCTTTGGATTCAAAACATTCTCAATTATTTCATCATCACTTAGCATATGCACAACACCAACTTCTCTATCTGCATCAACCCACTGCTCGATATCACTTTCACTGAGGTGACGTAGAGGGTTTGCTTGGCCTGCATTTTTCACCATGCCAGCCATTTCCATTATTGTACTCTTCTTGGGACGAACATTGAACCCATGAAATTCCTCCTCTGAAGAAGAACCTTCAGCAAACATTACAGAAGGCCACAATTTGCGCCAGGCTTGCCTCAGAGTGTGACCTTTCACAAAGTTCCAGGAATATGCAACATTATAGATGGCATCTTTAATATTGTATTCCTTCTGAAATGCGTGAATATTGTCATCTTGGCTTATCAGTTTACGTAGGAAGTCTTTCTTGTAATGACACTTCAGATTTTGGATAACGCCCTGGTCCATGGGTTGGATGAGAGAAGTTACATTTGGTGGCAAATAAATGGTGAAAATATTTCCCGAAACCAACTCGGATTCATGCGGATGGGCTCTACAATTATCAAGCAATAAAATGCATTTGCTATCTTCAGGTTTCCCTATCGTTCCCTCACAGATGGAACAAAAATATGATGGAACCAATCGGAGAAGATTTCCTTATCCATCCAAGCATTTTTTTGAGCTTTGTACTCAACAGGTAAGTGCCTCACATTTTTAAATGCACGGGGATTTTTATACTTCCCAATAACAAGAAGTTTAACCCGGTGTGATCCAGCAGCGTTCGCACATGTTAGCACGGTTACACGATCTTTATTTTTCTTGTAACCTGAAGCATTAGCCTCACCAGCCCCAGCAAGCATTGATTCTGGCAAAAACCTCCAAAACAAGCCAGTTTCATCGGTATTATATATCTGTTGGCGACAAATCATGTTGCTGCACAATCCGACTGAAATAATTGCAGTATTCTTCTGCGGCGTCGTGATCAGCTGATTTCTTCTCCCCGGAAATATCGAGTCGTCGTATCCCGTGCCGTAACTTGAAGCACGTTAGCCATCCCTCGGAGAAAGCACACTTGTCAGTGAGCTCCATCCTTTCGTAGAAATCCTTCGCTTTCTCGATTAGCATGGGTCCAGAAATTGGAACACCCTCTGAATGCTTAAGAGAAAACCATTCATAAAGCACGGTATCCAGCTCTTCAAGCTTAGGCTTACGAAGCGTACGCCGTTTCTCTACACTCTTGCATGTCTCCGAGCTTGAATAAAACTTGAGCAGCTTATCCTTCTGCGATTTGATGTCGTAGATTGTTGACGAACCGATTTTGAATTCATTCATAATGTTGATACGCTTCTCTCCCCTTTCTAGTCGTTGGCATATCTCGATTTTCTGGTTTAAAGTTAAGACCACTCTCTTCCTTTTGCTTGGACCAGCTTTTGGGAATTCCATAATGCAAGATGGGGGAGATAATTCCCGATAAAGATGGAGAGACACACAGAACAATGGTGGCTAGGAAGAGACTACCAGCAGCGCGGGAGACACACAGTAAAATGGTGTATCAGAAGAGACTACCAGCAGCGCGGGAGACACACAGTAAAATGGCCGATCAGAAGAGACTCCCGGCAGCGCGGGAGAATCAGACTCCTGTTATTGCAGTGTTCGGACTTCCGACAGCGCCAGGAAGCCGAGTAGTGGCACTTTGGAGAACTACCCCCACTGACTAACTCGGCGTTCGCGGGAGACTCGGACTCGGCAACATTGCCGGTTATTTGAGAGGAGTTTTCGGAGTATGATTTTTGCCGGTTAATAGAGAATTCCGGATATTTAGGTGCCGTTTAAACGAGAGTTTCCTGTACCTTCTGTTGCCTCGGCCCTAAGCTCTGGAACTCCCTGCCTCACCCTCTCCGCCTCGCTACCTCTCTTTCCTCCTTTAAGACACTCCTTAAAACCTACCTCTTTGACCATCTGCCCTAATTTATCCTTATGTGGCTTGGTGTCGAATTTTTTGTCTTAAAATACTTCTGTGCAGCGCCTTGGGATGTTTTACTATGTTAAAGGTGCTATATAAATACAAGTTGTTGTTGTAAGTACTCCAACAATTTCCTTTGTAGTTTGTGTCCTGGGCAATATTTGTAATGTGCCACCCTCCATATTGTTTATAAATACTGTGAATTGAAATTCTGTTGTAGTTGTATAGGATAGTTTTGCAGCTGTATTTCAGTGATAGTTAGAAGTACTGTCTTGCTAGAAAATATACACTTAATCCCTGTGTGACTGCAGGGAGCTTTCAGCTCCTCTGAGAATTTTCCCCAGCTGTCCTAAGTAGGAGAAGGTGTGTTATTTGCTTTATTGCAGTGTATGTAATTTCATAAACAGTATGGCCTAGAAATTTGTTGCGGGCGGTGGTGTAAAAAGAGCGGTATCGGATCGGCCGCCGGTTGTACGCAGTGCCTGATATTCAGTTTTAGTGACTGCAATAGAACTGAATAGCAGGGCTGCCTATAACAAGCGGCCAGTCCGATACCGCCCCCGACCAATTTCTAGGCCAATATACCTTGTCTGTAACTCTTTGAAAGCCATACAAGATATTAGAGAGAAGCACTTTTAATACAATTCCCCTGCAATGTAGCCATAAATGGTATCGGTCACATCGGAGGTTGTGAGACATCAAATGTTCTGATGATGGGCTACTGTAGTTAGTTATATACAGTAGGATGACGGTTGCATTTTCCAGTGGATCTTTAGGGGAAATTTGTAAAATTCAGGCTGTCATGATAATTGTGTCAAATCTGGTGAATGATGTGTCATTATATTGATATAATAATAAAGAAACAGTACTTTGTGGTTTTACTGCAGGTATTTTCATTACATTCTAATCTCTCATTGTCAAGTTTGGCACATTAAGGTTTGATTTTTCTATCAGGCCTTTCCCACTAAGTATGTCGGAGTGACTTTACTGATGGGACACTTTAATATGAAAAGTACAGAGAATTAAAAACCGGGGATGCTAGAAAGACACAGCAGGTTGATCAGCATCTGAAAAGGGAAAAGACGAGTCGACCTTTCATTGCTCCGAGAAAGGGCCCACGCTCTCAGTATTAACCCGTGTTTGGTCTTTTCCGATGCTGGCTGACCTGATGTGTGTTTCCAGATTTTCTGTTTATAATTTGTACGTGTGAAATTTTAAACAAATCTTTCTATCTCAATGTTTCGAGGATTGATGTGCACTGGATTTTATGTCTGCTGCTTTCTTTAGTGCTTTTAGGTATTATACAAAATACTACTTGAACCGTCAGCCAAATTAAAATTATGATATAATTTGTTAAATTCAATTAACGTCTTTTAATTTGAAGCATATTTCACCTAATTATTCCAGTCATTTTCTGATAATTTGACAATTATAATAATGTATGTAGCATTTTCCTCATAGTGGTTGTTTATTTCCCCAGGATAGTAACCTGCTATTACCTTAATTTGTCTGTTGCTGCGTTTTGCCCGTCCTCAATTAAACTCAAGTAACCTCTTCTACAATAATGATGGATCCAAAGTGCTCTTGTTGCATTTAGGATTGACCTGTCTGTTGATTTTTCATCTGTATGAGATCATGCGTATTAAAATAAACAGGCATCACTGTGAGTTTAAAATTTGAAATTGTCACCTCTGTGTTTAAATCGCTCTGTGGCCTCGCCCCCCTATCTCTGTAACCTCGTCCAGCTCTTCCCATTCCCCGTCCCCACTGCACCAAACTCTACTTCTCGGACACTGGCTTCTTGTGCAGCCCCCTCCCTCCCTTCCCCTATCATTGGCAGCCATGTCTTCAGCAGTCAATCACCCAATCTTTGGAAATCCCTCTGCCTGTGTACCTCCTCCTCCTCCTTTAACATCCTCCTCCAGACCTATCTCTTTGACAAAGCTTTTTTTTTGGTCACTTCTTTATCTCTCCTTTGGCTCAGTAACCATTGTTTACCCTTATTCCCACATTACAACAGTGACTACACTTCAAAAAGTACTTCATTGGCTGTAAAGCGCTTTGAGACGTCCAGTGGTCGTGAAAGGCGCTGTAGGAATACAAGTCGTTCTTTCTTTTCGTTCGTTCTTTTCGTTCGTTCTTTTTCTGCTGTGAAGCACCGTGGGACATTTTTCTACATTAAAGATGCTATATAAATGCAAATTGTTGTTTATATATTGCAGTATATAGAGGATAGGCAGTGCAGAATGGTCATTAAGCACCACATCCTAAAACTCCTAATCTGTGGCACTTAAAAAAAAATACACTGGCCACCATGAAAGAAAAAAAAACATTTCATATGGAAAAATGTACTAATTGTTGCACTATAAATAATAACAGATTTGAAGACATGAATCCAGGTTCAGCTGATGAACATGAACCACCTGAGCTTCACATTCATGCATTATGCAGCTATTGATTGAATTGATGCTTTGTAATTACTGTAACGTATACATGAATGGGAAAGGCTTGATAACCCATGAGTGATATTCACCAGAGGAATAACATGGATTAGCCAGTGCATATTCTGTTCGTAAAAGCTATGGATTACCTAAAATAGAATAAAACAATGTAAACCTGCATGTGTGTCACGTTTTAAACCATTTCTCCTTTGCTCTCATCTTCCCTCTTTCTTTTCTGAAGGTGTTGAGTCCTTGCTTGGGTAGGGTTACATCAGTATAAGTTTCCTTCTAGTGCCTTGCCCAAGTGTCCATTATTCATGTGTTTTGCCTGGCTATTTGACTTTGAGGACACCATGACTGGCCTCACCTAACGTGTGCACATGCAATTCTAGCAGGGACTGTTTGATAGCAGTAGAGAGAGAGAGAGAAGACTAGCTGCCTGTCACCTCCACAAGCCAGGAGTGTCGAAGGCCAATGTAGCACTCCTACTTCTGCTACTTCTACTATTCTTGGTCTGAATCGCACGACTACTTAGATAAACTTGCTGAGCTATTAGGCGGAGGCTCTTTTTAAAATTTTAATAATCCTTTTTAGTATACTTTGCTCTGGGCTAGTTTAGTTTCATTTGTGGTACAGAAAGAGGCAGCGGCAATTGGATTTCTGACAGCCAGGTTTTTGGGGTTGCTGTTTCTCCCTCTAGCTGGCAAAACTGCCCTCACTGTAAATAAGGTCCTTCTACCAGCTGCAAGGTGAAGCTGAGAAAGAGCTGCTTTCAAAAGTGAGGAGCACAACTTATAACCCGTGACAAATTATCAGTACTTTTGTAGTATGTTGCGTATTGATGGCCAAGCATCTGTCCCATTAAAGAGAAAATGTTATGCCGCTGGTAGGAATACTACTACAGCAAAGATATGTATGACATGTGGCGACTTGCAGTTGCTGCCTCATGGTGTATGGCATTGCACCTCAAACTGAGGCACTCCCCACTTTCCACAGGCATTAAGCCCTGTCCATGCAAAGTGGTCTGATGGGCTCGTGAACATGGAGGTCAGAGGTGGGCTTTGGCAACAGTGCTGCGAGGCAGAGACCAGGCTTTTACAGTAACTCTCTTGTGGTGCTCCCAACCATTACCAAAAAGACTCATTTCCGTAGCAACCAATAAACTGCTGCTGTGGAGGTGGTATGTGCTAGCCCAGCCAATTGGATGGCCCTTCCCAAGCCCCAATCCCACCTCTTTCTAAAAAGGTTTTTCCCCCATCACAGAAGCTGGCAGCCATAGCAGTAAATAGCCCAGTGGATGAACAGGTTCTTACACGAAGCTAGTGGGGGCCTTGGAGGGGTTCAAATTCCTTTACTAAAACTCAGCCTGAAAAAGTTTGAGAAATGGATGTGCAGGTAATGAGGTGCGAGCAGGCACCCTCCTTGTTTTCAGTGGAAAATAGTTGAGTACAGTTTGGCAATTGAAGCAGTGTTTGGCTTGTGTGATGCTTTTACAGGACCAAAGGAAACCATAGCAAAGTGTTATCATTTTTTAACAGACAGTATAATTCCACCACAATAAAAAATGGAAGTAAAGAACACTGGGCCTCAATGCACCATTTTACCCCAGCACGCTGCCACCCTTTGGATGATTCCTGTCATCCTTTCAAAAATGACTGTACAATTCCCCACTCTCAGCCAGCAAGGAATTGGAATGAGTGGTTTGTCAGTTGTTTTATTTTGATAGCAATAAGATGGTGAGGAGCCAGGACTGCATTAAAAGCCCTTCTTGCTGAGCTGAAGTTGCTGGTGGGCTCTGATTCAAACCTGTGTCATTCTTGACAGACTAGGCACATTTCACTGTTCAGTCCTTCCCCAAAATCAAGTCACCAGTAATGGGAAAACCAGGGGAGAAAGAACAAAGAAAAACAAATGTTCTAATATGAAGACCGAAAGGAGATTTTTAAAATAAAAAATGAATTAAATGTAGTGTGTCTCCAAGTAGTGGGAGAAGTGCCATTTCAAATTTACATTCAGAGACTTTCCAGTCTACAGTTCGGAAGTAGGAAGAATTCCGTCCAGCTATAGAAAATTGTGCAGACCCAAATACTCACTGACAGCAGACTCTGATCATTCTTCATTATGGGAGCATATAATGAAGTACATATTCCGAGATTATTTATTGCAAGAGAAATGGACATTATGTTCTTGTTCCTTGCTAACACTTTCCAGGGCCTGAAATCTAGAGCTCCTGATCTTACACAGCTTGAGATATTTTCAGCTAATGCTGCCACTCATTTTAAGCTGAATAAACCTGACATTTTTCAAAGGCAACCTGAGATTAATTCTGTAACTGGAAGTATTTTTGCAATAAGCCAGAAAGAAAGATGTGTGACCAGTAAAAAGGTGATTAACAATAAAAGCATAGATGGGTACCTGTGTCATTTAATGATGTTGTGCCTTTTACAAGGCCAGCAGATCCACTCAGGTGATGCATACATCTGCCTGTGGCCTTCTTGAACATGCCAAGTGTCTGGATCAGCATCGAGAGGAGCTTCTTGTAATCACCAAATTGTGCCACTGCAGTCTCTCAGTACAAACTGGAAGATGTCCCGTTCACAGACTGTGTTGCAGTGATGGAGCCGTGTTATCTATTCAAGTTACCTTACACTATGGCGATATTTAGTCTTTATTTTAAAATAAAGGGGGATAGGAAAGGAATCATTTATTCTCAGTTGATGGAGTACAAAATTTTACCTTTGAGGGGGCAGAGGACCCAAGCTGACTGTCGTCTGGCAAAGTGTACACACCTGAAACATTAACTTATCAGTTCTATCTACAGATGCTGACCGCCCTGGTGAGCGCTTCCAGCATTTTCTGTTTGTTTCAGATTTCCAGCTTCTGCAGTTTTTTTTGCTTCTTCACATATGGACACTTTGGCTGTGATTTTCCCAGGTCCGTGGCGGGTGACCTCGGTGGCGGGTCCCAATCCCGCTGCTGGCTCCATTCCGACATCCGACATGACTTTCCCCTGATGGGGCTTGTTAAGCCCGCCCAGCACGTTCTCCGGCCAAATGAAGGAAGCGGGTCTGGTGACATCATTTGATGACGCGTCATCAGCCGGTTTCCTTAAAGGGACCATGTGCAAATTTACTTTGACATTTGTGCTGTCAGTGTTCTATGGCATTGAGGTGCTGCAAGCACTGCACAGAGGTGCAGGGCTGTACCCAGGCTCTCCTATGACTCCCTCATATGCTTATGGAGGGAATCACAGCACGCAGGGAGGTCCTCTTCCCTTCCGATCGGCGGAAGAGACCTCCCCAGGAGACCAACGCAGCCTGGTTGCTAGTTGCACAGGAGGACACAAGCAGGGCTGTCGTCAGGAGGACCAGGCTGCAGTGGCGCAAACCTTTCAATGATCTCAGTAGATCACGAAACGTTACTGCAAAGCTACACTCAACCTCATCCTGCTGTGCCACTCATCACATCCCCATCACTCTGCCTTCCCTACCCTACTCCTGCACATCCTTACTCACACCAACTTACCTTGCACCTCCACCCATCCCTCTCTATCTACATTATCACTTCCCCATCTCACTAGCCACCCCTCACACTTACCCTCATCCTAGTCCAATCATACCAACTAACAACACACAAGGGTAGGCAATGGTCATGTGAAGTTTCTGTTAATGTGCTGTCAAACATTGAAATCTTTATTTTCAACACTTTGCGTTCTTGGACAGATTTGTGTGCACCTTTGGAAGTGGCTTAGTGAGTTGCAGTGAATGGTGAGACACAACGGTACCCCCCGCCACAGTACTGATGAGTGTGAAAGGAATGGCTTGGGCATTGTAGGGATGCTTTATGTTGGTGTGGGGTGGTGCCAACCTGGCGCATCATGTGGCAGCCAGGGTGTGCAGTGTCAAGTGAAGAAAATGTGGCCATGGTGAGGCCACACCTGGCGTTCCTGGCAGCAATGTGGTCGGGTGCTCAGTCCTGTGCAGCATCAGGTGATTGCGGAGAAGGTTGGTGTTGTTGTTGGTGCTGCTGGTGTGCCTGGTGATGCTGATGTTGGGGCTGATTGTGGTGGGATTCTAAGGGCCAAGGTGAGAGAGTATATAGTGCATCCATGCTGATGGAATAGATGGCAGGTGAAGTAGAGATGACAGAAGCGATCTGTCACTGGTGGGAGAGATAATGAGGTCAGACTGGATGGAGACTTGTGTAAAGATTTGCAGCATTCTGAATCTGTAGTGGAAATGCAGTTTAGAGAAGCTAGTGGTTAAGGGAACATTTCTCAAATCAGCTGGGAGCTTTGACTTGACATTTGAAACTGTCAACTCATCAGCAGAGTCAATGGCAAGTGACCTCCCGCCTCAGCTTCACAGACGAGGTCCAGGCACAGCGGGAAACAGGTGGGCGACCTGTCAAATTCAGGAAAAAGCAGGGGGAAAAAAAGCATTAAGTGGCTGTAAACAAGCAATTAATGATTTGAATCGGGTCCCCTGCCACTGCCTGTCGGGTCTGCTCAGCGCTGGCAGACCCGACATTGGGAAATGCAGGTGTGCGCATTTTGACAGCAGGTTCCCGACCCAATGTCAATCATTTTAAATTTCACAGCTGACCCGCCACACATCCCGTCCGCTGAGCGCCGGCAAAATTGCGGCCTTTTCTTTGAGTTCCTTTCTTCACATTTTCCTGAAGGGGCCGATATAGTAAATGTCAGCAGGCTATTTGACTATAAGAGAGTATCATAATTGAGCCTGATCATGTGTTCATCCAACATCCACTTTCCAACAGGAGTCATTGGATAGTAATTAGGACTGGGGATCCTGGTTAATTCCTTTACCCCTCCGGCAGCCCAACTGGTGTCATGACTGAGATCAGCTAACTTAACAGACTTGGAATCGAACCTGGGATGTTCTGGATGGTTTGGATGCTTTGTATATTTAGGCTATCGGGAGAGTGCTGACAGTGGACAAACTTACTGTCCATTCATTTTGCTAAACAAATAATTTTGTGCATCAGTTGGGTTGGATACCAATCAATTGCTTGAAAAGGTACAAGCTCTTAAGTGTCAGAAATTCACTATTTTGCAACTGGAATTGATGCACTGCTGAAAGCTGAAATGCTAATTTTGTGTGATGGGATGTATCAGTCCCTGTGAATGGTGACGTGTGGAAAAAAATCAGGAAAGGACCAAGCTCATTTCACTTGATTTGTGCAATGCTGCAACATTCTTGTACTGTGTGACACGAGGAATGAACAATGCTAGTTTCTCTATTCTTTACTTACAATCTAACTTCTGTTGACTGCAGTGTTGTGGTAAGGTTATCATTTTTAATAAAGGATAATTCAGTATCAGCTGCTAAGACTGAAAACTAGTGTTTGAGATTTCAAAAATTGTTTTATTGCCTTCGTGAAGTGATCTGATGCCATTCTATTACTTAACAAAGTATACGTTGGTGGTTAATTCTTTCACACTTGATGAAACTTTCATCAGTGAAAGAAGACCTCATCAAACCTCTGGAGCTACTGGTGGCTCAACTTTCAAACCACTGCATACTTTATATTTTGTCAGCAACAATTTGCTTCCAGACCATTGGTGGAAAGAGGGGATCTCCACCTCCATTTTTGATGAGCACCGTCTACCGCACTGAGTGGAAGAATAAGGCAGCCACATACTCTTTGGAAAAGAAGTGTCTAAATGGGATAGAGGAGCAGAGGAATCTGGGGTACAGATACACAGATCACTAAAAATAGCGACACAGGTTAATAAGGCCATAAAAAAACAAAGCAAGCACTGAGGTTCATTTCTAGAGGGATAGAACTGAAAAGCAGAGAAGTTATGTTAAACTTGTTAAACCTTGGTTAGACCGCACTTGGAGTACTGTGAACAGTTCTGGTCTCCATATTATAAAAAGGATATAGAGGCATTGGAGGAGGTGCAAAAAAGATTTACTAGAATGATACCAGAACTGAGAGGCTATACCTATCAGGAAAGATTAGGCTGGGGCTCTTTTCCCTAGAAAAGAGAAGACGGGTGACCTGATAAAGGCATTCAGGATTATGATGGGGTTTGATGGGGTAGATGTAGAGAAGCTGTTTCCACTTGCAGGCAAGACCAGAACTAGGGACCATAAATATCAGATAGTCACTAATAAATCCAATAGGGAACTCAGGAGAAGCATCTTTACCCAGAGAGTGGTTAGAATGTGGAACTCACTACCACAAGGAGTAGTTGAGGCGAATAGCATAGATACATTCAAGGGGAAGCTAGATAAGTACATGATGGAGAAAGGAATAGAAGGATATGCTGATGGGGTGAGATGAAGAGGGTGGGAGGAGGCTCGTGTGGAGCGTAAACACCGGCACGGACTGTTGGGCCGAATGGCCTGTTTCTGTGCTGTAAATACTTTGTAACTTTATAATGAGTGGTTTTCCCATTGCATTACATTCTATCTCTGTGCGCATTTCTCAACAAGATGGCCAGCCATACTGAAATGTTACAATTCTGTTTGACGAAACAATATTTTAATTGGCAAGTGATGCTGTAAATTCCAGTTTAAAAAAAATGCTGTCTGTATTAATTGGCTGATGGATGCCACAGTAGCACAGTGGGCTGAAGTTGTAGAACATCTCACCTGCTCCTGTACTGGTGCACTTCAGGGCAAAGGACCCCAAATTCCTTTTTAAGTGAGAAACAGGAGAATGGCAAAGAACAGCCCCACAAACAAAATTGTGAGAATGCATAGCTTTACAATGTGTGTTTTATATAAGAATACAGCTTTTTAGTGGATTCATTAATACAGAGAAAGCACTTTTCATTAGAAGAGGAATTTCCAATGCCGAACTGGAAGATGACCTTCTTGAAAGCTTGAGGCTCTTGAGCTGGTTAATGAAACGTGCAGGGTTCTTTTGCTTTCTATTTTATTTTCCTTTCTCCTTGGACTATGTTAGTGAGGTCAATAGCCAGTTCATTAAATGGAGGATGGAGAGGTGCAACCTCTGACCAAATACAGCACCATGCTACCTAGCCGTGCAGAATTGTTCATTTTTCTATCTATTTATTTTGTATATTTATGTGGAGGAGGGGATCATTGTATTGGATTATCTCATTTTTGGGACTTAAATTGCAAGCTATTGTGGGGATATCAAAAAAAGGACTGCTCTGCAACACGGTGGCATAGTGGTTAGCACTGGTGCCTCACAGCGCCAGGGACCCGGGTTCGAATCTGACCTAGGGTGACTGTCTGTGTGGAGTTTGCACATTCTCCCCGTGTCTGCGTGGGTTTCCTCCGGGTGCTCCGGTTTCCTCCCACAGTCCAAAAATGTGCGGGTTAGGTTGATTTGGCTATGATAAATTGACCCTTAGTGTTAGGGGGGGATTAAATATGTGGGGTTATGGGGATAGGATGGGATATGTTAGGGGGAATTAAATACGTGGGGTTACGGGGGTAGGGTGGGATATGTGTACTGTGGGGATTAAAGCAGGGACAGGGTACTGGATTTGGATGATCAGCCATGATCGTATTGAATGGTGGAGCAGGCTCGATGGGCCGAATGGCCTACTCCTGCTCCTAGATTCTATGTTTCTATGTTTCTATGTTTTAATGTACACTTCTATATGTAGATAAATATTTCAGTTCTTTCAAATACTTAAGCGCATCCTTGAAAATGGTCTACTATAGTCATCTAAAACTGATCCAACATCTACTGCTTAAAAAAATTCAAAGCATACAATTTAAAAGAATACATGAGAGTCTTCCATACCTCACTTTTCTTTTACTAAACTATGTGAAGCAACTTGGGGTTAACTGCTGGGGCTGAAATCGGCAATTTTCCCATGTGGGAAATTGAAGGAACCGAGCCTGAATCCCATCATTTATACCATAAAAGAGGGAATTACATAAACAATTGAAAAAATCTATTAAGGGGCAAGGGATTAGAGTGGGGAGAAGGTTGCTACAGTAGGGGAGCTGGCACCAGCACAGGCACCAGGGGCCAAATGGTCTCCTTATCTGTGAACCTGGGCTGTTCACTATATTTATATAAAAATATATTCTGTATGTATATTCACACAGCGTTCTAGAATTGAGCTCTGTCACTATTCGAGTATAGCAGAATCCAAATGGTGCCAAATTATTGTTTTATTAACTCTCCTCTGGGATTGGCATAAACTTGGCCACAAATCTCATGCTAACACATGCCATATATACCCAAGGGTTTCTTCAATCTTCCTCCACTGTCCAAGATTCAATTGTTCTTTTGATTAAATGTAAATTTTCATGTTGCCCAGTAGGGGAACTGCTGCGCTGATTTAATGGTTATTTTGGATGAGAGCTGCACGAGAAGAAAAACAAAACAAATGAAATCTTTTTAATTAGAAAATGCGAACCAGAAAAGTAATTCTTCTCATCGGCTTTTGCCTCGCACCTGGAATGGGAAATGTGCTTTTTAAAAATTCATCCTCCTCTGCGGTGTGTTTCAGTGGTGTGACAGAGGGAATTCAAGCACTGGGTACTTTATGTAGACCCTGCTACAATAGATATGGTGAGTATCAGGACACATGGGCCTTTCTGCCCTCATTCTGGATGGAAATCCTTGCCAATGACAGAGCGCATCAGAATTTTTTTTATCACTTGAAGGAAAGACCATCATAACTCACATTATGGATACTTCATATTAACAAAAGACCAGGAACTTGCTGTCACTGGTAAAAGGTCTCCGACAGTATATCATTAGTAAATCCTGCTGCTCTGACACAGCTGAGGGCTAATGCATTTTGTAGTATTTTTGATTGCACTATTACGTCATATTCTGGGAGGTTCTCCTTTATATTGGTTAAGAAATGAAGTGCACAGCAAGAAATTTCGATTTGTTTCAAATCAAGGTGTTTGTTAATAAGAAAAGATGCCGCATTATATTTTAATATCATTTGTGAAATTGGTTGTTATGAAGTGATAGTACTGCTGTAAGAGCCAGATTCAGGAGATTACAGAGCACTATATGCAATAGACCCACAAACGCACAGGGAAAACATTTTGCTGTATATTTTAGCTGACTAAACTAATTTAATATATATATTTCACCTAAAAAAAAAAACCCAGTTGGTAAGAGAATGCTACCTGTCCTCCTCCTTGGCTGTCTGAGCACGCACGCACCAACTCCCAGCAGACTCTCTGATAGCTTTGTAGATTGGGAAATTTGTCTGTAATGCAAAGAATTCTAAGAAGAAAGCCTACTTAAGCACATATCTGTGCGGTACTACTGCCCCATGGGATGCTGACTTGAAAATTGCTACCTGTTCTTGAAATGAATTGGAACAAAACGAACTCCCCTGCAGCTTGCTGTGACTCCGACTGCAAATCTATGCTGTCTTCGAAAAGCCCAAATGAATTGTTTTATTAGGCATCAGTATTTAAATGTCTGCTGTAAATGTGCCAGCAAATGGAGATGAAGATAGACAGAGAGCTAGATCCGTATGTCCCCTGTGCCATCTATGGTGGTCTGTGCTGTGCCTACCTCTCTTTATTTTAAAACAATGCACCTTTAAAATATGTCAGAGCAAAAATGCTGTCATTGAGCAGGTTTCAAGTTATAAATGGAAGATGCTATGAAGAGCTAGTTCTTAATTGCCACCTAATTTGCATAAGTATGCAAATTAATGACCTCTCATATGAATAGTAATTTTTCATAAGATTTTTCAGATCTGCTTGAAAGTAACAGTAATTAAAAGTAGTGTTCTGCCTGATCTTGACTAAAGTGTGCATATTATGCATGTGAATATATAAGAGCCCACAGTCTTTTCTGTTTAAAACAGCTGGTCCAAGGCCAGTAGCAATCGAGGTTGTGCTCCTTTGACTGCTTGTCCTTTCCTGCTGTCTTCATTTCTATCCAATGGCAACAATCTTTGTGTATTAATAAACCAGTGACCAATATCTGCCCATTAAACTGATAACTTCCACATGCACTTACGTTACCTTCAGTGGACAGAGTGTTTTGTACCAAAATGTCATTTGTTATCGTTAGAAATGTGCACTTTTTAAAGTTAAAATTTCTCATTATTTAAATTATATTAGTCCATTTTAATGTAATGCTATCAATTTACAACTATATGGAAGGAAATATTATATAGTTGCTAGGTGATGTCTATTTTTATGCACAAAAGTCAGAACTTTTAGTGCCTTATCACTTCTCTCAAACATCCCAAAGTGCCTCACATGCAACAAATTACTTTGAAGTCCAGTAACTGCTGTTAGATGATGTTTTGTGAGCAGCAAGATATCTCAATTAGCTATAAAATAAATAACCATTTACTCAGGATTTGGTGGCATTGGTTGAGGGAGGACATTGGGAGAACTCCCTTGCTCTTCTTTGAATAATGCCATGGGGTCTTTAACATGGATCTGAACCATCAAAACCAGCAGACAAGGCCTCAGTTTAATGTCTCATCTGAAGGATGGCAGCTCCAACAATGCAGCACTTCCTCTGCAGTGCAGTGCAGTGGAGCATTTATTTATATTTGTTCTTGGAAGGTTGCATTTATTGCTGATCCCTAGTTGGCCTGAGAAGATGGTGCTGGACCTTCTCCTTTTACTGCTGCAGTCCTTGTACTGATGGTGCTCCCACAGTGGTGTTAGGTAGGGAATTCCAGGATCCAGCAACGATGAAGGGATGACAATATATGTTCAACTCTAGATGGTTTGTGACTTGGAGGGAACTTGGAGGTGATGGTGTTCCCACCACACTGCTGCTCTTGTCTTTTTCAGTGTTAAAGGTTGCAGGGGAGAGAGGTGCTGTGGAAGTAACCTTGGTACATTGCTGTAGTGTATCTTATAGATTGTACATACTGTAACTATAGTGCGCGCGGGGCGGGGGTGAGGGTGGGACGTTGAGTCCTGCGGCAGGCTTGACGATCAAGTGGACTGTTCTGTCCCAGATGGTGTCTAGCTTCTTAAATGTTGTGGTTGACAATAGGCTGCTTCATCATCAGAGGAGCCCACAATATTCTGGCTAAGCTTGTTCCATGAACTGTAAGTCCAGTTGGGATTATAGCTTTAAATGTATTTGCAACCAGACATTTGCATATAAAAAATTTAGCCAAGTGTAAAAACGACTGACAGTTAAGTGACTATCAGACTGAGCATTTAACAGTCAGTTGATGGATAATACAGATTTCTTTAATATTCTGTTGCTTTATATGCAGACTCAGATAAAAGTTTTTTCATATCCCATTTTTTTATAACTGGGTTTCATTGTACATGATCTAAGAATGACCTAAACATGGATTTTACATTCATTCTATTAAAGGGATGATGCTGGAGCTATTTCTGTTGCAGAATGCCTCACGCAGATTAGCTTTATTGAGGAACTTATTACTAAAGATATGAATCTTTAGGGAAAGGCTGCTTTAGAGCCTCAATCAGACTCATCTTTTTACATAAATGAACTGCTGCCAGGATCCTCTGCAAGATTACCTGCCAGGCAGAATGGAGATAGACTTTGTTTTTGATCCGAGAGGTCAATCAAGAGCCAATTCGATTTTAAAAGCACTGTAAGCCAGTTCATCCCCAATATCAATTTAGAAAAGGTCTCATTTGTTTTTTTAGGAATGAAAATGATGTCAGCCTTCACCCTGCCTGGCAGATGTGCTGCCCAAGGACACCTGTAGCCTTTCAATAAAATATCATGCTCACGGGTTGAAGTTGTTAAACAAACCTAATCTGTGTAAAATATGAGGGATGCGGGTGGACATTGAAAGTCATTCTCCTTTAGAAACTCTACTCTGTTGATACAGGTGTGGCATACATAGGAAGGATAATCTCACATCTCAAATTTATGAAATCATTTAGCGTTACTCTTAAAAGTGTATATTGATAGAGATAATGGATGGTCATGCTCAACTGCTTTTAAATATGTAAAGCAAATCAACAAGATACTTGCAATATGAAAAGTTTAATTGACCAAGGCAGTTGCAGTGAATCTCTATTTTAAAACCTCTAAAGGTTAAAATTCACCATCTAATTTCTTGCTGTAATATGAATTTGATTATCCACATACCCAATTTATCAATGGCATTTTTTTTTACAGGAGTAGGGTCAGGTCAGGAGAGCAGCGGTAATGTTAGAATTTCCCTACCAGCATGGAAAATTTGAATCACTGTCTGCTTCTAATGGCACTGAGAGTTGACTGATGAGGGCACTTTCCCCAGACATTTTCAATATATAGGTACTGTACTAGAAGCATTTTGTTTAGATCTGGGTGGTACTTCAGAGACCAAATGTAATAAATGTCACCGGGTCAACTTTAGGTAAAGGACTAAGGGCTAGAAATTCAGTATCGCCCCTGTTGGGGCGCTAACTTTTGAGAAGTTGGAAGTTTAGCGCCAGGCGCTAATCAATCTCGCTGCCCGCTAAATTCAGTCTCAGCGCTCAAAGAATGCAGGGGAGCGCTAAATCAGGTGCTAATAGCGTAGGTGAGTGGTGTTAGGCTCCAAGCGATAACGAATATGAGGTGATGTGTAATCGGGAGTTAGCATTGGCGCAGGTACCTTCCAGCCATTAAAGGGGAGGGTCACTGGAGTCTGCACACCAGCCCCCAATGATTCGGGGAGTGCGGAACGGCAATATGCTGTGGGATGAAATGCAAAGTCCTTTGACAGCCCGCGACACTCCGGGGACTAAGCAGCCTTTATTAGACTGCAGATACATCCTGCGCGCTCTGCCACGCATAACCAACCTTTGGAACGGAAGTTCCTTGACAGTGGGGGGCGCATCCCTTTAAGTAGCGCCCCACCAGCCAGCTGGTTCACGCCTCTGCTCCCTGGCGCTGTCGGTGCAAGGCGGGGGGGCGCTACTGAAGTTTGCCGATCGGGCGCCCAGCGAGCGTTGCACACTCGCTGACGTCACGATCTGCATGGCGAAAGGTGACGAGGCGCTAACTGTTATCGATGGTGTTACAGGGCCAGTGAATTTGCCTGTGCGGCACAGGATTCGCCCCACCGCGGTGCTACTGCCTGAGCGCCCCGTTAGCGCCCCCGCCAGGCGCTAACTGAGGGCACTAACATGCCGAATTTCTCCCCCTAACTGTTCTTAGTATTAGGATTCTCTGTTATATAATTGTTTTTATCAGGATCCTCCATGTAACAGACATCTGTCTATATTGGCCAGTCCATGGGAACACACAATAGGTTGCACTGTCCTGTATAGGTACCCTCAGTACAGGTTGCACCCTATTGGACTGTAGAATTCATTTTGAATTATTTTAGTTGAATTAGTGGGACTCTTGAGTATCCACCAATTTCATTCTCTGCCAGGGAGTTCCACTTCATTACAGTGGATAACTGAGGTTCCATTCTAGTTAATGTAAATAATATATCAGCTATTATGTTATCATATTTTATTTTTATATATTTATATTCTATATGGGACAGGCTGGATGGACCAGTGGGTCTTTCCCTGTCCGTCATTGTCATATGCTTGTATTGTCCTCCAGAAGGTGGAATGGCATCTTCCATTTTAATTAGCAAATTTATATTACACAGTTTGGGCCCAATGATTTGGGGAGAGAGGATAAGCATTGCTTTTGGTTTATTAGCACACAGATTATCTACATTGTAATGATATTGATACAAGATGAATAGTTTAAATGGGGTTGAGTGTGTAATCCTCCAGTTGCCTCCTCCCCCATTCAAGATTTTGACTGAAGGTGTTTTGTATTTAGGGAGGCAGATCATGTATAATGTGAGTTTTTATTTTACTGAGATCCCTGGTACCACACCTGGAGGAATCCAGTAATCCTGGGACACGATTCTGATTAAAGCCAATACAAATGGGCAGTAACATGTTCTGTCGTTATTTTGTGATCATTTTTTCTTGGTTTTTTAATAATTCTGAGATTTCTGTTTCTCTGACTGTGACCTCTTTTGCATTTCCTCCTCCTCCTCAGCTCACCATTGGCAGCCATGCCTTCTGCCGCATAGGCCCCGTGCTATAGAATTCCATCCACCTTCTATGTCTTTACGACCCTGCTTAAAACCCACCTCTATGACCAGGCTTCTGACAGCCCTGCTAATATCTCCTCCTTTGGCTTGGCGTTCTTTTTTTTGATTACACCTCTGTGAAGCACCTTGGGACATCTTCTACATTAAAGGCGCTATATAAATGCAAATATTGTTCCTGATATATTTTGCCCATGCTCGATTGCCTGCAAGCCCTTTGGGCCTCACATCCTGATACATTTTTATGAAAATTACTTTGTATTTTGCCAATTAATATTCTATGAAATTAAAACTGATTTTACAATACATGTGCACGATTGTACAGCCTGCCGAGCCTAAAAAACCTTCTCTTTTAAAACGAACTTAAAAAATAAACTATAAGTAATCTTGATCAGGTTATCAGATGGGCTTGTAAACATTGGAACTACTGTCAATCATTGTGCTGCTAGACTGGGAAGTTCTACCTCTTGGGCAAACCTACTAATTAGATATAAGGAAAGCTCTGGAGAATAACCTACCTGCTCTGACAGCAGAGGTTTACAGATTTTATTTAGAAAGCATAATGGCGAGACATAGTTGCAATAATCTGTTTTTTTTCCTCAAAACACTTCACATGAATATGGGATGGATTTTAACTCTGAGCGAGTTTCTGGTGGGGAACCACTCTGGCAAGTTAATTTCCCACCTGGCAGAGGCGTGAAGAAGATATGGAGCAGTTACTGACGGGCAAAGATCGGGCAGTCCTTGGCCACCCGGTAGCGGTGGCGAGCGGTTTGCGGGAGGACAATGGGGAGTCTGGGGCAGGGGAGACCTCGACTTTCATTGTAGGGCTCGGAGGAGCAATCCTGCTTCCTCCTGGACCTATAAAGGAAAGTTTTTCACATCAGAAGGGCCTGTTCTGTCTTCGGATCACCTGCAGGCATCCTTCAGCCAAGTGGGAAACATGAGGCGCCTTCTCTGCCCAGTTAAAATTTCATTAGGACCCAATAACGTAATAGGATCCAATTTGCATAAATCTATGAGGCCCCTCCTACTTTAGACAGGCGCCTCATCCGCCTACAAAACCCTGCAGGGTAACATTGCAAATGGTGGGGATTGGAGCGGGTTGGAAACCTGCTCTGATTTAACTGCCGGCAGATCGGGTCAAAATTGACTTCTGTGACTTCTGATGGCAACACGTTCACAAATCTAGATATTTCTAACTAGGTGTGTGAGAGGTTTTATAAAGTCATCAATATGGGAGGGAGGTTACTGCTCCCTATGGTGACCATCTTTATATATTTGCACCATAGATTCTTAATGGGATAAAAATGAATAGATTTAATCTTGCAATACTGTCCTATCAAAAGGGACACTGGTTGAGAGCCACTTTGGACCATGTGACTGTCCCTTTTGGCAGCACATGAGATTCCCCCAATGTGCTTATTTTCACTTTTTATCCTTTTATGAGCATCAATCACATCCATGCTGTTCCTGTGCGTGACTCTCATGAGCATTTTTATTCCAGGAATTGATTCACTGAGTTTGGAGTTGCATCATACTTTATTTGTGTTTTTGTAGAAAGGAATAGATAGATGCCAACTGCTAGTAGGGATGTTCTGTAACCAACATTATCATAGTGCATTCAATCTCTTCCAACCGTGCCATAGTACATTCTGTTTCTACCAACAGTGCCATATTTTATTCAATCACTTCTGGTGAGCCATAATTTTCCATTACGTGAGTTTATTAAACAGTGAATTTATATAACAGATGAAGAAGAAGACTGATGGCATGAAGAAGCTGTCTCTTCCAGGATGGGTGGAGTAGCTAGTCCAGAAACCAGGTAAACCTGATCCACAACTTCCCTTATTGTGTTTGTTCAAATATGGGAGAGTTGGCTAAGAAATGCATTGGAAGCCAAGTATTGGATTGGACATTCAATTCCTGCATCAGTATAAATCCAACCATGGCCGATGTCACTGTGACCAGCAGGTGCATTGTAGAATGGATGGTCTGGAAGGTTCGGGTTGGATCTTTAAGAAATACGAAAGAGTCTGAACATCTGCAGCTTCTTAATTGACCCAGTAGAAAGAAACAAGAGCAGTTATTTCCAACGTGCAGGGAAGTTGTCCAGGAACAAAAACTGCCGGTCAGAAAATCTGTAACTCATCTTAGCAATCGTAGTATTTTAAAAGATAGACAATGCCAAAGTTTAACCTGCAGCCTGAACAGCAGTCAAGCTCCGAATGACCTCACTCAATGTTAACACCAATTGTTGCGAACTTTAAGGGACAAAGCTTCATCTTAGCAGTGGAATAATACATTCTGTATTACATGCTGTAATATCCCAGTTGTTATAAAAAAAACATTTCATCTATACTACCAGAGCAGATCTTCCAGCATCTATATAAAAACATTCCAATAAGCCTGAATTTTGGTTGCCAATATGTAAATTTCGGTTACATTTTCACATTCATAAAGTAGCAAACCGCAGCAGAGCAGGGCATGGAACGTAGCAATCAGTAAGTAGCAAGCAGCAGTGAGAATCTCTCAATCAGAATTAGACCTTTGTCAAACCAATAAAATCACTCAAAATATTTTTTCCAAAATCCTTTTAGCCACCATCTTGAACTGTCACCAGCTGAAGTACTTAGCACTGGAAGTTTATGAAAACAATTACAAAGAAAGCAATGAAACTGTACATAGTTTGGTTTAAAATATGTCTAATAATGTCTCTGCACATTTGAGCAGCTGAGGGCTTGAGTTCATGGTCTTGCCAGAACTATCACTCTGTTAACTGAAGAGACAAATACAACTAAAGCCCCAGCATGCTGCATCTGAATCTGGGGCAAGTTCCCAGCATGTATCAGCATGATTTCCTGCAAGCAGTTTGTGCAGTAGAAATTAAAACATGAGGAAAGTAATTGAGTTTGTATTTCCTAAAGATTTCAAAGCAAGGAGATGATACTGAAATGGCAGTTTTCACCGAAGAGGCCGTCAAAGAGGAAATAACTGTTGGAAGAAGCCAAGACGGGTATTACAACAGTTAAGAAAGGAGATACTAGACAACTAGCCAAACTTAAGGAGGACAAAGCCCCAGAGCCAGATAGATTGTACCTGTGGATGCTCAAAGAAACTAGGGAGGAGATGGCAGAGACACTAGTATCCATATGTAAAAATTCAACAGCAAAAGGAATGGTGCCAGAGGACCGACAGACAGCAAATGTAATTCCAGTCTTCAAAAAGGGAGATGGAACTAATCCAGGGAACTGTTGACCAGTTAGCTTACTTTCCCACCTAGCTTTGTATCATCAGCAAACTTGGATACATTGCACTTGGTCCCCCTCATCTAAATCATTGATGTAGATTGTAAATTGCTGAGGCCCAAGCACTGATCCTTGCGGCACCCCACTAGTTTACACCATGCCATCCTAAAAATGACCTGTTTAGATAGCAAACATCTAGAGACAGATAATATAATAAAAAGTAGCATGGATTTCTAAACGGAAAGTCACGTTTAAACAATTTTCAAGTGGTATTTCTAGAAAGAGAATGTGGCAGAGAAGCTAAGAGAGACTGTTTGAATGAAGGAGAGACAGCTATACAGAAAGAAAGTGTGCAAGAGGCATACAGAGAACCAAAGCTATCAAAAAGAGCAAAAAACAGGAAGATAAATAGAAACTGTACGAGAAACCATGAAGAAGGGAGACAGAATCGTAAACAGATTTATGCAAAGGAAAGAGAGTGTTGGTAACAAGCCCAATTTTAATCAGCCTGTTTTAAAATTCCTTCACTCATAAAATTCCCATCACTCAGCCCGCCTAACACTGAAGATGGTTTCTAGCTGGATGGCCGTACAGTCAGCAACGATTCAGTGCGCTGTTCAAAATTGGAGTTTGCATTAAACTGCCGTGAAGTGGACCACGTGCTGACTATGCAAGCACCTGTTACAGAAACCAGCTGGAAGATTCCTTCACTCTTGGGCAGATTGAAAGAAAAACACTGGCACTTCAAAATATACTGAGTTTCATGGTAAAATACTCCTGTCACCATATCATCTGCCTTACGATGAACAGCGCTATGGCAAATCCACCAATTGTATCTCACCCACTGTCTCTATAAAAGCAGGGTTTTGTCTGTCACACTGACCATCACACTATATGTAGATTTCTCTCTCTCATTCACCTGAAATTTCAAATTCCTGAAACAGTGTCCTGACTCAAATAAGCATGGTAAGATATATATTAATATAATATCGTCATCGGTCCTTCGATATCGAAGAAGACAGCCAGAATATCATCTCATTTTCTGCAGTCTGTTCTTTGACTGATGAGACCTATTTTTGCTGGGAATGAACGACCGCAGATTGAACAGTAGGCCCCGCACACACCAGGCTGGGAATGATTTTTTCAAGCGAGTCTTCCTCAGCTGGCATTTGCATTCAGAATCAGCAACGCAACGGGCCTGATAGTAGGAGGTGCCTTCACCGATGGTTTTTCGCTTTGCTTTCTCATCTTGAGCCAGTTCCCATTTACGGACGTCTAGTTGGCACAGTTTCAGAGTCGCTTTTAAGCAGTCTTTATATCTCTTTTGCTGACCACCACCAAATCGCTGGCCAGTTGTCAATGCGCCATAAAAGGTATAATAATCTACTATAAAAGATCTAATAGAATATATAAAATGTATAAAAGCCTTGTGTGCATTTTACCCATTACACTGTGTGCACTACACTGTTCTTGCAAATTTATAGTGTCACACTTGTACCTGATTAGCTCAAATAACAGTGACAAATCATAGCTGAACAGGCAGGGAGTGCACCTATTAACAAGCAGTATTGTAAACCACCAATAATGGAATTCAAACAACTATGAATCAAAAGTGGGAGATCAGTAGCAGCTACCGATTTAAAAAAAAACAGAAGTGAACCAATGAAATCGCTCCAAATAATTTCTCCAGAGAGTTTTAATTCACTATTTTTCTTCTCTGTATATAACATTTATAATATAACACACTAAAAATTACATAATTCTGGGAGAAAAAATCGCCAAATTTATGTGTGTGTGTGTGTGTGTGTGTGTGTGTGTGATCGAGAGATGCATGATGAAAGTATTCTCACTTTCCTTCTGTGGAACAGCAGAGTATATTGTGACTGAGGCAGCAAATTTAGAATTAACTATGAGGCACAATCGGAGACAAAAGATAAAACTTTCAATTTTAGCAGCTTTTTATAGTTGAAGCCATTAAATAAAATTTCTGACTATAAGGTGGTTGTTTGGGATCGTTTTGTGTTGCTGGAGGGGCACTGAAGTTTGCAGCACGGCCAGACGGGGTTATTTGACATTACACCTGAAAGCAATAATTCAGCCAATTAACCTGTTACAGCACTGGACGTTGTAGACTTAATAGTGGGGAAAATCTCTCTGGACAGTGCTACATCAATGATCTCTCTCTCTTCTCTTAGGCAGTCCCTATATATATCTTCAGCAAGAACTACAAGTCCACATGGGGAGTAAGGGGGGAGGGAAGAAGAAACCTATCCTTTCACAAATTAGAAAAAAGAGGAGTTTTGAAGAAGGAAAGATAAACAAGTAAACTATTTGCATCTTAAGCACAGTGATGGTGGGAGGTAGAGCAAAAAAGAATTATAATGTAAATAACTGGGAAAAAGAGGTTTGGGAAGGGAGGAGCTGTTACCTGCATCGTGAGCAAGTTTTACAAAGTGGTAAATAAATAATTAATAAATGTAAAAGCAAAATATTGCGGATGCTGGAAGTCTGAAATAAAAACAGAAAATGCTGGAAATACTCAGCAGGTCAGGCAACATCTGTGGAGAGAGAGAGAGAAACAGAGTTAATGTTTCAGGTCGATGACCCTTCGTCAGTTCTGACGAAGGGTCATCGACTTGAAACGTTAACTCTGTTTCTCTCTCCACAGATGCTGCCTGACCTGCTGAGTATTTCCAATGTAATAAATGTATCGTTTTGAGGCCGCCTTCTTTTATCATCAGTAATGTATGGAATATTTTTACCTAGTCAGTTGTGTGATATATTGCTTCAGTGAATCTGCAGTAACGCCAAAAGGCAAGTGTGAGAAACCACACTTCAGGTCCAGAACTAGACATGAGCAATGCCACGGGTGATTGATGTCAGGTTTGCTAAAGCAAACACTTTCATCACTTTCCCCATGGACAACTGGAAGCAGCAGGACGGGGCTCTGGGGTTTGCCCAGATTGCAGGCTTTCCCCAAGTCCAGGGCCTCATTGACTGCACCCGTGGCCACCCTACGGTCTCCTTCAGACAACCCCACTGCTTCATGAATCGCAAGTGCTTTGAATTGATTAATGTGCAACTGGCGTGTGACCACCAGCAGTGCATCATATAGGTCTGTGCCCACTTTCCTGGCAGCTGCCATGACTCTTATCTTGCGGCACTTCTCCATCGCCCCACTCTTTGCCCCTGCACAGCAAGTGAGAGGCTGGCTGATTGGGGAGAAGGGCTATCCCTTGCACATGTGGCTCATGAGTCCTCTCTGATAACTCTGCTCGGTGGCCGGATTACACTACAGTCAGATCCATGGGTCAACGAGGACCCTCTTCGAGTCCATAAGCAACGATTCCACTGCCTGGGCAGCTCTGGGGGCTTCCTGCAATACAGCCCAGAAAGAATGTCCCATATGTTGGTGGTTTGCTGAGTGCTGCATTACTTTGCTCTGCAATGGGGACAACACATGGAGCCACCACTGGATGAGACCTTCAGCATGATGAGGGAGAGAACACTGATGAGGTAGAGGATCCAGGAAATAGTGATTCAGTACTTTGGCAAATAAGTTGTGCATCCTTCAGCTGGCAGATAGATTGTAGAAAGGAGCAGATAGTGAGGTGATTATTAACATTTGTATTGAAGAAGCCTTCTACTCCAATAGAGATTTGCTGTACAATGTTAGCCTAGGAAAGAAGATCCCATTGTGGTATTAAAATGCTGTTATTGGCAGAAACCTTCAAAAGCTTGAAATTCAGAGAAAGACAAAATTCCTTGGACTCCAAGTTGAGGCAATGAGCCTGCAAAATGAGACCAGCAGATGATCTGAAGCTGGTATTACACAATCTGTTACTTTTGTTTTTAAGACTTGCGATTCAAGAGACATAAAATTACAGGCACAAAAAACTGTCTCTTTGATAGTTCTACTGTCGGCTAAGAGGATGAATGACTGCTTGTTGAGTGAGTTATCGCTGCAGTAAAGGTGCAGATACTGTTTAAGAGCAGTGCCTGCTTTTAGTTATATTGCTGACACTGCATAACTCTATAGAGGGAAAGCAGGTGTTGAAATGCTGGTGAAATTATAATGTTAGTACAGACTTTCCTAAAGACATAACAGTGGTCATGTCCTTGGCTCAGTGGGTAGCACTCTCTCATCTGAGTCAGAGGGTTGTGGGTTCAAGTCCCACTCCAGCGACTTGGGCACATAATCCAGGCGGACACTCCCAGCTCAGTACTGAGGGAGTGCTGCACTGTCGGAGGTGCCGTCTTTCGAATGAGTAGTTAAACCGAGGCACTGTCTGCCCCCTCAGGTGGACCCAAAAGATCCCATGGCACTGTTTTGAATAAGAGCTGGGGAGTCCGGTCCAATATTTATCCCTCAGCCAACATCCCTAAAACAGATTATCTGGTCATTATCACGTTGCTGTTTGTGGGACCTTTCTGTGTGCAATTTGGCTGCCACGTTTCCTACATTACAACAGTGATGCTTCAAAACAACTTCATTGGTTGTAAAGTGCTTTGGGACATCCTGAGGTTATGAAAGGCACTACAGTACAAATTCTTTCTTTTTGGTCCACATCGGATCTTTTTAAATTTTAAATGTAAAAACTTAACTGCACCCTGGTTGTAGTTACATGTAGTGAGTGTGAAGCTGTAACTGGGTTCTTCACTTTGGATTTGGTTGATCTCCAGTACTGCTACTCATGGCAGCTGACGCCTCTGATGGGGCTTATTCACAGATTGAGTCCCAGTCTTGACCATTTTAAAAATGTTAATTGGTCTTGAGTTTTTATTTAGTTAAATTTTGATTTATTTAGTTAAACTTTTAGTTACAACTTCTCAATGGCTAAGAGTTACTTTATCTTAAACGTTTTGCTGTGGAAGTATGATGACTGCCTTTCATATTAGCTGTGGATTGTGTTTCTCAGATTGGTTCTGTTATTGTCTAGTCACTTGTTGCCTGTACTAACTGGAAACATTTCTGAGTGAATTCATTTTCTCTCAAATTTCGAGTCTGAACTTTTTTCAAAAAAGTTAATCTTAGTAGAAAGGTAATGCATTATACAGAAATGAACCTGAAATACTTACAGCACAGCAACATTAAGAGAAAGTAAAAGCATCATCCATCAAATATCACACATGGGAGGGAAATGTGAAAAGTGGCAGCTTGCACAGAAATGTAACAAATGTACAATATGCAAGTCAAACAAAATATGTTAAAATTGTGTGATCTATGGTGTGTGGAGGAAATTAGAAGCATGATTGGAATAGAATGACAACTCTTATCAGCAGCTGCATATATCTCTATGGGGCTACCTGTATCTATCCATCCTTCTCTAGTATATTAAGTCTTGCATATGACGTGCACTTCCTGTCCATATTGACCGTGTCTGTGTTGAGCTATTTTAATCACACTTTTATGTCAAAATTTATCATTTGAAATTCCCATGTAGACACTTGCCTGTCATGCTGTAATTGCAGAACTCCCGCCACTAAGTGGTGCTATTGTACCCCCTCGCTTGCCTCCCATAAAATTCAGTGGTAAACTTCTGCTTTCCCCCTGGTGCCAGCAAACTAAACCATTAAAAAAAAAATGTAACATTGAAACATACACTGCTCCTCTTTTTGCTGGAATGTGCACTGCAGGTGGTTCTTGTCCAGTTGCTGTGCCTCTGGCTGCCCAGGTCAGACTCTGGCCCTGCTCCCCCTGTAAGTCTCTGGCATCTTAAAAAAAAAAACATCTGGCCCCATTCTTCTCTCTGTCTTCCCCTCAACTCAAAAACCACTTTTTTTTACATACATATTGAAGTACCTGCTATCTGAGTTGCTCAAAAAAGTGTGGTCCTGTTGCTCTTTGGGTTTTGCCTCTGGGTTCACTCCTGGTTTAAGTTTCCCCTTTCTTCGGCTCACCTCCCAGCTTTGCCTCCTTGCCTTGCTGCTATGACATTTTCAAAAACGCTTCCTCAATTTTGCATCTCCCAGCTCCTCAGCTTGTACTGTGGTGAGACTCCTATGCTCCAACCAACTGTACTTCTATGCTTCAAGTTTTGCTATTTGACTATAAATAATATAAAATCAATGTATTATAAAAAAAAAAAATAAGGACAGGATGTATGACTTTAAAATGGGGACTGAACCACTGGTCCAATCTCCCTCTAACTCTGCGGCACCTGAAGACTACACTTGGTATTGGCTCCCTGCGCTCCTCTAATTCTGGCCTCTTGCGCACCCCTGATTTCCTTCATTCCACCATTGGTGGCCGTGCCTTCAGCTGCCGAGACCCTACCTGGAAATCCCTCACTAAACCTCTCCACCTCTCTATCTCTCTCTCCTCCTTTTAAGTTGCTTCTTAAAACCTACCTCTTTGATCAAGCTTTTGGTCACCTGTCCTAATACCTCTATGTGGCTCGGTGTCAAATTTTGTCTGATAATGCTCCTGTGAATTGCCTTGGGACGTTTTACTACGTTAAAGGTGCTGTATAAATGCAAGTTGTTGTTGTAACACCACAGGTGGTCAACCAATACTATATTAAAGTCCTGTGTATGTACACACTTCCTGTAAGTGTCACACTTACTTTCTGTCACACCGATTTCTATCACGTCTGTCACAATTAAACTTACCCATTAATTTTACTTACCTCTGGTTGTGTCCTCCAACTTAGGTGGCACTGTTTCTTAGCTATCTGACTAAAACCACTGCAGTATTGACTTTTTATAAATTACTTTTCCTTTCTGTCTCTTTTCTCTCTCTCTCTCCTAATCCAATCTTTCTTTCCCTCTCTTTATTTCTCTTTCTGTAGCTGATTTGACATTGAATTCACCCAGTCTAATGTACACTTCCTTCTCAGTCCTTCCTGCTCTGTTTATTTCTCAATCCTTCAGTCTCTTTGGTTAAGGTGATACACAGTTGGTTGCCCTGTTCACTCAGGTCCCAGATGCCCTGTTTCCCTCACTGCGACGTTATCAGCTCGCACTTTCAGCAACTTGCCATGCAAGGGCAAGTCTAACTAATGCCAGATGCCATTAGATGCCCTACCACAGCAAAATCTGGCCCAATCCTGTTTTCCCCATTCCTGGGGAATTATGTTAAGATTCCCCAGCGTTGATCTGGTGATATGTTTCAGTTAAGTATGCAGTAATAGCTTAAATAATGCACTTTTCCCCAAGTCACTGATGGGGAAACTCTTTTACATGATGCCGTGGGATATCCAATAATATATATAAATAAAACTGCATCTAAGTATGCATCTGTCGCACCACACTTTGTTACAAATGTAAAACAATCTTAAAATCTCTACTTGAATATGTAAAACATTAGTATAAAGGACAAGCTTGTTAGTACTGTTTGTTTTGTAAATTGTGTGTGAGATTTTGCTGTCATAGCTTTATTTTACAAATCATAATTTACAAAATAGGTTGTTCTCTCATTGTCTTGACAAACCCTCACAAACCTCTTACATCTTGATGCAATTATAAGATTTTTGCATGAAATTCCAAAAATGTTTTTGTGAAGGAAATTCTGCAAGTATTTACATGAGAATGTCTAGTAAATGAACAATGTAGTATTGCAACCTGAGTAAGCTTGCTCATGCCACTAACAAAAGAATAGCATGTAGATAGTCTTTATCTTTTATATAAGTATTGAATGTTTGCTGAAAATGAGATTGCCTTTTTTGTGTGTAGTTTCTCATATTAATGAATAAATCGAATATTTGATTATAAAGTTCAGATCTGACATTATTAGCTATTGGGCTACTGCAGGCATGCTAAGCTGAACATGAAACCAGAAAGGTCAGAGATCTCTGTAGAACTGACAAGTTTAGTTAGCTATAAGGCACACTCAAGCCATGCCATTAACTGTTGTGTACCACATTGAAATTGTAACATTTAAAACATTTATGTTGTGTTCAAAAGCAGATTTTGCAATTTATTTCTCATAATTTCAATCTAAAACCTCTGTATATTTTGTTTGATTTCATATATGTGGAAACAATTGCAGTAATTCATCAGGGTTGTGCAAAAGGACTATTTGTGACCTGCGCATAGAATTTGAAAACATGATCTATCACACTTTTTTATTGTGTATTGGAATAAACATTGTGCATATTTTACCTTATTTCCATTTAAAAGCTTTCTCTTTGAAGACTACTGCAGCGGATTGATAAAGGCATCGATTATAAGTTTCATATTCAGTTTCGGATCCATCGTTGAGGGAAAATCACTAGAGAGCAACATCAATTAAAATGCTAATTCAGGTATTTGGCAGAGAGCGCAGATTGACAGTGTGAAGAATTGCACATGAAAAGGCAGGCAGAATTGTAATGGAGACCACAGCCACTTTCTGAGCCTGCATGCACAATAATGTGCACGGAGCTATGAAAGGAGGCAGAAGATGTTTGAAGAGCAAAACAAAGGCCATAGCCGTTCATCTCCTGTATTGACAACAGCTCGCAGCTAGAATTTTGATTCGGCTTTTCATTTATGTGCCCCCCCCCCCCCCTCTCCAAAAAAATCCGTGCTCTTTAAGTCCTGCCTGCTGCTGCACTTACTCTTGCAGGGAGCGTAGTGTGGGTCAGGCACTTCTCCATAGTTGCTGTCAGTGTCACTCTGTGATCAGTCAACAGGAAGCACGAGTCTGTGGAGCATGATTATTTCTCCCCCACTGTGACCCTAAGTTCAGGACAACGGTGTAGCATAAACATAGGATTGGATTCATTTGGGAATCATTGTGATCTGAATAGTTGTTAGTGTAAAAGGGGATTAATGTCCTGCCGAGTATTTATAGTTATTGAATCTATTGTTTAGTTTACTCCGTGTTTGTGTTGAATCTAAAGTGAATTCATAGTGGAGAGAAGAAAGCATGATTTGATATGACAGTTATGCTAATATCTTTATTTCTATCTGAGGAAACCAAGACCTTTTATAATATGCTAATCACTAAATTTTAAACAAAAAGTCTAATTTGTTAAACATAATAGCTGAGATTTTGCCTGCTGCTGGTGGCATTGAGTTTATCACATGTTCCTGCCTCTGCCACTCTGACAGTAAGCTCATTTAATATTTCAATCATTGCAGTATTCATGTGTGTGAACTCCTGAAACTGAATACTGCAGAGTTAAAGGAGAGAAGGGATCATCTAGTCCACTGGTGAAACCAGGGCCAAGTAAAAATCGACTCTTGCAATAAAAAGACACTGTAAAAAGTTGCCAGGGAAATACTTGACTGAAGCCTGTGACCCAGTTGCATTCACGAGGATAAAATATGAAAGTGGTGTGATGCTGAAGGCTTTCTATTTCTGCTTCTCTTCCAACTGATGACGTGCCAATCTTCCAGCAATTCAGTTATCTGCCTGCCAATTAACAAAGTCCACTTAAATGGACAGTCAGGTATCACCTCCAGTATGGATAACAACCTTGAAATGCCTTTTCTTGGCAAAGTGGGATCATTACTGGCCAACAGAAAACCTAGGACTAGATATGTGCCAGCAAACACTGGAATGGTGCCAAAACGATCACTTAAAAAGTGGTTTCAGTTTAGCAAACGTCTTTGCCTATTTGGAGCCCTGTTTTGTCTCCATCTTTCACTGTTTTGTAATCAGAAATAATTGAAATGACTATCCAGGGCCTACCTTTGCCTTGCTAGAAATGCACAATAAAACGTTCTCTTAAGATTTCTTTTAGATTGGAAAACTTGAAGCCAAAACAAATTTCAAATTGCTGACTGGCTCCGCAGCACAGTAAAAATGTGGGGAACGAATGACAAAATACAGGGACTTTGAATAACTCCTTTGGCTGCTCCTTTGTAGGATGTTTGTAACTAGGCATGGCCTTTGTATGATATTTAGAAATTGAATATTTAGTGAATATTATTGATTAGTTCAGAACTAGTTTTCATTTGGTGGAATATGTGAATGTCTTTCTGTGCGAGGTACTAAAACCCCTCTGTTAACTGGCCTGAGTCAGTCTCATTCTGTATCTTTTAAACACTAAGTTGGACTCTACAAGTAATAAATAAAAGAAGATCACTTTTCTTTTGTTTGAACTCTCAATCGCCTGGTATCAGAACCCAGTTGTGTTTGTACAGTGTTTCTGAAACAGTTTGTGTTATGAAGCTGCATCACACTGTAAACTGTGTTCAAACTGCTATCTGAACCTTGAGTCGCAGCCTTAAAGAAATGCCTAAACTTTTTTTTTAAATAAGTTATTTTCATTTTTATGGAGTTGTTCTGTTGAATTCATATCTTCCATTACAGCTGCTATTAAGACTAAAGGGCCCAGAAATTGATCTCGCTCTGTTCCCGCGGGGGTAAGCCTTCCCCGCGATGTCTCACCTCGCTTATGCTTTTTCAGATCCAGCTCGCACGAACTTGATGTTCCAGACATCAGCTGGGCAGTGCTTGCGTATCCCAGCGGCGTAGTGAATTCGTGCGAGCTGTGGGATCACGTGACTCAGTTAGAGCCAATGGCAGCACACCATCTTCCATTCATAAGTCTCACAGCATGGCTGTGAAATCTATGAATCTTACACCCCCCCAAAATAACAGCTAAACCTCAATTAAATTTAAAAAAAAACCATCACATTAATAAAATAAGTATAGTTAATTAAATTAACCATTTTAAATAAAAAATTAAATTTTTGAAAAAATTTAAAATCTTTTAAAAAGTTATAAAAATAAACTTACCTGTCTTTAAAGTCTATAAAAAAGATATACCTGTAAAAAAAAATTCAAAAAAATACTTAATTCACTACTTACCTTCTTAAAAGCGGGTCTTACTCCTTTTTACATTTCCAAAATCTTCCCTACTTACCTGCGCGTCCAAAGCATGAAGTGCACAGCGTGCGCGCAGCCTGTAGCACGCACGCGATGCACCCAGGCCCCGCCCCCTTTTCAGAAGAGCAATTGCCGGTTTTCAGCGCATGCGCAGGGCATGCAGAAAGCCGGCAATTGGAGTGGGAATACGCGAGAGTACGCAGTGCGTACTCTCGCGTCCCGGGATCAATTTTCGGCCCAAGGTGTTTATGTGGAAGTGCCTATCCTGCATTCTCGATCTGTCTTGAGCACTGACTGATTGGGGATTTGCCACGTGGGGGTCACAAGTGCAAATTCACATACTCTCACTCTGCAGTGGTGCACTCTGATATTTAGCAGCGATCCCAGACTGCTTTCTCAGCACACAGCCTGACCCTCTTTTCAGTTCAATCGCTGGACATTGTTGAGTGGGCTATGTGTTATTGCCACAATCACATTTGATGATAAACATTCCTGCTTCAGCAGTTTCCGCTCTGCTTCTCAAACAACTATTGTATCTCATATCAAGTAACTACTTGCTGCAGAGTTCCAAATCATTGCATTGAGGATCTGTAGAAATGCTTCTGCTATGAGGCACAGGGAGTGTAAGTGAGAGCTGTGAGCCTGAATCAAAAGTGAGGGAACTGGTCGAGTACAGTTACACTGGGTGAATGTTCCTGCAAGTTTACGATTAAACTCTGTCAGGCCCTGGATGAAATAGTTTTGTTCCCTCCCATAGCCCATCCGGCTTCTCATTCCAACAGCTTGTTAATTGATTTCTGCACATCATTGTTAGACCTTTTGACGGTTTCAATTACGCCCCAGAAGAATTCCAAAACCCCAATGCACAAAGGTCTTCAGTATTAAGCTAAGTACTCTGTCCCTCCCTTGCTGTAAATGAATGGGGTGAGTCTCTGCATCTCTCTTTGCTTTGTAAAAAAATGGATTCCTGCTCACTGATTCAGTTGAAAGCTGGCTCTCGCATTCAGTGCACTGATACTTGAATTGCTGAGAGTTCCCAATTAAACTCAAAAGTTTTCTGATTACGAACCGTTGGTTTGATTTTGACCCTAGTTAGCATATATTTCCTCACGGCTGATTCTAGAAAAAAGTAAACCCTGAAATCAGCAGGCCTACCTATCGTGGACTGTGGGACACTGGCTTAACCTTTCTTCCCTTTTACCTTGAAGATGCTGGCCCTTCCTGGGGACCAAGGCACCTCACCCATTGCCCATTCTTCATCAAACGCAAAACACTGGAAATCTGAAATCAAAACAGAAAATGCTGCAAATACTCAGCAGGTCAGGCAGCATCTGTGGAGAGAGAAACAGAGTTAACGTTTCAGGTCGATGACCCTTCGAAGGGTCATTGACCTGAAACGTTAACTCTGTTTCTCTCTCCACAGATGCTGCCTGACTTGCTGAGTATTTCCAGCATTTTCTGGGTTTTTTTATTGCCCATTCTTGTGTGATTGTGCCAATCCAGTCTTCTAACGACATCCACACGCCCACTTTCCATCAGAAGTATTGAGCAGGAACCCTGGCTGTTGTTTTTAACTCCTCTCCTTACCCAGTGGAGCTGAGGCAGATTTTAGCTTCATGAATATAACGTTTGTAACATTTTACTTTATTACAGAGAAACAATTTCTTAATCATTTCACTTCTGTATTTTCTTGCGTTTGTTAGTGTGTGAATCACCCTGGCCCTTGCACAAATCCTTTTTAGAAACACAACAGTAGGTAATGTTGCAATGTTTCCATTCCACAGATATGAATTGTGCATTTACCTAAATCTAATTACAGTATAACTGTATAGGAAAGAAAAGGTGTATGCATTTCAGAAGCTGGAAAAGTCTTCTAGTATTCCTAACGATGGTATATCTACTGTTTTGCGACAACTCTATAACCCTATCCTTGTTCCTTCAGTTAATCCCTTCTATCTATCCACTCCTCATTTTTAAAGTACCTTTGGTTTTCAGTTTTGTTGCTGTTTCTATCATTGTTTGTTTCTGCAGAGACTCATAATATCAAAGAATATATTCGGCTGATAAATTGGATATTAGATTAAAGACTGCACTTTCTAAAGCTGTACAGAACATGCCTAATAAAGTGAGTAATGTTGCAGGGCATTTGTCTGATACAGAGACACAACTTATGAATAGTTAAATTATAATACAGTATATGGAAACCAAAGTTGAGTTATTCAATACATTCCTTTTATTCAGATTGTCTAGCCAGAAACTGTGTGTGAGAGAGATATAGCCCAAAAAAGTTAAAGAATTTGTTTATTATACAGCAATAGAGATAGTTTTACGTTCGATTTAAAACGTAGCAGTTCTGTGTGTCTCTGTAGCGAGTTGTGCTTCCCACTGCATCAGTACAATATTTGACAAAGATTCAAACTAAGGAGGTGCTTTACCTCTTAGCTGAGTATGATGGACTGATTAAATGAAAAGATCTTTTCTTGGTATGCCTGGGGCTGTGTAGAAACAATATCACTGCTTAGAAAAGACAATATCTGTTGGTTTTGGTCATTGTATAATGAGACAGCCAGTTAGGAACATGCTGGGAGTGTACTCAAGAGCTTGTAGTCAGATAAGGCACACGAATATTAGTTTTATTCTTTAATTTTTCATTCTGATGAATGGTGTGGGTAGTCCACTGTGGCAGGAAGCACAGCCTTGGGCGATTCCTCATATAGGAGCATTTCTTTCAAATTTCTCAATGACCTGTCAAAGACTCTTAACTTGATGCATATCTCGTATGCGGAAGCTCTTAATTTGGCATATAGTCCTACCATGTGTTGTGGCATGTTCTAGTTGGCTGAGACTTAAGGCCATGCAAATGCAAAGTAAGCAGATTTTCACAGATTTTGTTACAAATAGACATCAAAGGGAATTTTTCATTAGCTTTTCCTACATTTTGACATTTGTTACTGTATGTGGCTTTCATCTTGGGGAAATATACACTCCGTATATTCTCCTTTTAATCCATTTTTAAACAAAGCTGTATATTGAATATTTGCATATTTATCACGTAATGAGCAGCTAGGGAAAGTGTGCTCTGAATATAGGAGGAGAGATAAAAGAGAAAAGGTTAATAGTTGAAAGATTCAGAAGATCTAGGACTGCTCGTTACAGACTTCTGTTAGAGTTGGGAAGGATTGTTACGCATTACTATTTCTTTTCAGGCAACACAAAGAGCAGATGAACACACCAATTTTGGGGGGCTAGGGGATGGAAGTTTGCACAAATAAGTAAACTATCTCTACATTAAAATTCCGCCAAATTTAATGTATTTTATTTCTTTTCACATTTTTGTGCTAACTAGGAACATAGGGGTAGGCCATTCAGCCCCTCGAGCCAGTTCCGCCATTCAATGAGATTGTGATCTCCGTTTACCCGCCTTGGCTCCATATCCCTTAATATTCTTGGCTAGCAAAACTCTATTGATCCCAGATTTTAAATTATTCATTGAGTGCGCATCTACTGTTTTTTGTGAGAGAATTTTCCACCCTTCTACCAACCTTTGTGTGAAGAAGTGTTTCCTAGCTTCTCTCCTGAATGGATTTGGGATACTGAAACTGAGAAATGGAACACTTTGGACACCCAGGGCTGGATTTTGCCAATGGGGAGCTTTTGGAGGCGGGACTCCCACTTGTTGGGTTTCAGTCCCGCCTCCATCAACTTCTGGCCAACCCACGCTATTTTCCCTTGATTGACCTTGTTAAGCCCGCCCAGCGGGCTCAGCAGGCCAATTAAGGGGAAGCCGGTTACAGAGAACGTCAATGTATGACGTTTCATCTGTCACATTTTTTCAGATAAATTGTCATCGTTTGCCATCTCTGTGACGCTGTCAAACAGTGACATTCTCTGTAGTTTGATGAGTTCTTGAATTCAAGACCTCATCAAACCTCTTTCTTTTGTAGAAATGAGATGGTTGTTGCATTGGAGCATCTCTACTGCGGAGATGCGAGACTCTCCGCATACCCACTGACTGAAGCCTGCAGGAAGAAACAAAGGTAAGTACACTTTTTCTAACACTTTGCACTTACCTCAGATACTCACCTCTCCACACTTGCACCCATCACTCACCTCCACAGCACACTTTTGGACCCCGCAGACCCAGTACACGCCTCTGACCCTGGCGGGTTTCGGAGCCTTCGGGAAGCCCGCACTTGTGTGGGCAAAATGGGGATAATTCTCTTATCTGCCTGTTAACTACCTGTTAACAGGCAGTTAAGTGACTGTAATCCCCTTCCCGCCTCCAAGGAGACGGGACCCGGCGCGGGACGGCTACCCGCCTCCTGGCAAGATGGCACGGGGGCGGGTTGGGCACCCGCCCCCAAATTCTACCATATTCCCGGCAGTCCAGCCTCCATACCCGCCTCCCCAGGGCTGGCAAGATCGCGCCCCCAGTGTCAGCATCAACATCAACTACACCCAGGTCGTGTGTAACACAGCGAGATGTATTATAAAGCCCTTTACACTGCCCCAATAATGTGACTTAACCCCAACCCCAGAAAAGGGCACCCTGCTGCAACAGTTGCATATCCATTTCCCATATTTTGTGGGGGTTTTGGAATGAGTCCCAATTTATGCCAAACCATGGTCAACTAGCAACTGGGTCGAGACTGTCTGAAACCTATTTCGCTGAGACCCTTACAGACATCAGAGAGAGGAGGCTTTCATTACGCTGGGCTGCATGTGGGCAAGAATAATGCACTAACTCATTGCACCACTTAGGTCATTTTACTGCACTGCTTGTAGTGGAAGCCAGACAGTAAATTCAGCAGGTTTTTGTGGGAGAGGGAGAAGGCAGCCAATACTTGGAGCAGCTTAGGCTTTCATTCTAATGCCTTCATTATACAGCTATTTTTCTTCCCTTCCCAGTTCTGGTTCCCTCCATGCAGTATTCATTCACCAGGGGACAAGTGACCTACTGCTAATTTTTTTTACCAAGGTCATTCTGTAACTAGCCACCTGGAGGTGTGCAAGAGCAACACGAATTGACTGTCCTTTCAATTTCCTCCTCCAGGATGTCCTTCAATTTCAAACGCCTCCATCATGAAATTGCAATCTCACTGTGCAGCCTTTTAGCCACATGTGTCTTTAAATATTTGTGGTTGCAAGATGCAGCTCTTTTAAAATTGAGAATTCAGTGGTCCCCAAATAAAATGATGACGGGGAAAAATTCAATCCCAGCTATTGGCTGCTTGGTTAGAATCATAGTATGATTCAGCGCAGGAGACCATTCGGCCCATCGTGCCTGTGCAGGCTCTTTGAAAGAGCTATCCAATTAATCCCACTCCCCTGCTCTTTCCCCATAGTCCTGCACATTTCCCCCCTCAAGTATTTATCGAATTCCCTTTTGAAAGTTATTATTGACTTTTCTTCCACCGCCCTTTCAGGCAGTGCATTCCAGATCATAACTCGCTGCGTAAAAAACATTTCACCTCATCTCGCCTCTGATTCTTTTTCCGATTACTTTAAATCTGTGTCCTCTGGTTATCAATCTATCTGCCACTGGAAACAGTTTCTCCTTATTTACTCTATCAAAAACCTTCAAGATTTTGAAAACCTTTATTAAATCTCCCCTTAACCTTCTCTGCTCTAAGGAGAACAACCCCAACTTCTCCAGTCTCTCCACATAACTGAAGTCCTGCATCCCTGGTACCATTCTAGTAAATCTCCTCTGCGCCCTCTCCCAGGCTTTGACATCTTTCCTAAAGTGTGGTGCCCAGAATTGGACACAATACTCCAACTGGGGCCTAACCAGTGCTTTATAACGGTTTAGCATAACTTCCTTGCTTTTGTACTCTATGCCTCAGTTTATAACGCCCAGGATCTCGTATGTTTTTTTAACAGCCTTCTCAAATTATCCTGCCACCTTCAAAGATTTGTGTACGTACACCCCCAGGTCTCTCTGTTCCTGCACCCCCTTTAAAATTGTACTATTTAGTTTATATTGCCTCTCCCCGTTCGCCCTACCAAAATGCATCACTTCACACCTCTCCACGTGAAATTGCATCTGCCACGTGTCTGCCCATATCACCATGTCCTCCTGAAGTCTGTTACTATCCTCCTCACTGTTTACTACATTTTCAAGTTTCGTGTCAACTGCAAACTGTGAAATGATGCCCCTGTAACTTCACATCCAGGTCATTAATGTACAGTAAAAGTAGAAGCATTTCCATGATATTGGTCTGAAAGGTGCGCTGGCTGAACCTCTATATAAAGGTATTAAAAAAAACTACTAGTGTCAGCTGTGGCTCAGTGGGTAGCACACTCGCCTGTGAGTCAGAAGGTTGTAGGTTCAAGTCCCACTCCAGAGACTTGAGCACATAATCCAGGCTGACACTCCCAGTGCAGTGCTGAGGGAGCGCTGCAATGTTGGAGGTGCCATCTTTCGGATGAGATGTTAAACCGAGGCCCCATCTGCTCTCCCAGGTGGATGTAAAAGATCCCATGGCACTATTTCGAAGTAGAGCAGGGGAGTTATCCCCAGTGTCCTGGCCAATATTTCTCCCTCAAGCAACATAACAAAAACAGATTATCTGGGTATTTTCACATTGCTGTTTGTGGGAGCTTGCTGTGCGCAAATTGACTGCTGCATTTCCCACATTACAACAGTGACTACACTTCAAAAGTACTTCATTGGCTGTAAAGCGCTTTGAGACGTCCAGTGGTCATGAAAGGTGCTATATAAATGCAAGTCTTTCTTTCTACCTGGTTTTAGTAACATCTGACTTCTATCAAAGTTTGAAGCATTTTATAGTTTCATGGCAACACATAGGGTTAGGTACAAATTCAACAAAAAGTTAAAGCAGCTTTTAAACTTCCTATTGCTTACAAGCCCAGTGGCAATGTAAATAATCTGTATGGCAAATTAAAGTAAACTACCTGCCCTGGGGTATGTTTGAAGGGAGGGGGGGAAATAAAGCAAGAAAAATGGCATGTGCCTGGTATATTTTCATTTGAAATACATGTTTGACCCCAAATTCTCCATGCCTCCCATGACCACATTGCACCGATTAGGAGTAAGTTGTAAGGGTGTCATAGGTATGAACCTGCCGTATACACTTGGGCCTGTACGTATACCCGTTCATGTACTGGCAGATCTCCGGTAGCATTACTCATGAAGTGTGAAATGACGTGGTTTCATGCTTTACAGCATATTATTGGGGTCATTGTTTTAGGGTGATCGAATAATTTAATTAATTACAAATTTTATTATAAAGTGTTCTGGGAGTGTTTATGGTATGGCCATGTTCAAATGATACGATTTTATTTACATTTTTGTGGAAATGGTAAAGCTTGATTATACGTTTGTGTTGGATTTTATGGGGAAAAATTGAGTCGCGCCCCCTTTGGGGCACTAGCTTCACTACTTTTAGCGCCTCAAAAATTAGCGCCCCCACAGCCGAAATTCATCGGTAGCGCCCCAAAAGGGAAGCGGGGCGCTGCGAGGGAATATCGCGGCGTTACGTGCCGCGGTACTGCAGGCCTTCCTCCCCTTCTTAAAGGGGAGGGGCCTTGCGCAGCGCGACCCGGGGCCCAGCTGGGCCACCAGGGATCGGAGTGCCGGCAAAAGAGCCCGGCACTCGAGAAGTGCCGGGCTTACGGAGCACAGCCGGCACTCCACGGGGGAGCTGCAGAGGAGGCAGGGGATAACAACGGGGGCAGGAGCTGGCAGGCGGCCAGCAACAAAAATGGCCGCCTGGCACCTTGCCTTTAATTAGTGCCACCCTGGCCGCAGGTAGGCTCCCCTGACCCTGTCAGACATAGCGTCCAGCGGTAAGTCAGGGGGCGCTACCGAAGATCCCGGCCGGGGCACGAGCGGGGCGCTGTGCACGACGCTGACGTCATCACCAGCGCCGTGGGGCACTAGCGGTCACCGCCGCCGTTAACCTCCCGCTGAATTTCGCGGGAGGCGTTGGCGGTGCCGCGCCTGGGCGCTAGTTGCTTTGCGCCCCGTTAGTGCCCTCTTAGGGCGCTAACGGGAGGCGCAAAGCAACCGAATTTTTTCCCCCTATGTATTTTTTTGAAGGTCACAATCGGGAGCAAAATCGTAGGCAGCAACTTCAAATTTCAGGAAATGTGGATAAACATTTGAAGCAGAGGAAGATACAGGGCTGTGGGGAGCGAGCGGGGCGGAGGGATTAGTTTTGGATTGCTTGAGCAAAGAGTTGGCTCAGTCGTCTTGGGCTGAATTGCCTCCTTCTATGCTGTGAACCTCTGGTACTTTTTCTATCCCTGTCTCTTCCTCCTTCTCTCTCTCTTTACTCTGGCTTCTTTTTCTTTTTGTCTCTCTATGCCCTGTTTAGCTTCTCTCTATCTGTTTGATTGTGCTTTTCTCCATTGTCTTTTGGCTCTCTGCCTTTTTCCTAGTTTTTTCTGTATCCTCTCTCTCTCTCTCTCTCTCTCTCCCTTCTGCCCTCTCCTTTCCTTGTTCTTTTGCCTTTTGTGTCTCTCTAGCGTTCTGTTTTTTATTAGTGTTCTCTGTTTTTTACATTTAGGCTTGGGTGTGAGTTATTATTGGGCAGAAGGTGGCGGCTGCAAGCTGGGCAAGGAACAGGACAGAGTGCATTTTGTGCCGCAGATAGTGTCTGGAGGCTGAGGTTAGGGATCTAGTGTGGTGACCACATTTTTGTTCCTGTGCTGGCAGCCTGGAAGGCACACCTTTGGCTGCAGGCGGAGTGGAGGGGTAAAGGATTGGTCGGAGGCAGAGTTGTTGTGGATCAGGCATGGACACTGCATGCTCGGTGGTGGGTCTTGTGCTGCATTCCTGAGTGGTAGGTGCAGCTGTCAGTGGGAGGCAATTGCGTCAGGGGAAGAGAATGAATCTTGAGGAGGAGGTGATGTGAGGCATAGCGCCCCTTACCTTGGAGATGCAAATCTTGGGATTGTGAGGGACTGAAAAATAAGCTCAGTGAGTATGTGGAATATTTAAATTTCGCCATTTTAAATTTAATACTCAGGCATGACACCTAGCTGTGATGGTAATAGCATGATGTGAACTTTCTATAATCCCAGTGTGCTATATGTAATACTTTTAATATTATAGATATATTTTAAAAAACACTCAAATTGTTACTTTTATCTCAACAGTTATTTGTGTGATTCAGCAAAGAGAGAAATGTATATCCAGATAAGCTGCTACCTCTAATTAAAAGTATTTTAGTGAGCAGTCTCTTGTGAGATTGACCCACATAGTATATTTATTTAAAGAAAATGCATGCTACTTTATCACTTAATGTAAAATATAATGTTCATATAACCAGTAAAACAACTTTTGAATCCCCTACTCTGGCTTTAACACCATTTGTAAAATTAAAAACAACCATCGAAATAAGACGTGCAGGAAAATAAGAGCGACAATTCAGTCAGTGCCAAATGTAGTTTACATAAACTAAGATGGAGCATCGAGAGATTTTGCAGATTTCTGTTATTTCTAGTTTTACAGGCAATTTTATTTCTGCTGACCTGTACCTACAATACTGTCAATTTGGGATTTAATTTATTTCATGTACCTAACATTTTTTTCAGTACAATTTAAAGAGTGTAATTTGTAGAAAAAGTTCTGAATATAATGGTTACTGCAGGATCCTGAAGTACCATTTAACATAATCTAAGGTGAAAGATGAGGGACTTCAGTTATATGGAGAGACTAGAGAAGCTGGGATTGTCCTTAGAGCAGAGAAGGTTCAGGGGAGATTTGATCGCAGTGTTCAAATTGAGGGGTTTTGATAGAGTAGATAGGGAGAAACTGTTTCCAGTGACAGAAGGTTTGGTAACCAGAGGACTCGGATTTAAGATAATTTGCAAAAAGACAGTGGGGATATGAGGAGAAATTATTTTACACAGCGAGTTATGATCTGGAATGCGCTGCCTGAAAGGGCGGTGGAAGCAGATTCAATAGTAACTTTTAAAAGGGAATTGGATAAATACTTGAAAAGGAAAAATTTACAGTGCTATGGAGAAAGAGCAAGGGGAGTGGGACTAATTGGAGAGCTCTTTCAAAGAGCCAGCACAGGCACGATAGGCCGAATGGCCTCCTTCTGTGCTGTATCATTCTATGATTCTATGACAACAAAATAAGTTATGAGTGACGAATTGACAAATAAGTTACAATGGTTATCCTCAATGAAAAGACTAGAAGAGTACATGTTGGCTACTGACTGTGCACCTTTCAGTAAGGATACCTGACTAAATAATGCACAAGTGACCAAGTGTGAACATTGAAAATGAGTGGCCTTGATTGTTATTATAGTCCTTTACCTGTGTATTTAATTTTTATCTTAACTTTTTTTAAGGCTAGGGTTACACAGCAAGATGGTAAGCAAAATGTGCTAGGTTAAGGTAGGTATTTGGGGGTGGCCGAGGTTGTGGGGTTAGCAGCACTGAAGGGTGTTCCTGGCCTTTGGTGGCTCTGAGGGGGATGATCCTGGCTTTGGTAGGGTCCTGGGGATTAGCAGCATGGGGAGGGAGAACCTGGACTAGCCAAAACGAGGGGCTGTGATGCGGGGTTCAGCTCATTGGTGGATTCCTGGGCTGCGATTTTCCCTACTTCGGCAGGTCCATGGCAGGGGAGGTCGGTGGTGGATCGCGGCCTCGCTGCTGGCTCCATCCCAGCCTCCGACATGGCTTTACCCTGATGGGGCTTGTTAAGCCCGCCCAGCGCGTTTCCAGGTCCAATTGAAGGAAGCAGGTCTCATGACGTAATTTGATGGCGCGTCATCAGCCAGTTTCCTTAAAGGGACCATGCGCAAATTTACTTTGACATTTGTGCTGTCAGTGTTCTACACATTGAGGTGCAACAAACACTGACAAGCACTGCACAGAGGTGCACGGCTGCACCCAGGCTCTCCTATGACTCTCCATATGCTTATGGAGGGAGTCACAACACACAGGGAGGTCCTCTTCCCTTCCCATGGGCGGAAGAGGCAGCCCCAGGAGATCAACGCAGCCTGGTTGCACATTGCAGAGGAGGGCACAAGCAGGGATGTCATCAGGAGGACCAGGCTGCAGTGGCGCAAACCTTTCAATGATCTCAGTAGATCACAAAACATTACTGCAAAACCACACTCATCCTCATCCTGCTGTGCCTCTCATCACATCCCCATCACTCTGCCCTCCATACCCTACTCCTGCACATCCTTACTCACGCCAACTTGCCTTGCACCTCCACCCATCCCTCTCTATCTACATTATCACTTCCCCATCTCACTAGCCACCCCTCACACTCACCCTCCCCCTAGTCCAATCATACCAACTAACAACACACAAGGGTAGGCACTTGTGTGTTTTAGCCAATGTTCATGTGAAGTTTCTGTTAATGTGCTGTCAAACATTGAAATCTTTATTTTCAACACTTTGCGTTCTGGGGCAGATTTGTGTTCACCTTTGGAAGTGGCTTAGTGAGTTGCAGTGAATGGTGAGACATAATGGAACCCCCCGCAATGAGTGTGAAAGGAATGGCTTGGGCATTGTAGGGATGCTTTATGGTGTTGGTGTGGGGTGGTGTCAACCTGGCGCATCATGTGGCAGCCAGGGTGTACAGCATCAAGTGACGTAAATCTGACCAGGGTCCAGCAGGGTCCTGACCTGCTGTCAAAAAAAAAAACACTTTCCCAACCGACCCACCACCGATCGCGCCCGCTGACCCCCCGGAAAATTCCCCCCCCCGGGGACTGCTACCTTTGGGGGAACGAGAATTCCAGGGTCTGATATCACTGGTCCGTAAGAGACTTCCACAGAAACTTGAATTAAATGATTTGTGATTGGAAAATGAATTTGGTTTTCTTTTGCTCAATGCCACAGCTACATAAAATGATTCTAAAGGTTCCTCTGTGTGTCTGGGTCTCTGGAACAGTAAATAAACACATGCTGCTTTGATTTAAATTTATTTTTACTTTCAACTAGAAAAATTCACTCCGCAGTTCTTGCATCTGTTGGAAAGTGAGTGGGAAGGTGGTGTTTCCAGCCAGGATCCTCTTGTGAATGGCCAGTCTTACTGTCAATCATCAACATTTCCAGAAATTACCTTCAAAACGTGACTTCTCTTAGCTGAGTATTTTTGAGGATTAAAAACCCAATAATATGGTTTATGTTGTCAAAGTTATAGCTCAACAAAAATATTTATTCCAGACGGCTTTCAGGATTGACCACTCAAAGCGAGTAATTCCCTCATGCACTACAGCTGAATAAACAATTTTTATGTCAAGTGATTTTTTTTTTAATGTAAAAGTAAACAATAGGACCAAATGCTACCAATACATCCAGGGAAATGATGCGTGCTGCACATGCCTGGATTGCGAGATCGGCCTTCAGTCTTCTGGGCAAATGTTTGAATTAGTTCTCAGGGTGTGGCCAATACTGGCCAGGCCGTGTTTATTGCCCATCCCTAGTTGCTTGAGAAGGTGCTGGTGGGCCTTCTCCTTCAACCACTGCAATTTATTTTTCAAGAAACGTTCTGATTGATTCCATTGCTTTGCCTTCTCTCTTGTATTGGTAAGCTCTCCGTACTGGTCATTCAGCATCTGTTGTTCTCAGAAGTCCTTAGTAGTTCCTGATTGCCAGTTTTCTAGCCACTTTACTCGCTTGATGGTGTTCTACCTCTTCAGTTCTGATTTATTGCTGTTTCATTTTGAGCTGATCAACAAACACTCGGGATAGTGTTACAGGAAGTGAGTGCCACAAGCAAAATATTATTGATTAGCTGCATAGGGCGGGACTTTCAATGGACCGTCCACCCTTTACACACCCCATCCAATGGGCCTTTCCATTGGTTTCAGTTGTTATGCCCTCGCTGAAGTTAAAAGTCCCGCATATAAAAAGCACATTACATTTAGCAAATGTCTCTGACTGTTGCACCTGGGGTCAAGTTTACTCATTTCTGACCCACAATTTTTATAAAAGTATAAAACAGAAAACCAGGCTGGCCTCTCATTGACCCGAGGAAGACACTGCAGTTACACCATGTGGCCTTAAAGGAACACCGAGTTCTACACAGCTGAATATATTGTGCATTATGTGGTATAATTCCCCTGTCTTTTTATAAACCGTCATATCCTCTGACCTATCGTGAACAGTGGTATGTAAATCTGCCGGTGTAAATAAATTCGATCAGTGCTGGTGCATGGTCTTAACGCTAATCATTATAATGGACACAATCCACTTCACTCCCTTCACCCTGACCCGGTAATTCTGAAAGATATTGATATTTTCACTGCTAATGAATCGGAGCCAGAGAGAGAATCCAAATAGCTCCGTGAGCAGTTATTAAAAAGCACAGTATTCAGAACATTGACTGAGGTGTGTTGAGTGAACTACGAAAGTCATCCCAGCCCCATATTTGAATACATTATGCAAAGTAGAGACCTGTGAATAACAACAATTTTATTTAGTATTCCATATCACGACATGAGGGGTTTATTAATTACTTTGCCAATTTTATGAGCCGTTATAACCAATAGAAAAAATAGTGAGAAATGGTTTTGTGGCTGGCATCCAGTTGTCGGGATACTATATAAACTGTGCAGTAGTTTATTAGAGGGGAAATGATATATTAGGAAGATCAATTCTCCCTGATCAAGCATAGTTGGTGTTGTGTAATCTGACACCTTCTGATGTAGTGTATGCAAAGTTGCATTAAAAAAAGATTATTCATAGCACCGTCAAAAACACTGGATTTCCAGAGGGGAGATGATTTATATCGGTTTCTTCTCCCGCCCTTTTTTACAGGACTTAGAAAAACTTAAAGCTGTGAAAATGATGGAAATTATACTGATCCCAGCATCTTAAATCTGTTGTGCACTGAAAAACAAATGAGAAATATCTTCATTTGTCCTCCGTATCGAGTGCGTCACTGTAGGCACTTTCTGCTGTAAATACTACATTTTCGTTCCACCATGAATTTGACAGCATATACTGAGTAGGAAACCCTTTTTTAGAGAGCAGATTACTGCAGTAAGTATTAATCTACCATTTAATCATTTCTGTACTTTTAAAATGCTGGTTTTGGTTGTCATTGTGCTACATTAGACATTACAGGAGTCAGCTAATGAACAGAAGCTGCTAGTTGGAGCTGTGATTTACAGTTGATATCAGTGTGCTTTTAATTATCATTTGAATTTTATGACTGCTTTTTATTGGGTGAATCGTGTATGAAATCAGTTGCGATTTGCACAGACCAATTAACACCACTTTCCTAACCACAGCCTCAGCATGAGAGCAGTGAGCAGCACATCAGAATGACCCCTTGTAAAGCACAATGACAGGCTGGGCAGAAAAAAAACCGCAGAACTGGCCATCCCAGATGAAAAATGAAAGTGGATGTCAATTAATGAATCACCGATGATGCCTCCTCAGTCAGGCAGGCTGAGCTTGAAGCATCTAATATACATTTTTTGCTCGCCATCCTGGTGGTCGTTTGAATTGTCCCCCAGGAATGGTTTGGCAGCAGTGCCCCAAGCCTCTCTATGCTTCATTTGGCTGGGCTCCACATCATCTGTTTAATCATGATTACTATCGTCAGCTGTGTTTCAGTGGGCAGATGCAGTATAGGTTATAGAGTAATGAAATGATAAGTCAGCTCCAAACCACAGGCCTGTGCTGATCTTTGTTGTGGTCATAGAGTCTGTTTTATATTGGATTATGTAATTGCAGGACTGTAGGCTATGTACAAAGACATCTTTAGCATCGCTGACTTTTGTTTAAAAGGAGCAAGACAGGAAATTATTTTGATTTATGAACTTAATGTTTTCTGAGCCAACTTAACTAGTGAAATGATGATTTATTGTGCGTCAAATAATTCTTGCATCTGAGCTTTACAGTAAATATATAAAGGATATTCCCCAGGTACTGATTTTAATACAAAATATAATCACCGACTGACCTGACCTCATAATCCACGTGTGACTGACTTGAGAGGGTTGTGAAAATCTGGTCAAACCTGAACATTTTGTTGCATTCAGTGGGCTCCTGGGGGACGTCACTGTGTACTGGCCACCATTTTAAGGTTGGTGTATAAATGTATTTTAAAAAAAAATTGTATCCACTGCACCTCCATTTACATTTTTTTTTAGCCACCCCACAAACTGAAAGTTGAGCCCCAGCTAGCGGTGCTTTCAGGAGATGCCCTGGATCTACTCGCCATTCTATGTCCTCTCTCTTCCTGTTGGGAAGAGCCTGAACTCTGCTCGAGCCCTCCTGCTGTCCAGGATTGGCAACTGTATGGGGAATTGTAGCCTCGTATAAATGTTTCTCCTAAGTTACCCCTAAACATGCAGTGTGATGCAGTATTTTGCCCTGCAACTGCAGCAGAGGGCCAATAATGAGGCTGTACAGGGTGGATCCAAGCAGAAACAAAGTTTCATCGAACTGGTGTGTAGTGAATAATTATTTTTTTTAAATTATGAAGTGTTTTGATGGACTGAATAGGGAAAGACTATTTCCTCTGGCTGGGGAGTCAGTGAGAAGGGATCATCAGTTTTAAATTATTACTGTGAGAGTGATGAGAGCGATCAGGAGAAATGTCTTTACACAGAGGATTGTTGGGGCATGGAATGCTTTGGCACAGGGAGTGGTTGAAGGAGAGACCACTGCATTTTTTTAAAGGAAAATTGCATTAGTATTTGAAAGTGGGGGGCGAGCAGTGGGATTAGTTTTGGATTGCTCTAATAAAGGCCCAGCACAGGCATGACCGGCTGAAAGTCTATCCTGTAACCCTCTATGGTTGTGTTTATCATAACCTGGTCTTCCCCTGGCATTTTAGTGGTTATCTTTTTCTATTGGAAAAATACTTACCAGAGAAATACATTGCAGTTCTCAATAAATGCTGCTTTAAAAAGATCCCCGGTAATACACTTGTACAATGTATCTACACACACACCACGGATGGTAATATACAAGAGTTTCTGACACTATGATGTGTGTGAAAGAAACACCTTGAGAAGCTGGTAGATAAACTGAATTCACCTTGCTGTTGATCTACTGAAGTTACTGTTCTCCAGGTTATTTCATTGTACGTTCCCCAGGCACTGTCGTTTATTACTTAAATTATTTGGTGAAGATGTCAACACATCCCAGGCCATGAAACAGAGTGTGCACCTTAGTTGTGTGAAGAGAGTCATTATTCACTCATGGCTACTGTCAGCTGTGGAGTGTGCGGTCTTACCTATTTGAGAGCTGTGTTTTTTCAGGGTTGTGCTTTAACATTCTGGAGTACAGTACTTTGTACTGGTTTGTACAAAATATCATTACTCCACTTCTTTTTATTTTGGTTCTGCTGCTTCCTTTCCCCCTTTCTTTAAACCCTAAAGCAGATCCTTCACTGCTGTCTCTTTTTCCTTCCCTTAGATAAGACAATGCGAGCTGTGGTTTTAGACCACATTGTCCGTACTGGTTGGCCAGGATGTGCACTTCTGTGGGTGCAATGGTTTCTTACAGGTTTTCCACGCTGAAATGGTTTGCTTCACAGTCCCACAACCATCCATATGGTAAGTGGACTGACTAAGAACTGATGGGAACTTGCTGAATAAGGGCAGGTCAGCTAAATCTGAATGTTGGTCATGACAGGAGTTTGAGCTTGTGACTTGCTGGATTGGGAGTGAACTTTAAAAATTTTTTTATTCATTCATGGGATGTGGGCGTCGCTGGCAAGGCCGGCATTTATTGCCCATCCCTCGTTGCTCTTAAGGTGGTGGTGAGCTGCCTTCTTGAACCGCTGCAGTCCCTGTGGTGAAGATACTCCCACAGTACTATTAGGGAGGGAGTTCCAGGATTTTGACCCAGCGATTATGAAGGAACAGCGATATATTTCCAAGTCGGGGTGGTGTGTGACTTGCATGGGAACTTGGAGGTGGTGGTGTTCCCATGCGCCTGCTGCCCTTGTCCTTCTAGGTGGTAGAGGTCATGGGTTTGGGAGGTGCTGCCGAAGAAGCCCTGGCAAGTTTCTGAAGTGCATCTTGTAGATGGTACACACTGCAGCCACGGTACGCCGGTGGTGGAGGGAGTGAATGTTTAAGGTGGTGGATGGGGTGCCGATCAAGCGGGCTGCTGTGACATGAATGATGTCGAGCTTCTTGAGTGTTGTTGGAGCTGCACTCATCCAGGCAAGTGAAGAGTATTCCATCACACTCCTTACTTGTGCCTTGTCAGGTGGTGGAAAAGCTTTGGGGAGTCAGGAGATGAGTCACAGGGATTAGTTTATTTGCTCTTGTAGCCACAGTATTTATGTGGCTGGTCCAGTTAAGTTTCTGTTACTCTATCTCTCGAGTTATTTTATATGCCTTGTCTTTTAGGTGTCATTCACCTTCCACGTAACACACACCATTCCTCAGACAAGAGGACGGGCTGGTGATGGTGTCTAGGCCTCTGCTACTGATTTTGTTCAGACAGCTACTGCAGACTGTCTGAGCATGGGCCTTGGCTACTTGCAGTCCAGTATTTTTTCTCCATCGCCCTCCTTGTAGTGCACTATACAAGTCCAGTATTTCTGTAGTAACTCTCTTCTCCCCACCCCACCCCCAAACCGCCCATGACTCAACCGAGATTGTGTGGATAATTCTGGACATGAGCTGCTGTCCTATTGCTGTAAATCACAGTGCATCAATACACCAATGTAAGACGCTACCAGACATTTAACATTTTAAAATCTACCCACATTACCTTGCAATCATGTTACCAACTAATTTTCATAGTGGATCCCCATTTTCAGCCCGAGTCTTGTGGCCGAGTCAGTCTCTGTTTTTCCATCCTTCTTTCCTTCTTTCTCTGTTTCTTTCTCTTTTTTCCTCCCTATCACTCCTCTTCTTTCCACTATCTCTCTCTCTCTCCCTCTCTCTCTCTCTCTCTCCCCCTCTCTCTCTCTCTCCCCCCCTTTCTCTCTCTCCCCCCCTTTCTCTCTCTCCCCCCCTTTCTCTCTCTCCCCCCCCTTTCTCTCTCTCCCCCCCTTTCTCTCTCTCCCCCTCTTTCTCTCTCTCCCCCTCTTTCTCTCTCTCCCCCCTCCCCCCTCTTTTTCTCTCTCTCTCTCTCTCTCTCCCTCTCCCCCTCTTTCTCTCTCCCTCTCCCTCTTGCTCTCTCCCCCTCACTCGCGCTCTCCCCCTCTCTCTCTCTCTCTCTCTCCCCCCTCTCTTGCTCTCTCTCCCCCTATCTTGCTCTCTCTCCCCCTATCTTGCTCTCTCTCCCCCTCCCCCTCTCTCTCCCCCTCCCCCTCTCTCTCCCCCTCCCCTCTCTCTCCCTCTCTCTCTCCCCGTCTCTCCCTCTCCTCCCTCTCCCCCTCTCCCCTCTCTCTCCCTCTCCCTCCCTCTCCCCCTCTCTCTCCCCCTCCCCCCTCTCTCTCCCTCTCCCCTCTCTCTCCCTCTCCCCTCTCTCTCCCCCTCTCCCCTCTCTCTCCCTCTCCCCCTCTCTCTCCCTCTCCCCCTCTCTCTCCCTCTCCCCCTCTCTCTCCCTCTCCCCCTCTCTCTCTCCCCCTCTCTCTCCCTCTCCCCCTCTCTCTCTCCCCCTCTCTCTCTCCCCCTCTCTCTCTCCCCCTCTCTCTCTCCCCCTCTCTCTCGCCCCCTCTCTCTCTCCCCCTCTCTCTCGCCCCCTCTCTCTCGCCCCCCTCTCTCTCGCCCCCCTCTCTCTCTCTCTGCTCTTTCTCTCTCTCTCTCCCCCTCTTTCTCCCTCTCTCTCCCCCTCTTTCTCTCTCTCTCTCTCCCCCTCTTTCTCTCTCTCTCTCTCCCCCTCTTTCTTACCCTCTCTCCCCCTCTTTCTCTCTCTCTCCCCCCCCCTCTTTCTCTCTCTCTCTCTCCCCCTCTTTCTTACCCTCTCCCCCCCTCTTTCTCTCTCTCTCTCTCCCCCTCTTTCTTACCCTCTCTCCCCCTCTTTCTCTCTCTCTCCCCCCCCTCTTTCTCTCTCTCTCTCTCCCCCTCTTTCTTACCCTCTCTCCCCCTCTTTCTTACCCTCTCCTTTCACTGGAGAATAATGTGTATGGTAAAAATCATTCACAAGGTCAGTAAAAAAAAATTATGTTTAAAAATAATGGGAAAAGAAATTTGAAAGATGTCATTTAGTATTGCATTTTATTTTTTCTATTAATACTTTCTTAAAGCACTGTTGTCCCCACCACAGTAATTGTTAGCGGCAGCTGACTGTTATTTTCCTCACTGCACATCTGTCTGACAGTCTTGTATGAAAATAGCAGCTAAATCACATATGACTGGATGTTGAAAAAATGAGCAAAAAAGAAGAGTCGGGGAATTAAACAGATCAGCAGTCTGTTATGTTTATGTGTAGTTTGAGGAGGTATATCTGTTAGTCTGCCAGTTTTACCAGTACAACTGCCCCACACCCTGTGCACATCGCAGCTAGAGCCAGAGCACAGGCTTTGCAGGCTGATTACATTTAACCTTTGGGCTCATGACAATGTCACCATCAGCGATGCTAAACTTGCAGTTGCTGTTGTACTCATTAATTTTCCATCTCGACTCTGAAAGGGACTGCAGGTTAATCCACTGGCGTAGTTACAGTAACTAGTAGAAAATGTAGCGTTTTATTTTTTTTAAAGTACTGTCTTATTATTTATATTGATTTGATACCAGCCCCATGCATTCATGTCCTGTAAAAGGTTAGATGTGGCTTCCCTATAGAGGCAGCCTTGTCACTGGGGTTAATATTGATACTAAACTCAGTTACACAGATCAGGTTCACAGGAACACTGAAGAAAATGATGGTAAAAGGCTTTCAGTATTCGTGCTTAAAGCTTAGTGTGTGTGTGTGGTTTTTTTTTCAATCCTCCCCCACTGCTTTGAGCCACTGAGACTTCTCCCTGGATCAGCTCTGGGTATGGAGATGCTTCTAGAGAGATGAATTGCCATAATGGAAATAGTGAGCGATGATTCACCAGCCAGGCACTGTATAATTACCTGCAGGCAAGTCCACTTCATCCTGTGTGTGTCATCCTCATCATCACACTGACTGCATTAAAGATATTACTTCTCGTCTCTAAGCAGACTTGTTAAATACCTCGATGTTCAAGAACAGGTATTGAAGCCTCAAATTTATGAAATATTTTTAATAGAAACGAAGCTGTCTTGTAAAGAGCTCATAATATATTAGGGGGAGAGGGGTGGGGAAATAGGATAACGCTAAGGTTTTTTTTACAAGAGCTCCTGATATTTTCCGGATAAATTTGACTGGAGCAACATTTAGCACTCCTAACAAAGAATTATCGAAATTACCACTTCTTAGCTGAGAAAAATCACCTCTGAGACCTAGTCTTCAGTAATATGTTATATTCATGCCTCTGCAAATAACTAGCCTGCTCTCGACAAGTAGGAGTGTGTGATCATTATTGTGCAGGTATTAAGAACGTAATGTGCACCGTTCATGAGCTAATGGGAAAAAGTGTTCCAAGGGGAGTCACTTTCAGTAGTTCCCCTTTCATATCTCAGATATATGGTAAATTAGAAAACTAGCTGCATTCCCTGATGGTCTAGTGGATAATGGTGTAGGACCAAACCGATTGAGGTCCCAGCTTTGACTTCTTGTCTCTGCTGATTTCAGCTGGGGCAGCAGTCGGAGCACTGCATTTAGCCCCGGCCTCTCTAGCCTGAAGAGGGGAAATTTCAACCAAGGTTCCCACTTCTGAGTGTGATGCCCCCTATCTGCAGTGGAGCGACCTTGCAAACACACTTCATCGCGGATGGTGTGTGTAAAGCAACGACTGGATGAGGTGCGGAGGCCTTGAATCACTTGTGGAATCATACCCAGAAGAATTGGGTAGTTCAAGTGAAGCGAGAAAATTGAAAATAAATAAAAAAACAACCTTTTGGGAGACACCATGACTTGCTGAGGCCCCAGTACAGGTCCCTGAGGGACACCACTAGTCACATCCTGCCAATTTGAGTACATACCCATTATCCCTACTCTCTCTTCTGCCTCCTAACCAATTCCCAGCCCAAGCCAATAGGTTGCCTCCAATTCCATGCACTCTCATTTTTGTCACAGTCTCTGAATGGAACCTTGCTTGAATGCCTTCTGGAAGTCCAAAGAAACAACATCGATAGACACTCCCTTATCTACCACGTTTGTTACCTCCTCAAACAATTCAACTAGGTTCGTTAGACATGATTTACCCTTTACCAATCCATGCTGGCTCTCTCTGATCAGCTCTGACTGACCTTCTGGAACTGCTTTTCTTCCTTCCATGAACCTCCTGGAATGGCTGAATTTTTGAACACTGCAGCAATTGTGCATTAATGTTTAACAGAAATCGCACTCCTAGCGGTGAACTCTGGGCCTAAAGTTGGCTAATTTACAGAGTCCCTGTGATCAGAGCTGTGACCGCAGCTCGACTCCTTGCCATCCTGTTACCACCTCATATTGCATGGTCTGTTTACAGTGAGCGTATTGTCAGTTTTGGTTCCTACTTTGTGGATAAAATTAATAATGCCTGTTTTACACCCTTTACAGATGTATATTAGCTTTTTAAAATTTGCCCTCAGGATGTGGGCGACGGTGGGAAGGACTCATTTCTTGCCCATCCCTAGTTGCCCTGAGGAGGTGGGTGTGGGGCTTCTTGAACCACTGCAGTCCTTGTGCTGATGGTGCTCCCAACTATTCTGCAATTAATTAGAACACTCCACTATTTACATTAAAAACTGCATTTTCAGGCAAAGCCTGGCCACTGTCGGACATGCTTGCAGAATAGAGGCATGATTTGGAAGGAGTCTGTAGAAATGTCAAACTTTCTACCTGTGCACCTGTTTAGTATCTCCTGAATATTTTTAGGTTGCATTCAGGGTGCTGCTTCCACCAGACTTTCCCACTTCCGAGTCTGAGTGATGCAGAACTAGCTAAAGCTGTAGTGTAAGTGCATCTTAAATGTCTATTCTGTGTCGCTTCACACTTGACGTTTTTCTAAAAACAAAATTAGGACACAAGACTAAAGTTTTAACACATTGGCTGAGAAAGTGTTTGCTGATTTAGGGTATATTGAGTTACAGACCTATATCTCTTCCATATACTCATTGGAATTTAGAAGAATGAGAGGTAATCTTATTGAAACATATAAGATACTGAGGGGGCTCAACAAGGTAGATGCAGAGAGGATGTTTCCCCTCGTGGGGAAATCTAGAACTCGGGGGCACAGTTTCAGAATAAAGGGTCGCCCTTTTAGAACTGAGATGAGGAGGAATTTCTTCTCTCAGAGGGTTGTAAATCTGTGGCATTCTCTGTCCCAGAGAGCCGTGGAGGCTGGGTCATTAAATACATTTAAAGTGGATATAGACAGATTTTTACAAGATAAGGGAATGAAGGGTTATGGGGAGCGGGCGGGGAAGTGGCTTTGAGCCCAAGATCAGCCATGATCTTATTGAATGGCAGAGCAGGCTCGAGAGGCCAAGTGGCCTATTCCTGCTCCTATTTCTTATGTTCTTATGTGTTCTTGCCTTAAAACACTCCATAAGTAGCAGATGTGTTCTAAACTGAACAAGATTTGTAATTAGCATTCTAACAATATGCATTGCGTGATAGGTTGTCCATCTAGGGATGGGCAATAAATCCTTGCCAGCGACGCCCACATCCCGTGAATGAATAAAAAAAACTGTTTTTTGAGGGTGAGCACTCGGAGAGCATGTACACTTCATCTCCCCAGTCACTGGTTCAACCTGGGCCATGGACCTGTTGACTCCACAAGCCAGCTATGTTGCACTCTCTCTCAAGCCTGTTACCGGGGAGACTATAACAAACTTTGCAACATTCATATGGGGCTGGTCTTCGCTGCTAAACTCCTTTTGCACATTGTCTAAGTTTTAAAGTGGCAACCAGCAAAACAACATTAGACAAATATATACCAGCTCTTCAACTTACAGCACTGTCATATTACGTGAACTGCAACTAAAAATGTGAAAGGATTACAGAATCATGATTAGTCTCCTATATTGTACTCGGCAAGCATTGCACATCAGTGGGGATGTCTGTTTTACATACATGCCAATCACCACATCCTAGTGAATATTTTCACAGAGCAATTTTAAACAGAACTTTTTTTCTCTTTCTCAGCAATTTCCCCCCCTCGTCTCTAAGGTGTTGATTTCTTGCAGGGTTATGGTGCCACAGGTGACAATTGCCCACTTTTCATGCGTGGTCCTTGAGGGCGTGTTGGGAAGTATTCGGTCATTGGGCTATCACAGTCGTGCCCAATCCTGCCCTTGCCCAAAGTTAACCTCCAGCACAGCTTGAGCAGCTTTTTCCCTTCCTAGCCCAGGGTACTGAGGCCTATTCTAACACCCCTACAACCCCTTGAACAAAAAATTAGCACAGCCCAAAGATTGAACTTGGTACTTCCCTTGTGTGTATGACTCAGCCACCTCCTGAGCTTTAAAGCAACGATACATTGGCCACCTGATCATTCTGCACATCCTGCACATCCCTTTCAGAAGAACTTGGTTTGTTTTCTTAAAACCTCGTATTACAGCCTTTACCTTAATGGTTCTGTACAGATCTCAAAAAATCTTGGATTTGCATCAGATTAAACAGTAGGTAGGCAGCTATTACCCTTTTTATTGCTCGGTGGTGCTATCCTAACTTGAAGGGAGTAACAAATTCCATTCATGTAAACTAAGGTCGTGGGTTCAAGTCCCACTCCAGAGCCTTGAGCACACAAATCTCGGCTGACACTCCAGTGCAGTGCTGAGGGAGTGCTGCACTGTCGGAGGTGCCGTCCTTCGGATGAGAAGTTAAATCAAGGCCCCGTCTGCTCTCTCAGGTGGGCGTAAAAGATCCCACGGCATTATTTCGAAGAAGAGCAGGGGGAGTTATCCCCGGTGTCCTGGCTAATATTTATCCCTCAACCAACATAACAAAAACAGATTATCTGGTCATTATCACATTGCTATTTGTGGGATCTTGCTGTGCGCAATTGGCTGCTGCGTTTCCCTCATTACAACAGTGACTACACTCCTAAAGTGCCTCATTGGCTGTGAAGAACTTTGAGACGTCCTGAGGTCGTGAAAGACGCTATAGAAATGCAACTCTTTATTTCTTTAACATCGATGCTTTATCCTGCAGTGCTTGGGTGGAACATGATGTATTCTTGCACATACAATACTTCATGGAGTTTATTATAATAGCACAATGCTCTCTCTCTTATATAAATGTTTACATAAAATACAGCCTTCCATCACAAAAACTCAAATCTGTCTAAAATGTAATTTGATGTCATGTTCTAGTGCAGCCATTTAATCAAACACAATGATATATTCCTGCACATACTGTGCATTATGTTCTGCTATTTCTTTAACTACATCTTCACATCCACAAGATATTGCCTTCAGTCGCAAAACCTCAGATCTCGAGATGAAATATTTCAATTTGCAATTCAGCAAGTGAAATTAGTCTTACCACATTGTAGAAATGCTCATGTTATCAATGCAAGAATACTAACTACACCCGTAGTAAATCAGCCATTCATTCTAGTCACATTGTACAAACCTTTCAGTCCTGTTCTTTATATGGTATTTTATATGCTCAGCAATAGTCCTGGCTCACTTGGCAGGAATCTGTCAACTTTGACAAGGTCCTGATTAATAATTATTACTGAACTTTAACCCACAATACGTGGGACAGTTATCTGAGTTCAAGCAGTAATTTCACTGCTTCAAATGCCTCCTCTATATTTGCCACTTGTTCAATGAAAAGCTGAATTTGCAGGTTTTGGGAGCCCAGTCCTGGGCCTATAATCCTGTTTAACGTTTTAGCGATTCTACCAGATGAATCTGGCACAGTGACCTCTGAACAACGTTTTCACAACAGAGCTTTCATACATTAATGAAAGATTGCCTCTCATAAACTTGGCATTTGTGGCACATGATGTGACCAATGTGCAGAAGAGATGTTTCAGGCAGAAGAATCCCTGGCAGCTTTTACAAGTACAGTACTGTACAGGACATGCTTCAGGTTTTTACAAACAGCTGCATGACCGGTTTCGGACACTTCACTTGGCCCGCTCGTAGTAATAATGTTTATGTCTATAAAACTGACATCAGACATTCTGTTCTTGACCAGGGTGTGCAGTTAAATTTAAATCTATATTTGAAGTAGCAGTGTATAAAATAGCTGATTAATTTACCACCTTGTTCTCTTGGGTAACATCTCAATTTAAAGTAAAATTTAAGGAACTTGCATTCATCACCCTGTTACACAGGATTTGAGGTTGGATTTTGTTTGAAAGCCAAGCATTTAGCAAAAGATAAAAAGCGAAATACTGCGGATACTGGAAATACAAAATAAAAACAGAAAATGCTGGAAACAATCAGCAGGTCTGGCAGCATCTGTGGAGAGAGAAACGTAGGGTTAATATTTGAAGTCGATGACCTTTCCTCAAGTGTCAGTTCTGACCTGCCGAGTGTTTCCAGCATTTTCTGTTTTTATTTAGCCAAAGATTCTGTGCTCAGTCAATTGGGCCTCTGGCTTCCTAATTTGCATCCAGTCATATACAAGCGCAAATTGAAGTGTGAATTGCCTTTTGACCATCGGGGGGTAGACACGCTGTCTGCTATGTTAGTGCTCCCTCTAATGCCAAAAACATCAACATTTCTCACTAAAGGTCTCCGGTCTTGCAGTCAGAAATATTCCCTTCTATGTCGTTTTCTTTGGGTGCAGCTTTAAAATTGTTCCTAGTTTAATACTTTGCGTGGCCCATTTTTATATTTTTCTGTATCTAGATGTGTTTCCAGTCACTGAGATACACAGAGCATTACATTTTGTAATCTGGAATGAAGCAAAAATGTCTGAGTGAATTCGGTTCTTTTTGTCTGGGGGACAGCATTTCTGTAACCACAAAAGCATTTATAGTTTTTTTTTGTAAAATGTAGACGGAGTACAGTAAATATGCCCCCCCTCCCCCCAATTATTAGCATGACAATTATTAGTATGCAGTGTTTCTATTTTTATTGCCTGATACTTGAAGGGACTTTCTCAGGCTGTTGCTTTGGGCATAATGGATGGTGTAGAGAGAATTTGGAAGAGCTGCCGGTGATTGCAGGCCTCTGCCCTGTCTGACTGTGACTTTAGGCTGCAGTGCCAATGCCAGAGCCCCGAGGATTTTAGGGGGTCTCGCCTTGTGTTCCGTCATGGGCAAAGCCAATGACCTGCCAACATTGAACAGTGCACAGTGTTCACATGTAAGTTGTACGACAGATTTCATCTGGCTTTTACCACTTGACTTGCGACTAGCTTATGTGTGAATAATTAATGGCAATTAATGTTTAATTACAGTAATTAGACAAGTCACAGAAAATTAAGCTGCAGCTGGGAGTGATGTAGTTTGTGGCATAGAGGAAGGCTACAGTATCCTAACTATGTTGAGCATTTCTGACAGCATGGAATAGCTCACATATACCATCTCCAACACGGTTTCTAATTGCAGCTGAATTACACCCCCATGTTTAAAACACTCCACTAAGATGGGCAGCTAAAACATCATGTCAAGCATGTCATGTGATTTATGTGAAGTGATCTTGCTGATAAGAGGTAGGCATAATTAAAATCACAAAGGGGGTGCTCTTTACAAACACAAAAAATGTCCCACCCTAAATTGGTATCTGTACAATTATCCAAATGAATAGAACTAATGGAATTTTAATTCATTTTTGTTCAAACAAATGTAATATTTCCATGCAATGATTTTGATATTTGTCGATTTACATGGGTGAATATTGCCAGGGCATAAAACATTTTCTTGGTGCGAATGTCTTTTCAAAATTGACAATAGTGGCAAATTAAGTTCCTTAATAACATTTCCTGCAGAAGGTAATGAGCTATATCATGAAGCCAGGAGCTTTTCGGTTAAATTCAGATATCATGAAAAGGCTTCAAAAGCCATTAAAAAGGCAGATGCATATCAGAAATCAGTTTATCGAAATACACAGGGAACAGTCCAGGTTTACTGTTTAAATGAATTGCATCTTCAGTCTTAAACCAAACCCTCCGAGGATCATTTCTGGTGATTGAAGCGTGTGGCTCCTGATTAATTTCAAGCTACCTGTCCGAATGGGCCTAATGATATTCATTCAGTAGTGCCTCAGTAATTGGGTTGAGGACCCTGTACTGGATAGTACTATCGTACAAGATGCATTTTGATGCTGCTACATTTACAGTGACTGACATTTGGCAAAAAAGTAACAAGAATGTGTACTCAGTGGGAACAGGAGAGAGACCTTAGAGTGTTCACAAGATAATTACTGATGAAGCAGGCCATCCACCCAGAGAGATCCTAACGTCCGTCTCCATGTAGCATCCTGTAGTTTATTAAATTATTCCAGGGTTTTCGTCTCCACTACTCTGTCTGGAAGTTTATTCCACATGTGTGAAGAAGAATTTCCTGAAATCAGCTCTAAAATGACCTTTTACTAGTTTGATCATGTGTTTCCCCAGTCTACTCCCACAGTTTAAAGTAATATCCTGGGTTAACTTTTTCTATACCCTTACTTATCCCTCTATAAGATCACCTCTCAGACGCTTCCTTTCCAGGCTGAAAGTCCCATCTCTCGAGTCGTTCCCCACTTTGACCCTCTGACCCTGGGGATCTGCCCAGCGGCTGTGCCATGCTCTGCCTCCGCTGGTTGAATGTCTACCTTGTTTGTTAGTGACCAGAATTGGACACAGTCACATTGTGCAGTCTGAGCAGAGGCCCGTACAGTGTGATCACTGCCTCCTCTGACCTGTATTCCACTGTTTTGGCCGATGTAGTTCAACATCCTATTAGCTTTGATGATTGCTCCTCTGCATTGATTGGCCATACTTGGTGACGAATCTACTAAGATTCATAGGTCTCGTTTTCAGCTTCATCCTCAGCAATTTCAACCCCATTCATGGAATATTGTGCTGGCGGGGCAGGTCACGAACACCAGCAGCCGAGTGCTCCCAGCTTGTAAAGAAAGCAAACTGCTTAGCAAGGGACGTAAGCCATCAATCAAAACAGGTGATATTAAAATGACCCCTTCAGCGCCACAACCCACCCACCAGCCAAGAGGAGCATTGACCCCAACCATCACAGCCGCCACACCATCCCCAGGCCCCCACAACCCAGGGCTGTCTACCCCATGACCTGCATGAGTCCCACTGTAAGCAGCGTGAGGTGGCGATACACTCCTCCTGTAAGCAATCTGCAATGATTTCAGAAACTATACAAGGGAGTGTACACTCTCATGACATGTGTCCAATTGCACATCTATAGAATGATTTCATAATATATATGTGACTGTATCCTTAATCATATACTGACTTCATAAAGTATATGTGAATGCGCACCCGTATGTATAATAGCTTGATAAAATGTAAATGTTTTTTTTTGAGAAACCAATTATACAAAAAGTAATAAAATTTGAGCCAATTGGAATCAGAATTTCCCCCAATTAAATATCTAGAGGACCAAAGCTATCATTTTCAGCCTCCACCAAAACCTCTCCATCCCCCTTCCTGACTGTTCACATAGTTTGAACCAGTCTGTACAGAACCTTCCTGTCCTGTTCGACCCAGAGCTGCGTTTCAAACCCCATATTCTATCCATCACCAAGACCGCTTACTTTCATCTCGACGTTGCCTACCTCTGACCTTGCCACCACCACTGCTGAAACTCCTATGAAATCCACATTTTAGGAAGCGATTATACATACATTTTATGAAGGTGCCTTTGCCACCTCTTGAATCAGTTTCTGTAATGGCCTCCTTACGGGTTCCCAACCTACACCCTCCATAAACTCTGAATCATTGAAACCTCCACTGCCCACATCTTGTCCCACACTAATCCCCGCTTGCCAATTATTTGCAGCCTCACTGACCTACACTGACTACCGGTCCCCAAAACAATGAATTTAAAATGCTTGTCTACCTCTACAAATCCATCCGTGGCCTTATCCCACCCTTCTCCGGCCTTGCATCTCTCCCCATGCCCTCTGGCCCTATCCGCTCTAGCCTCCTTTGCATCCCCTCTCCCTCTGCTCCACTATTAGTATCTGTAACTCCCTCCCTAAACCCTCTGAATCTCTATCTCCCTGAACCGCCTTTAAAAGACTTCTCAATACTTACTCAAATACTCGACCAAGCTTTTGGTCACCTCCCCTAACTATCTCATCAACACTAGGTGTCTTCTTCCTTTCCTTCCAATGTTTTTCTATGTTAAAGGTATTCTGTAAATATAAGCTGTTGGTCACATAGCTGGGATAGCAGCCTCTATTGTGACAGTTTTGGTAAATATTTTTATTTTTTCAAAGCTGCCTGGCTGAAAGTCATGTGGGTGATAAACGGACTGGACAGAGTATGCTTTTATTATCAAATCTTTTAAACGTCATAGATTGGAACTCATCAACATTTACAGTTTACAAATTAATTTTGCCATCCACACTGTTAAGATTGGGCTATTTTCAGGTAACTTCCTCAAGTCTGATTATAGGTGTGCAATTAATGAAGAAATTAAATGGCAAGAGCCCTGTGTGAACCATCTCACTAGCAAAGCTCAGATGTGTTGCTATGTGCAATATACTGGATATTTTACTTTGACTTACAATTAGCGTGTTTTTCATAAGTTTGGTCAGAATCTTATGCGATTAGTTGACCACATGAAGTTTTTTTTAAAACAAGAGTTCTTCAACTATACTGCAGAATAGTTAATAATAAGACAGCACTTCATGATCTAGTGTGTTACTCTGCCGTCTTCCCAATCCCCCTCCCTCTTAACTGCAACCATTTCAAGAATGTCAGTGTGAGACTGTCTCATGTTCTGTTATATCATAATGAAAAATAAAAAAACTGCCCTGTAATCCATCACTATAGGATGTTACAAATCTATGTGGTTACTTACACTGACCACTAAAGGAAGCAATACAAATTGATATTGGTCTGTGTGGGGATTTCAGTTCAGACAGCTTGAAGCAGAATGCTTTGTAAATGCACTCATAAATACGTCTGAATTGGTCTGTAGAGGTACTGCAGTCTGCATGCCAGGCTGGCGCGGCCTTGTTTTTATATCAGCTAGTTTATGTTTATGCAGGAGGTTTTTGGTGTGTCCAACATTAGTAAGAAAAGACCCCAGTGTAAATTAAATGCAATGAATCTCGATCTTGCTGCCTACAGTACTTGTTGTTTATACGTTCTACTAGGACCCTTTACCGTATAGCAACTATATTTGTGTTCAAAGTTCCTTTCATATCAGTGAATGAAACGCAAGGCTGCTGGAGGTATTTTCAGGGGTGTTTATCCTCGAGATTTCTTTCATATCAGTGAATGAAACGCAAGGTGCTGGAGGTATTTTCAGTGGTGTTTATCCTCGAGATTTCTTTCATATCAGTGAATGAAACGCAAGCTGCTGGAGGTATTTTCAGGGGTGTTTATCCTCGAGATTTCTTTCTGGTAATATGTATTTTGCTGAATGATCAAAAATTGCATTTCAAATTCCGAAAACACCAAATGAAAATACTATGTTGTAAAATGTGGTTGTTGCCGTACTCTCTCTGCTGGAAAGCCACAGATGTTGTAAAATGTGGTTGTTGCCGTACTCTCTCTGCTGGAAAGCCACAGATGGATTACTGCTAAAGAGCTTTTCCGAAGTCCTTCGAACTCAGCCAGTAGAGGAGCTTTTGACATATTCAGTGCAGTGTGTCTCTCTATTAATCAGAATCATTCTGCAGTTTTTGCTCCAAACCTGCCCATATTAGACTCTGATGGAGGAATGAGATGAAGTCCTGCAGTCAGAGGGAGCCACACACACAACATTACCACCAGACTCTGTTTGCCACAGTTCCCTTTTTTTTCTTAAAAACAGAAAATACTGGAGATGTTCAGTAGTCAGCACCTGAATGAGAAAGTATGATTGATATTTTTTGGGGGGAGAGACTTAGTCAGAAACGTTAACCTCTCTTAATTCTTTCAGATGCTGATTGACCCGCAGTGCACTTCCAGCATTTTCTGTTGTTATTTCAGATTTTCAGACACTAATTTTTCTTAAGCCTGTGTGACAAGGTAAGATGGAGAAAAACTGATGCAAGCAGTTGAAGGGGGGGGGGAAACATATCCCAGCAAGTTTTAAAAACCTGTTTGGCCTCTGTTGTGCATCTCAAGAAGTGAATAGATTGTGTGTTAACGCAGAAAGGAGGATTCCATGACGCTGTGGGGAGCAGTGCTTGGAGGGAGCCCATCTCAGGAGATGACAGATGTGCAGCCCTTGATTCCTGGTGCATTAATAATACAGGTTGTGCACCCAAGACTTTCCAAAATGCGCACCTCTGGAGAGCTGGATGGCAGATTCCCCCTGTCGTACAGAGCCACCTTGGGGCATGCACAAACGCAAATTTTACTGGCTACATCTTCAGATTTAAAGACATTCTTTTGATTGGTATCATTACTAGTAGATTCAGTATTTTGATTCTATCACCAATAACCTACCAACTTAAAATATATATGCATTTAAAAAAAAACACTTGGAATTCTGCTCCTGCATCTCGACCAGGACGTCCATTTTAATTGTGGGAGGGTGAATAGTCTGCACCTGCAGCACAGTTCTGCTTCCCAGACAGCATGGGGTACGGAGACGGATGTGATCGGATCAGGATGGCCTGTCACCACAACTGATCAAAGTCAGGGAGGGGATGAAAGCAGCTGGATTAGGGAATCGATTGGCTAATTATTTCAAAATAAATAGTCCTCCAGAGGAATGAAAGTACATTAAATGAACATTTCAACATAAAAACATCGCAGTACAGCTCTTTGGGAAAATTTGGACAGGGACGAGAAGTTGTCCCATTGTAGTTGCTGCTAAATTGGGAGTGCTGATTATTGAATAACGGAGGCCATGGCAGAAGACCTGAGCTGTGACTGAATGCTTCAGAAATTACTATATGATTGAGGATTGGTCCTTTTGTACAATTTAGTTAGAAACTAATGTATATTATATTCAGGACTCTTTGCAAGTAATTCCAATCAGGTTTTAGAGATCAGTAAGTTGTTGCAAATGTTCAGCACTTTCTTTAATTTATTAAGGTCAATGCTAAACGACTGCTGATAAAGCCTTTGAAATTATTTTCCCTATAACATATTGTACACCGTGTACCATTCTCATTTGTTTGCGAAAGTTTAGCAGTTGGAGAGTGACCCTTGCCATCTCCCTTACTAACTCCGCTCTGGGAAGGCCCTGAAATATTTGCACAGCTCCACTGCCAGGAACTATTTCAAGTTGCTGTTCCAGTTAACCATATTGGGCAAATGCAGAAACGGCCGTCCTGCTTAATGGAAATGCTTGTCATTTGAGGAAAAAAATTAAAGAAAATTTCGAGAGTCTTATGAGTCCCAGGTGGCATGTCATATATAACATCAAAGCGTGAACGACCTCAATCTACTATACAGTGAATGTCCTGTACCCATCAAAACTGAGGGGACATCCAACCCCACCCCCCCAGCACTTTCAGGGGGATAATAAGATTTGGAGGATAATCGCGAGTCCCAAAATGTTGCTCTCATTCGTATGGTGCAGCAGGAACATGGGCACAAGTACAAGTCAAATGACGTAGATTGAATTTAATCTTTCTTGCGATGTGTGGTTGAATTATTTTGGACAGGAGGAGATTGGTGTTAGTTGCTGTGCAATGAAGCAACATTTTGTGCAAGCATTTGTTCTGTGAAAATTCTGGTGGATAGTCAGGAAGATGAATAATGTTAGTCACAGTAGTAATGTATAAACTTATTGCAGTCTATTCCTCTTAATTCCAAGACACTTCATTCAAATTATCTGATCATTCTGGGTTTTTTAGCATTAAATTCCCACTTTGTTGTGTTATTTATGTCCCCTAATTCGAATTATTGAGTAATTGAATTTTTTTTTACCACAAAACATAGCTTATACTTAAGACTCTATTCTCTCAAAGCTACTGAAACAGACTCGGAACAATATCACAATCCTGTGATGCTGTGTGCATGCCCAACGTGGACAAGGGAATTATAGAAATACTGTAGAAATATGGACTTAATAGTATTGAGCATGTGCATGGCGTTGGCAACCTTGAATAGATTCTTCATATATCCTGCACTGTTAATGTAAAACAATGGCATATCCTCATTGTTTTCCCATTTTAAAGAGTGAGAAGCTCTGATGTGTACACATGGAGTGTGTGCAGTGTAAAACTGTGGACGTTTGTAACCTGCTAACTGCACAGAGCCTGGTGCACTCCTGCAGGTTATAACTGTAGTAAGCGATGCGCATAGGGTATCGGTCTTTGACTCAGTGGTAGCACTCTCGACTCTGAGTCAGAAGGTCGTGGGTTCAAACTCCCACTCCAGACACGTACTCACATCATTTAAGATTACCCTTCATTGCAGTACTGAGGGAGTGCTGCACTATCCGATGTGCTGTCTTTTGGATGAGACAGTCTGGTCATTTATCTCATTGCTGTTTGTTGGACCTTGTTGTGTGCAAATTGGCTGCATTTCCCTACATAACAATAATGATTATACTTCAAAAGTACTTCATTGACAGTGAAGCACTTTGGGGTGTCCTAAGGCTGTGAAAGGCGCTATATAAATGCAAGTTCTTTCATTTTTTTCCTTTATAACGTTATACTCGGGACCCTGAATGAAAATTTAATTAGCAATTAAATGTAATTTGGCATTTTCTAAAGAGTAAGTATGATTTTTCATTCTGATAATTCTTCAATATACCATTTGGTGAGTCTGTGTCTGCCCTGGTGGCAAACTGGCCCCTCCATAGGTCAGCAGCATGTCCACTTGTTTATCCAATCACCCAGCCCTCTCTTCTCACACTGGGCTCCTCAAAAGAGCAGAGCTGGTGAAGTAAAGGGAGGTTTGTAATTTGAGTTTACATGTTCTAAATGGAGCTGCCACAGTGAGACAATGGAAGTGTAGTGCCAACACACAGCCCTGCGCTGACACTAAACTGGTGGAGTGTAAATTGGTTGTCGATGTCTCCGAAGAGAAAGGGAGTGAGACTTTTGTCCAACAGGGAATCTCGCTGCTCTTTGCTCCCGAGTCAGGTCGGCCCTGACGTTCGATTCAAGCTGCACTTGCTCTGTAACTGGAGCATTCGTGCGAAATGAAATGACTTCTCCCCAACTGTACATTTACAGTGTGAATCTGCCCAGAATGACCAGTGAAGTGCCAGAACAGTACTGCCAATGTCTGGCTGCCCAGTGTAGAAAGAATGCTGCTTCTCTTGACCCTTGTGACAGGGTTTACAAGTGAAAGGAGAGTGAAATGTTCCATAGTGTTGGCTTCAATTCCAATTCATCCTTGGTCTCTAAATGATATAGCTGCAATTTATCCTTTGCTTCACAATATGGCACACAAAACTACCGGCTCTACGACCGTGCAAATACTTTTATTTAGAAAAGGGAAATAAAGTGCTGTAGTGTATATGGAATTCCAGTAAGTTGTGCCGTGGAGTGCTAGCATGTGAGCTTTTATCTGCAGTTTCCCACACATTGATTTTGCAACTCTTGTCCTCATTAGAGCCCTGGTGTCCTTTCCGTTTCCTCCTTTCTTTCTCCATTCAAGAGCAAGGAGAGACTTGAGGGTGAAACCATCACTGGTGGTGCTTGGCTGCCTCCTGGTGGCTGGATCGAACGCAGCACTGGCAGAAACACGAGAGTAGGTTTTGCTCAGCTATTCTCACATGCGAGAATGGTACACTGTGTTTGGAGAGGGGAGGAGAGAAAGGCTTAAAATTTGGGGAGAAAAATGTATTAAATTATTTGCGAGGCAATAAGAAATTGCTGACTTTGGTGGTGATATATTACGTGTCACATTATCTAATTTAGCATGGCACTTTTCTGTCATTCTGCATTGCAACAGAAAAACTAATAAAATATTGATTTAGCAATATGGTGTAAGTGTGCTGCTAAATCGGCTTCCCTCTACGTCCCTTTACAAAATGCCTGTGATCTGTTGTATACAAATGAATTGCAGTGCACAAAAAGTCGATATGTAGCAGCACTCTGCAGTGTAGCGGCATTTTGAATTATGTTTCAGCCAGGAGTCTATTTACTTCTTGGGAGTGTGGCTGTGATACTCTCTTCTCTGGGGATTAGAGGTCAAAAGTTCATTCATCAGCAGGGGGTTTTGTGATGGTACTGGTCCAGTGAAAAGTTTATTTGTCTAAAGCACTATCTGTGGGAAGACTGAAGTACTATTTAAATAAACGCAGCATGACGAGATTTGCTGAGAGCAGTTTTAATTTTGCCCAACTAGTGGTTGGCAGTCGACTATATTCTGACAGATATGCAGTAATTTCACGAAGCTTCACTGAAGAGAGTGCTTACAAACTCTTGTTATTTCAAACCCATTCACAGGATCATGTACCAAATTTCTGTCCATTCAAAATTGCCTGAAGCACGGCCCTTTTTCACATTAGTAATCTTCTGTTCCCTTTGCGAGAAGCAGGCCTCTTTCTAAAGTTCCAAAACAATAGTGTACCTTAAGTGTACTTTTAACCTTCTCGAATCCCCTCCTCCTGCAGCGCAGGGGGAGCTGATGGGAGAGATTTATGTTACAGTGCTGTTCATGCACCCATGGGCAAATGGTTTTCACTTAACTTAAAAATGGGTATACCAGAGCCACACAATGCAGGAATGCACATCTCCATGAATACAGACATGCCTGATCAGTGATCAGTGTTAGGATGTTACTGGAATAGCTTCTTTAAAACAATTATTACACCTTAAAATGGGTGCAATGGAGTATGTATATTTACAGATGAATGTGTTCATGAACACCTCACCAACGTAGACTCTTTCACTTTTATTACAAAAAAGCCGAATGATGCACTCTTGCAATAATTAATATGTCTCTACAGTACAGTGCGGCTCTTTATTTCGCAGATTTTATTTTAAAAAGCTGGATTATAGTTGGAGAATTCTTCAGTCTACAATCCATGTGTTGCTATAGTATTACACGGTCATTGCTGCTATGTTTTAATTGTAACAGAGCCACTCTACACACCGTTACACACACCGGCGTTACGCCTTCCCCTGCTCACAGCGCGGCTGCTTGCTCTAACAAGTTGCTACCCTCCTAGTAACAGTTGCCGAGGAGCCAAACCCCCATCCCTGTTCCCCAAGTGGCTGGAGCCTCACGGAGGACCTGAGGTTGGCCACAGCTGCATGTGATTTCCAGTCTGTGAGATCCTTTGTAATGGTTGCTAGCACATGAAGGAGCAGGTCAGCCCACTCAGTCAAGAGGCCATAAAGTAGCAATTCGTCTGTGCTTTCCATCTTCAATGAAATAGCTTGCACATGCCAAAAAGGACTGGCTCTATTACCGTGCAAGTGCCTGCCTGCACCCTTGCTGGGGGAGAGGGGCAGTGATTTGTTTGGGAAATCCTAATGATTTTTATACGTAGTAGATGATGAGAAACATGACTGCAAAGTGGGAAGGAAATTAACACAAAAGGGTCGGGCGTGCATGTTTTGTCATTAAAAAAAAATTAAGTTGAACTATGTTGTTGTGACAGACGAGTGTATGTTTTTGATCACGTTCTTTAATAGGTCCTTCTAATCGGTGTTGAATTTGTGTGTTTGTGTAGATATTTGTGCATGTATATGTGTATGTGCGTGCATATGGTATTTGTGTGTGTGGTGTGTGTGTATATACGCACACTGAGTGGGCTGAAAGCACGACCAGACATTTTTATTCGTATAACTACTGTTTTTCTGGTTGTTGTGGTCTATTTATAGATTTTTAAAATGCAGTAATTGAGATCAATAATGTTTTTGGTGCTATTTGGAATATCGGACATCAGGACAGCAGTTCCTCTGAGTGAAAAGCTGTCATTGTGCAAATCTCATCGAGCAGTGCAGTTGCACAGGCCGGTTTACAACGCTGCATACTTTAAAATTGAGAATAGTCATCAAAGAAAGGGCTGGAAGTAGAAGAACACTTGTTTCAAAAAAGCACATTGATGTTTTTTCTGTCTGGCCATCAAAATGCGGATAGTAACTTAAGATGGTGTTGGGTAGGATTCAAAGAATAAGATGCCGGTAGAAATGATGCAGTTACACATCTTAATCAGGATCACACTGAAGTCTGTTTACAGATTCAGAACTGGCCACTTGAGTAAGTTTGATCAATGCTCAGTCCTCCGTATTTGCAGATTTTTTGGGCTAGAATGAATGTATTCTGATTTTACTCCCCACCATGTGTGTAAAAAAAAAAAATGTTTTTTTAAAGTACATTTTGCCCTTCTTGAAGCTAAGAAAATCGTCAGATTATTTCTGCTCCTGTGTAAGGCTGGTCCTCTTGGATCTGTGCCAGCCCAGGGAGCTGTGGTTGTGTGTTCCTGGAGCCTGAGCCCTTTTTCCTAGCAGTCCATGGTACAGATGTGACAACATCAACTGAAGGCTGAAAGGACCATCCATTTGAGGGAATGCTGTACTGGAAAAATGCAAAATATAAAATGCTATGCATAAATAAATGATAACCTAATCTGTAGTCGGGTACAAAGCTACTACAGGTGATCTCGTAAACTGTGAGGGCGAACCTCGTGCACCGTAACATCTTCTAAATCCCAACACCGTTGGTGTCTTTGAACACACTGCAGCCTGTGTGTGCAGTGTATGCTCGCGGAGATTACAGGCTGGCTATAATCTGGGTTTGGCAGCTTCCTTCTTTTGCTGCTGTGATCTGAGCAGAAGCGCAATTGTTTTTTATCTAGCTGGCATATTTTATATATATTTTACTTCTACATAAAGCATATCATCTAGATTATACAGCATAGCTCCTTTATGTTAGCTAATTTTTTTATGGAATAATCCCAGAACTATTCCGCCTTTTTCCTTCTCACACTGCCATTAAATGATTTTAGCACAACAGCTATTGTGATCGGGTAAGCAGCCGATACTATTTCAATGAAAGTAGGGCTCAGAAAACGTGAGCAATTTAATCCTTCCTCACCCAAGAGATGAAACCAAATCGAGCAATGTGAAGGAACAAAGGAAAAGACCAGTTCCCTTCCTGAGTTCATTAATACTGGAGCACAGTATTTCAAATCTCTCATCTTCCCATGTTGGGAGATATATGGCATTCCCATGGACCATTCTGGGATCTGAAATGGTGTATAAGGTGAAACGTAATCAAGGCTCCAAGCATTGAGCCAACTGATAACTAGTTCACAGTGTGAAATAAATAGTGTTTCAAGGTGATCGAACTGTACTGCTGACAGTATCACAGACACTGCTTCCACCATCAGCAGCACTGTTACTGGCACAAACCTGGAGTGCCTTTTAAATTCAGAACAACATAGTTGTGATGGCTGAGACTCTGTTCAGTGTCAAAACACTATTGATCTCATGTTAAATAAATCTATACAAAATTCAGTTAGCAATAGAAATCACGAATCCAGCCAAGCCTAAATGTAAATGGGCGAGAAAGATTGCCTTTTTTTTTGGTGGGGGAGACGCATCCGATGCATGTTCTTTGCCTCCATGAAACCTGCCATCTTGGATCTGTGCCAATGCTGGGACTTTGCAGCTGCGCTTTCTCTGTCCTCCCCTGCAGCCTGACCCACTTTCCAAGATGACCTGCGGTTAGTGTCAAATGCAATCGCGTTGCGATCGTGTTTGACATTGTACCTTATCGTCATCAGGGTCGGAAATCTTAACTGAAGTTTAAAGTAGGTGCTGTTGAAAAGTCGCCCCCCAGGTTCATGGAGAACAAGTAACTCCTTCCAGTAAGTTAAAGCATGACGCCCCACTACTGTTCTTCTTGGATCTTTAAACTGAACACTAATGTGCAGAGGATTCGTTTCTGAGGTTAATACATTACTAATGTCTCAATCTTTTTGTGCAGGAGATCTTTTGAAAGTATTGAGACAGGCCCGGGACCTCCTGTCGTAGCTTTTTGCTATCATCGCAAACAATGTAATAATATACAGCAACTGTAACGATGTGCTTGCTAGTACAGAGAAATATAGATTTTTTGCAATACTCTGCTCACTGACTGGCCCCAGGCAACAGAATTCTGAATCCCAGAGTCCCTTATCAGAAGTATGAAACCACATTGTATTAAATGTAGTTTGCAAACCTGTGTATTAATGCAATGTGGTACTTCTGCCCTTCAGTGCTGCAAACTACATGCACACAAAAAGGAGAATTGATTAAGAGAGTTATATGGCGGAGGGCTCCACATGGAATGTTCCCAATCTCATTGCTCATGACACAGAGCTGAAATAAGACTGTTCTGTATAGTTAAGGAGGGAAAATTATTGCTTTCACAAATAAATTGGTACTAACCTATTTACTTGTGAAAGCAGATAGGTGTGCCCAAGAATGGCACTTGAACTGTTGACCTCAGCTTGACCCAGGGTAGGGGAGGTCGGACATGAAAACTTTCCGTTATTGCGGTTTGCTGATTGATCCTAACCAGAGGCTGTTTGAAGGGCTCTGAGAATTGTTAGCACACATGGTGTAAGAGACACGAGAGTCCTTCAGTCAAACCCCGAGGAGGTCACAAAACCCGAGCAAATTATACTTGGGGGCCAAACAAATCATTTCTGAAATATTTAGCAACCACATCAACGTCTGAAGCCTGTGATGCTGCTTGTTGGCCTGCTAGGTAATGTCCTCTCATGCTGCCGCATGCTTTGTTCCTAACTCTGTGCCAAACACCACCTGCAGTTTGAAGCGAGAGTTGTTTTACTTGTCTCACTGCCATTCCTGATGTGGTGCAAGTGTCTGTTTTGACAGAAACCTATTCTAATTTCCCTTCCCACCACCTCTAATCACTGCCAGCTTTTTTTCTTGAAAGTAGCGACACCACTTCTACTGTCAGCTGTTGTGTTGAGACCCAGTGCTGCTCTTTGTTGCTGTGTGTTCAGTAACCAAGACCCAGTTTTGTAAATGACACCCTGTGCTGCCTTTAATCATGAAAGACTTAATATTAATGTGCCTTCTTGCTGCTTCTCCCCGTCAGTTTGAAATGAGCAATTAATGGTAAATAAATGAGACATCATCAAAGGAAGCTTTGGCAGCATTCAGCAAGGCTGTTCCTGGCATCAGCTGTCTATTTTTCACCAAAGTTAATAGAAGGTAATAAATTGTTTTGTAAAAGCTATTTTTGAAACACAAACAAATTGGGAACTTTTAGCAATGTTAATTAGAAATGCGAGTACCTTGCGGCTACGATCTGAGTCTTTGCGTGGAGCACCACCTGGATACACTACGGATACTAATCTGCTAAAATTCAGTAGCTGTCCTGAAAATTGTAACCTTAGATTTTAAAGGGGTGAATTTATTTTATTCATAAAAAGCAACCTATGTAAGCAGCAGTTTTAAGACGATGATCGCACACTGAAAATACGCCAAAATTTACACCCAATTTTACGCCAATCTTGCCAACGGCAATTTATATCAAAATTTCCTGAGAATCTTGTTCGCATACACTGGAACATAAAAACCATCAGAAATCAGCGTAAACAATTGGGCCCGAGGAAAGCGCCGAATATACACCGTGTTCTTTCTTTAATTCCCTCTTTATCTTATTGATGTTATGCAAATTAAAGTTTGAAGCCATCAAAGCATCATTTGTGCATATTAAGCACAACATGTTAAAGAAAAGAAAATTGTGGCAGCTTTTCTTCTTTTTAACATATCAGATTCCGGTGCCATAAAAAAGCATTCAAAAATATAGCACAGGTCTCTTTCAAAAAATCACGATAGAACACCAGAAATAGTCTTTGGGCCCTGCTGCACTTAAAATTTTGGGTGTAAATTTACACCCTTCAGAACAGGCGTTAATGCAGGAAACTCAGGTTCTCTGGTCATTTGCGTGGGGTACGGACCTCTGTTAATGATCTAAATGGGGTTTTAGTGGATGTAACTTGGGAGAGCGCAAATGATCAAGGAAACTCGCACGTAGCGATGTTTCGGCGTAAAGCTGGTGTAAATCAGTTACATGTGAATTTCAGTGGGAAATTCCGGGTCTATACTTTCACTTTCCCATACTCGGTCTCCTATAACACATGTATACAAGCTAGGACGAGCCAATCGGCGTTATTTTAATACAGCTGTTAAGCATTTGTTTTACACTGGGTCACCCTGTGTTAAAGTAAGGCCAGTGGGGAAACCTAGACTGCAGGCCATTCCTCAGCCAACCCTGTCCTTGTATTGAACTGCAAGCTTGTTTCCAAATTTCACACTGCGTATGAACCTATTTGTGCTATCTCTGTTACCGCACACACAGCTAGCTGCGCAGTGTTAGCTTGCAGGAGATTGACTGTGAAATGGTGCTGTTACAACACTACACTTTACAAAACTGGAGCTGCTCTCCTTGAAGACTGTAGTGTTTTTCAGACCAGTGGAGAGGCCCCGGCGGCAACAACAGAAATGCAAAAAGGTAGATCGAGCAGAAAACTGAAGTTGAAATGAAAGGGACGTAAAATTAAAGGACTGAGTCAGTTTTAACACTTTGAACCTCTCGATCCTGCTTAAAAGCATTATTTTAGCGGAAAACCCCTATCCTCATTGTTTATTAATTAGTCTGGGAATTTAGGATGGCTCAGTTTTCTGAAAATCTCTTGCTGCCGATACTCTGTGAAATAAGATACAGGGCATTTTCGTGCACCTGGAATAGATTTTGAATGATTTGAACTAACCGTTTTAAGAGGTTTATATATGATTCCTGTCAGTTTTCCCGGGTTTGCCTGGTCCTGTGGTTTCTTGTTACTGGTTGCATACTGACTGCCCTTGTCCCCTGATTTCTGACACAATCTCATGCTTATTGCTCTTGCCCCTCCGTTTCTTGTTACTGAGACCATGTTGATTGCTTCCTGCTGTCTTCTCGATTTCCTAGCAGCTCCATTCCAATTGCTCTTGGACTGGTATTGAGAAACTGGTCCCTTTGCACAGTTAGCTGAGGCCAGCAGCGACAAACAACAGGATAAGGATACGTTGCATGTAACCATTGTTCAGAGAGCCCAGGATTAAAGCAATCTGTGTGGCAGTAGTGGTGAGAAACTGGGATGGAAAGAGTTGGAATATGACCACTGGTGAACAAATTACTTTCTTTAAAAAATAATGAAATTATCCTGAACTTCATGTCCTGACAAGGAAGTTTGGAACTCTTGCAGCTTCCAGATCAATGAGAAGTGGATGAAAAGTGGTAGCACAGTTCAGGAGGCATTCAACTCATGACCGCACTAAAGCCAAGAGATGTGAGGCCACTCCCCGAGGTAGTTCAAGCAGCTGCAGGCGAGCGCTAAGCTTTAGAAATTTCATTCCATCACACTTTTAAAACTTAAATTTGAATGTTTGTAAAGCTTCCTTCTGCTCCTCCAGGACACTAGCAGTAAAGTATAGTATTCATTTTCAAATATTTTTGACCTAAAAAAAGATTACTCTTGAAATTGTAACTTTGGGGGGGAAAATATGTGAGGTTTAACTAGGCTAACCATTCTGTTTAAGAGTGTGACCATTTATCAATTGATGTATCGGCCTTCTGTATGGCATGCAGTCCGATATCCAATCCATTGAAGTTAAATGAAAACGAAATAGTAAACGTTCTTGAAAACAAACTGCACTAGACCAGTGTCTGCTCCAACTTTATGACGTCATCTTGGTATGACGATAAATGTTATAATTTTGATTGTCATTTGTTTGGTACTTAACTTCCAGCTACAGTGAACATGTGCTGGCTGATGCCCATTGCGATGCACATTGAGCACTGGCTCCCCATATTATTGGGTATGAAGGCCTGAGGCTTTCTCCATGCCCGATTCATCCAGTGTGCCATAATGTAATGGGCATATGAAGTGTGTGCTCGGAGCGTGCGCACATCATGTGCACAAGGCTAAAATTTCACTTAAAGTTCCTTCCATACAGCCCAGATGTACATCAGCATCTGTGAATACCATCTTCTCTAACCTTTTCCAGTTCTGACGAAGGGTCCTCGACCCGAAACGTTAACTCTGTTTCTCTCTCCTTGATGCTGCCTGACCTGCTGAGTGTTTCCAGCATTTTCTGTTGTTATTATCTATGAATACCACCTCATTTCTCCCCAACAGACTGAATCTGCCTCACAACAATTGAATTTTCAAGACACATCCAAGTGTTAATCAATGGAGCTTTCACTATCCCTTACAGTGAATGATGAAGGCGCTCAATGTGTTTTGCCCTGGTGCTTCCTTTTAGTCCTAAATGTATGAGGTGTCATTTCTTCTTCCTAACCTTGTGCTCATTCTAAGTATTCAACCAGTAGAAAGACAAAGTGAGTGGATGCTGCGAGGTTTCAGTGTTTGCCTGAATGGATTGAGGTGGCACCATCCCCATTGCTGGGCGAGAAGATGACCCTGCAAGTGAAGATGCCACAATTATTGACGAAGTGGCTGCCTGGGCCTGTACATTGGAAGACTCTGCTGTCGCCATTTGAGTTGGGCGGCAGTGAGGTTGGTATGTGATGCAAGAGACAACTGCAACATTTGTGCTAACTCCTGCCATTCCCCTACTGCTCGCCACTTCATCAGCTGTAGCCAAAGATCTCTGTGGGAGCAGATCTCTGGGCATCAATGAGGCAGGTGAAGCCCTCCATTATGGCTGGGTTCAATCTAATTTCATATTCCAGGTGCCATAAACTGCTGTAGTTTAGAGCCGAAGGTCTCCCATGCACCAGTACTAAGCACTCCTGAAAGAAGCTATGCCTGACCCTAGAAACAAGGTCAAGGGGTGCTGTACTGCAGAGGGGAAAAAAGACATGCATTTATATAGCACCTTTTACAACCTCAGGATGTCCTAAGAAGGTGCAGAAAAGATTTACAAGAATGGTTCCAGGGATGAGGGACTTCAGTTACGTGGATAGACTGGAGAAGCTGGGGTTGTTCTCCTTAGAGCAGAGAAGGTTGAGAGGAGATTTGATAGAGGTGTTCAAAATCATGAGGGGTCTAGACAGAGTAGATAGAGGGAAACTGTTCCCATTGGTGGAAGGGTCGAGAACCAGAGGTCACAGATTTAAGGTGATTGGCAGAAGAACCAAAGGTGACGTGAGGAAAAACTTTTTTATGCAGTGAGTGGTTATGATCTGGAATGCACGGCCTGAAAGGGTGGTGAGGGCAGATTCAATCGTGGCTTTCAAAAGCGAATTGGATAAGTACCTGAAGGAAAAAACATTGCAGGGCTACGGGGAAAGGGCGGGGAAGTGGGACTAGCTGAAGTGCTCGTGCAGAGAGCCGGCACGGGCTCGACGGGCCGCATGGTCTCCTTCTGTGCTGTAACCATTCTATGATTCTAAATCGCTTTACAGCCAATGAAGTACTTTTGAAGTGTAGTCACTGTTGTAATGTAGGAAATGCAGCAGCCAATTTGCACACAGCAAGCTCCCACAAACAGCAATGTGATAATCTATTTTAGTGATGTTGGTTGAGGGATATTATCCAGGACACCGGGGAAAACTCCCCAGCTCCTCTTCGAGTAGTGCCATGAGATCTTTTACATCCACCTGAGAGGGCTACGGAGCCTCAGTTTAACCGAAAGACAGCACTTCTGACAGTGCAGCACTCCCTCATTACTGCACTGGACTGTTGGCCTAGATTTTGAGCTCAAGTCCCTGGGGTGGAACTTGAACCCACAACTACCTGACTTGGAGGCGAGAGAGTGCTGCCCACTGAGCCACGGCTGACACCTTTTGCTTTTAACAGTATATTTTGACTGTAGCTACATTATCTATGGTGGTCTGCTGCTCAGTTGTGCTGCAGCACACAGGTGCAGCCTGTGGACTTCTCAATGGAGGCCCTCTCAGGTGGTGTGAAATGACTCCATGAAGTGTTGATGTTGTGCTACCAAAGAATATTTGCAGGCATCAATTATAAGGTCCAAATCCCTGGCCTTGCCAGCAATGCACACATCCCAAGAGTGGAGTTTTAAAAATGGCTGCGTCTCCTGCAGTTCCACCTGCACTTTCTCCTCCTTGCTTGTGCTCGGTGCTTCACCAAGTGCTCCCTCCTGTAACTCACCAACAGAGCTCTGCACAGAAGATATATCTCTCCTGATGTTTGCCACAGTAGGACTGGGTGACACTGACTGCTGCAAGGTGCTAGAACTAGGAAGCATAATTTCAGAATAAGGGGGCACCCATTTAAAATGGAAATGAGGAGGAATTTCTTCTCTGAGGGTCATGAATCTTTGGAATTCTCTTCCCCAGAGAGCTGTGGAGGCTGGGTCATTGAATATATTTAAGGTGGAGATAGACAGATTTTTGAATGGTAAGGGAGTCAAGGGTTATGGGGAGCGGGCAGGGAAGTGGAGTTGAGGCCAAGATCAGATCAGCCATGATCTTATTGAATGGTGGAGCAGGCTCGAGGGGCCGAATGACCTCCTCCTGCTCCTACGTCTTATGTGGATCAAGGCTTTACAGTTGACTGAGCTGCCTCTTCCTCTCGGGGCACCCGAAGAAGCAAAGAAACGTACTTTGCAATGTTTGTGGTAATGTACCCCTTGAAACATCGGTGCGCAGGGCAAGAGGATTCAGTGTGTTATATTGAAATGCTGCATTGTAGAGCTGTGAGTGAGGGAATGTTTGAGTAAATAAGGAATAAAAAGCAAAGGATAATCGCCATGATCTTGGGAGAGACCTTTGAATTCAGCGGTTCCCATTTTCTCTTTGTCGTGATTCTCTCAAGTGGTTTGTGTTCTATATATAGATGGAGTTTTCCATACCAATTCACACTGGCTAACTTCTTTATTTGCACATCATTATTTTGTGCTTAAGTCAGTGTGCATGACAAATAAGCACCTAACATGGCTTGTGATGCATTAGCTTGAAGGGTGACCTCTTCCTGTGTCAGAATTCCTGTAACTGGTTTTGTGATCAGTTCCTTTCTTTCTTTGGCAGCTTCGTCCAGATTGGTATCCCATTTATAAAACAAATCCTTTTTTCATTCGTTTATGTAGCGGTTCTGTCGTCTACATTAGTCTAGGAGCAAATTTCATAAAATTCAATGTATCCATTGCGGTCCCAAGCTTTGCTTTAGTCTCTGCTGGCTTCATATTTCAACTTTTTTCGGATCTGATTCAAGGCTGTCCACGATGCATTACTTTTGGTACTGCGACTTGCTCTTTATCCTTATGCCGCCTGAGGTTTTTTCACCGTGCATCTCTGAAGTAGTGCTCTGAGGTTATTGTCATGTGCATCTTGTGTAGCTCCAAGCACCCAAATATCATTGATTATCACCAAGTCCATCCAGGACCGTGGGAGCTTTTTGCTGGAATACTTGACTGCATTAATGAGACTCCAAATAGCGTGCATGTGAATCTCAGCAAGCAAATGAATCAAACCTAGTTAGCTTCCTGCTTTCCTCATCAAAAGCTACTTGCCAGTATGCTGACGGCATCAAGTATGGGAAAGATGTGCCTCAGCAATTTATGGGGCACTCTTCGAGGCGGGTGGACTCCTGGTAGTACTTCTGAATTTAGCTTTTTAGTCACCTGACATGGCACTGAAACCATCTGTCACATCACTGTGCTCTTCGAGTCTGTTTGTTGATGAAATACTGCCAGCTTGCTCTGTATTAATCTTTCCTGGTCCCAGGGCTGGTTTCAAACTATCTTTCTTACCATCATGTCAAGGTTCACTACTTGGAATTTCGAAACCTACACTTTCTGGATATCGTCACTGTGTTTTTCCCCCTTCCCTGCTCTTTTTTTTCAGCCCCCAGTTCCTTCTTTCTCTCTTTGTTTCCCTGCCCATAGCTTTTTAAAATCCCAGGGCGAGAAATTCATATACTTACCGCCACCCGTTAGCGCCAGCGATTCTCGGAAAAATGGCGGCTGCCGCTCTTGTGCAAGCTGGAGGCGGTCCCCGCGGCGCCCGCCATGTTCATGGGCCCCTTTGCGCTGCCAGTAACCAGCAGTGCCCTGTTAAAAAAAAAAATTAAAAAAAATGGTGGCGTGATGTCAAGTCGGCATGCAACGCCGACTTAACATCACCTACGCGAACTTCGACCCTAATGCTCAATTCAGCACTGGGTCCTAAGCATGTCAGGTTAACCTGGCGTGCAAGCAGGCTGACTAGCGATATCTGCAACTGTTAAAGGGACACACACATCAATCAGGTAAGTTTGAATGGAAGGGTTTGGCCTTGGTTTTTTGGATTTTATTGAAATGGTGGCTTGCTGCAATATATGTGGAAATTATTTTTTAAAAGTGTTTTGGGAGTGCTGCTGGACGCTTGCAAGGGCTCAGATGGTAAGTGAAGGCCTTTGAGACGACAGAACATGCTGCGAATACTGCGAAAGAGGAGGAAGTCGAAGAGGAGGAATCAGACGGAAAAATGCATCCCGGACAGCCCCTTTGCGGCTGGGACATCCGGGATGGATTCGGCCACCTGTGGGCCCACTGGCTGGGCAGGCTGCATTTCTTGGGTGTGTGAAATGAGGAAGACACAAGGGTGGAGCTGTGCTGACGGGAGGGTGGGAAACCTCGAGGTGCATGCCAGAAGGGGGATGCCCACATCTTGTATCCTTTCAGCCCCACCGCTGACCAAGGACCATTCTTGGCAGGGGCATGGCTGAGCTTGGAGGACCAGCCTGGGAGAAAGTCAGGTGGGAGAAAACCATGAGCAGGAAGTGTAAATGGAATAGTGTTGCAGCACCACCTTGCCTCGGGAGGACTGAAAGCAAAGTAATGGTAAGCATCATAGATACATACCTTCCAGCTTAAAGCCGACTGCTAGTGTGACGGAATTTGTGTGAGACATCTTCCTATAAGCACAGGAAATGTGCAAATGTAAAACTTTTAATATATTATATTATGTCTACCTATATAAATATATTATAGAGAGAGTGAGAGGCAACGTGAGGGAGAAACAGATGGTGAGAGAATTGGATCCAGTTCTAAGGTTCTGTGTAGGGCTAGAATCACACACTGGCCTATGAGGCCGATGCCAAGGGGTTCCAGTTAAAACTGGGCCTCCTGCCAGGGGCACCGCGCAAATATATTTCATTAAATGTAGCACTTGATATGATTTAAAGTTCATTTAATCATAGTATGTCGTGATATGATTTGCTTTTTAGTATAAACATTTTACGGACCTATTTTTTCATGCATTTTACTGGAGTGTTTTAATGGATTGGGGTGTGGAGGGACTGCGAATGTTCTTCTTGCCCAGGGCTCCAGGAATTCTTCACCCAGCTCTCTGCTTTTGTTGCTTCTCAGCTGTAGGTCCTGCCAGTGTGTAACTATCTGAAACCTAGTCCAGGGTAGCACCTGGAGGTATCCATGCTGAATTTGTGCTGTCTCGTTGTCTCTCGCTGCAGGAGTGTGTCTGTCCTGTGCACGGTGTGACTATGAGCCTGGTCACAGATTCTGGGCAGTTGGAGCGAGGGAGGGAGGGAGGTTGACAGCAGGAAAGCTCAGGCTTGTAGATCAAGCCCCAGAATGTTGCTGTGCTCTGTGGAAAGCCTGTCATGTATTTTGTTTTGCAAGCAAGAAAATTGTTGTTGAAGTGATGTGATGTCACTAAGCATGGAGGCCATACTGTCTGCTTGTAGCACTGCACCAATGGGAAGAAAAACCTGAAACCAAAACAGAAAATCCTGGAGATACACAGTGGGTCACTCAGCATCTGTAAGGGATTCAAGACCCGAGGAAGGCACTTGCACCCCGAAAGTTAACTGGCTTTTTTCTCTCTCAGATGATGTTAACCTGCTGTATATTTCCAGCACTGCTGCATTTGATTCTTAGAATGGAAACCAATCTGAGGCAAAATAGCCTTTTGCATGTAAAGGGAATGTTTCTGTTTTTCGAATTCACTGTTTGAAAGGCACACAGTAAATTATATTAAACCCCGGATCTCCCAATCCAGGCAAATGCATTGTTTGAAACAGTGGAACATGTTTTTGCTTTACCCACCTTTTTATTTTTTTTGAAAAACATTTGTGGTGCTACTGAAATTCAGGTGATCAGTATAGAAAGTCAAAGGTTCCAATATATACGGTGCAAAACCTGGTCATGTACCTGCTGTATGTGAGGGTGATTAAAAATGGACTGTATCCCATTGATAGTTTCAAGTTGACTGCAGATAATGGAGATGTGAGGGGAGTCATTCTTTATTTCTGATGATTTGGCAGAGTGTTTTACTCCAGGCCCCATGTAAAGTGCTGTATGTGGAAGTGATTTCAGACTCTTATTAAATAGACAGCAATGGGCAATTGAGCAATGAATAAAGCCCCGTACTCCCTCTACTGGAAGAAATGGGAAAATCACTGCCCGCTCCAGCCAGAATGAAACTATTTCTCAGTTCACACCACGATCTTCATCCCACAAGTATTAGTGAACGTGACTTCATATGTGTGCTAATTTGAGCACTGCAGTAGCATATTAGCATAGAAACCAATAATACCGCACAGAAGAATATTTATAAAATATGGTTCTGTACATTTTTCTAATTTTGCTGTGTCGCATTGATTGCTGATTTCACTTCATGCGTAACTGAAAAAGGCGTGTTTTTGATAAATGGAAGTCTTTCAATACTCTATCGGTTAATCAGGAATCAATGCTGAGAATCTTTTAACTGATTATTGATGCTGAGAGACTTGGTCTTCATTATTTTCAAAGCGTTTGTCAAAATTCAATATTGCAGTTTAATTTTGCTATGGATTTTGAAGAAGTATAAAATTTTAATGAAGTAAAAATGGTAAATGTCAATATCACACTTTAAATGATAAGCTAGGTATTGATTTCTGAAATGATTTGCTAACTTTAGATGGTGGACGTGTGCAGTCACTCCATTGCTAAGTCCCAGTGTCTGCAGATTTTAACTCTACCATATTCGTGGTAGCTTACAATAGGCAGGACTGAAACTTCTGGTCACAAAAGCGTGACACTGGGCCATTTAGAAAGAGCTTGTTCATTTTTTTTATATTTAAAAAAGAAAGTATTTCGAACCATTCTGAAGTAAAATTAAACCAATGTTTCTTCAGAGTATAAGTTGAACCTCCCGTTCAGCCATTTAAAACTGCTGTACTGAAAAGCAATATGCTGTGTTAAGCCTTGGCGACTGTAGCTAGTGGCAAATGTATGTTTTTTTTCTTGGCACAGTATCAGGCTGTAACAATCTCGTCCTTCTCTACACAGTGCTGAGTATTCGAGGTGTCCAAGAAGAGGAGCCCCCAGATCCCCAGCTGATGAGACTGGATAACATGCTGTTGGCTGAAGGAGTGTCCGGGCCCGAGAAGGGCGGAGGGTCAGCAGCAGCTGCAGCGGCGGCAGCAGCATCAGGCGGCTCACCGAACGACAATTCCATCGAGCACTCCGATTACAGAGCCAAACTCACACAAATCCGACAGATTTACCACTCGGAGCTGGAGAAATACGAGCAGGTATGATCCACGGAACCAAATAGTGTGAAGGATTATATAGCCCAACATCCACAGTGCATCAGATTTACGCCATTTCAAATTTCATGCCTGCATTCCTCAAACAAATCCATTCAATATCATTAAAATCAATTCAAACAAGGAGAGAAATGTTCAGGTTGATTGACTGTCAGACAGTAAACTACTTTGGTGGATTGACTTACAACCAGCTCATACTTCATCTCTGTAAAATGGCGCCTGATGTGCATCTTAATCATAACGAAAGCCAAATTGTAGAGCAGTTCAGTGAAACAAAATGAGTTATTTTTATAGAGATCTGTTGCAGCACATATTCAGCCACCAGTGTCTAAAGGTAAATTAATCTGGCATAGTTTGCTAATTTTGTAGACATATAGTGTGGACTAGAGAAAATTTGCTCCATCTCTATTTCTTTCTCTCTATCTATCTATTCATCTATTCATCTATCCATCAAAATCATATATCTGTACATACGTCTTGTCAACTGTTCCCATTATAAATTCCTACCTGCACCATTATAATGGAAACTCCCTATGTAAACTTGTCACGCTGTAATTACATTCTTATGCAGTGGAGGTGCTGCAGCAGTTTCCATCTGAATATAAGAATTTATAATGGCAAACGCCAACCCGAAATCAAAGTAAGGGCATACAAACTCTTGTATTGGATTAACTCAAACCCTAGTCTATCAAAATTCTGCAAACAACACTAAATTAAGGAGGGAGATAAAATATTGGGGAGGGAGAAGTTTTTATAGGTGAGGTACATGCCTACCAGCATGCTGGGTACTTGATGGGAAACGTTTTGAAGGCACATTTTGACTTTGTGGCGATAGTGAGCATCGAAGAACTTCCTAATGGCATGAGTGACTAAATAACTTTGAAAAGCTTTCCATGTTGTGCAAGGAAACAGGATAAACCCAACTGTATAAAGGATTCAGTCTGAAGGATAAACACTGTCTGGTGCAGCATTTTCTTCTGAAGTACTGGTTGAAGCATTGCCTGTCATCCGTGCAGTACCTGGTCCCTAAGTGCTCAGAGCTTCACACACTGACTAATTAACAGATGCGGAAGGATGAAAAATGCCATAGTTAGCACCCATCTGTGCTTTTCATCTGATGAATCCCTCGTTAATGCATATTCTAATTCTGCTTTGTTGTGTTTGCAGGCATGTAGTGAATTTACCACACATGTTATGAACTTGCTTCGTGAGCAGAGTCGGACCAGACCCATTTCACCAAAGGAGATCGAGCGTATGGTTTCAATTATCCACCGCAAATTCAGCACCATCCAGATGCAGCTAAAACAGAGCACATGTGAAGCAGTCATGATCCTGCGCTCTCGTTTCCTTGATGCAAGGTAGGATGGTACTAGAATTCAAGCCACAAGGATCTGCTTCGAAACCTGTTCAATGAGATGGAATAACTTTGTTGCTGCCATCAATTAAACTAAAAAATAATTAACACAGCACCCCTTTTAGGTAACTTAGTCAAACTTAAACATCAATTAAAATGAATCCCTATACCTCTATCAATATGTAGAATATAGAGGCGGTATCTTTGTGAAAAGTGTTTTCACTTGTTTACATGCACATGACGCAAGTTGCATAGAAACACATCACTTTGATCACTTATGATGAAATTGTGAAAGGTAGGTCATGCCTGACAAACCTGATTGAATTTTTTGAAGAGGTGACTAAAGTAGTGGACAGGGGAATGTCTATGGATGTTATTTATATGGACTTCCAGAAGGCATTTGATAAAGTCCCACATAAGAGACTATTATATTGAGGGCAAATTATTGACCTGGTTAGGAGATTGGCTGAGCGGCAGGAGACAGAGAGTAGGGATAATGGGCAGGTACTCTAATTGGCAGGAGGTGACTAGTGGTGTCCCACAGGGATCTGTGTTGGAGCCTCAACTATTCACAGTATTTATTAACGACTTAGATGATGGCATAGAAAGTCATATATCCACATTTGCCGATGACACAAAGATAGGCGGCATTGTAGGCAGTGTAGATGGAAGCATAAAATTACAAAGGGATATCGACAGATTAAGTGAATGGGCAAAACTGTGGCAAATGGATTTCAATGTAAGCAAATGTGAGGTCATCCACTTTGAACCTAAAAAGGATCGAACAGGGTCCTTTCTAAATGGTGAAAAGCTAGAAACAGTGGAGGTCCAAAGAGACTTGGGGATCCAGGTACATAGGTCATTAAAATGTCATGAACAGGTACAGAAATTAATCAAAAAGGCTAATGGAATGCTGGCCTTTATATCTAGAGGACTAGAGTACAAGGGGTAGAAGTTATGCTGCAGCTACACAAAGCCCTGGTTAGACCACACCTGGAGCACTGGGAGCAGTTCTGGGCACCACACCTTAGGAAGGATATATTAGCCTTGGAGGGAGTGCAGCGTAGGTTTACCAGAATGATACCCGGACTTCAAGGATTAGGTTATGAGGAGAGATTACACAAATTAGGGTTGTAATCCCTAGAATTTAGAAGGTTAAGGGGTGATCTGATCGAAGTTTTCAGGATATTAAGGGGAACAGACAGGGTCGATAGAGAGAAACTAATTCCGCTGGTTGGGGATTCTAGGACTAGGGGGCATAGTCTCAAAATTAGAGCCAGACCTTTCAGGAGTGAAATTAGGAAACACTTCTACACACACAGGGTGGTAGAAGTTTGGAACTCTCTTCCACAAATGGCAATTGATGTTAGATGAATTGTTAATTTTAAATCGGAGATTGATAGCTTTTAGTTAACCAAAGGTATTAAGGGATATGGGCCAAAGGCAGGTATATGGAGTTAGATCGCAGATCAGCCGTGATCTCATTGAATGGCGGGACAGGCTCGAGGGGCTGAATGGCCGCCTCCTCCTCCTGTGTTCCTATGTTCCTAAATTACACACAGCTCTTCTAGTTCTTGTTCTTGCGAAACAAACAATTTGCCAGACATTTTTTCACAGTAATAGTACATTTAAAATACGTTGCTAATACTTTGATGATGCTTTAACAGAGCAAACATTAACACGTTTGAAAAGTCAACATTAGTTATGCAGTAAGGTTACATTTTATTTGGCAATAGTATGGCTATTGGTCTAAACTAGATCAGGTATCTTCCATTTCAATCTAGCCCATTATACAGGAAACTCTTTCGTATCCGGTACCTATGGTGCCGGTTGATTAAAAATTTCGGATAACGAAGAAGGGACATGGAGTGACAATGGCCCAAGGTACCAGAGTCCTGTTCCCCAGCCCCGAGTGCTGGAGTCCCATTCACACAGCCCCGAGTGCTGGCGCCCCGGCCCCGAGTGCTGGAGTCCCGTTCCCCCGGCCCCGAGTGCTGGAGCCCCGTTCACACAGCCCGAGTGCTGGGGTCCCGTTCCCCAGCCCCGAGTGCTGGAGCCCCGTTCCCCAGCCCCGAGTGCTGGCGCCCCGTTCCCCCGGCCCCGAGTGCTGGAGTCCCGTTCACACAGCCCGAGTGCTGGAGTCCCGTTCCCCCGGCCCCGAGTGCTGGAGCCCCGTTCACACAGCCCCGAGTGCTGGAGTCCCGTTCCCCCGGCCCCGAGTGTTGGCGTCCCGTTCACACAGCCCGAGTGCTGGCGCCCCGTTCCCCCGGCCCCGAGTGCTGGAGCCCCGTTCACACAGCCCCGAGTGCTGGCGCCCCGTTCCCCCGGCCCCGAGTGTTGGCGTCCCGTTCACACAGCCCGAGTGCTGGCGCCCCGTTCCCCCGGCCCCGAGTGCTGGAGTCCCGTTCACACAGCCCGAGTGCTGGAGTCCCGTTCCCCCGGCCCCGAGTGCTGGAGCCCCGTTCCCCCGGCCCCGAGTGCTGGAGTCCCGTTCCCCAGCCCCGAGTGCTGGAGTCCCGTTCACACAGCCCCTTTGCTGGAGCCCCGTTCCCCAGCCCCGAGTGCTGGAGTCCCGTTCACACGGCCCCGAGTGCTGGAGTCCCGTTCCCCAGCCCCGAGTGCTGGAGCCCCGTTCCCCAGCCCCGAGTGCTGGAGTCCCGTTCCCCAGCCCCGAGTGCTGGAGTCCCGTTCCCCAGCCCCGAGTGCTGGAGCCCCGTTCCCCAGCCCCGAGTGCTGGAGTCCCGTTCCCCAGCCCCGAGTGCTGGAGCCCCGTTCCCCAGCCCCGAGTGCTGGAGTCCCGTTCACACGGCCCCGAGTGCTGGAGTCCCGTTCCCCAGCCCCGAGTGCTGGCGCCCCGTTCCCCAGCCCCGAGTGCTGGAGTCCCGTTCATACGGCCCCGAGTGCTGGAGCCCCGTTCCCCCGGCCCCGAGTGCTGGAGCCCCGTTCCCCCGGCCCCGAGTGCTGGCCCCCCGTTCCCCCGCCCCGAGTGCCGGCGCCCCGTTCCCCAGCCCCGAGTGCCGGAGCCCCATTCCCCAGCCCCGAGTGCCGGAGCCCCGTTCACACAGCCCCGAGTGCTGGAGCCCCGTTCCCCCGGCCCCGAGTGCTGGCCCCCCGTTCCCCAGCCCCGAGTGCTGGCGCCCCGTTCCCCCGCCCCGAGTGCTGGAGCCCCGTTCACACAGCCCCGAGTGCTGGAGCCCCGTTCCCCCAGCCCCGAGTGCTGGCGCCCCGTTCCCCCGCCCCGAGTGCTGGCGCCCCGTTCCCCAGCCCCGAGTGCTGGAGCCCCGTTCCCCCGGCCCCGAGTGCTGGAGTCCCGTTCACACAGCCCGAGTGCTGGAGTCCCGTTCCCCCGGCCCCGAGTGTTGGCGTCCCGTTCACACAGCCCGAGTGCTGGCGCCCCGTTCCCCCGGCCCCGAGTGCTGGAGCCCCGTTCACACAGCCCCGAGTGCTGGCGCCCCGTTCCCCCGGCCCCGAGTGTTGGCGTCCCGTTCACACAGCCCGAGTGCTGGCGCCCCGTTCCCCCGGCCCCGAGTGCTGGAGTCCCGTTCACACAGCCCGAGTGCTGGAGTCCCGTTCCCCCGGCCCCGAGTGCTGGAGCCCCGTTCCCCCGGCCCCGAGTGCTGGAGTCCCGTTCCCCAGCCCCGAGTGCTGGAGTCCCGTTCACACAGCCCCTTTGCTGGAGTCCCGTTCCCCAGCCCCGAGTGCTGGAGCCCCGTTCCCCCGGCCCCGAGTGCTGGAGCCCCGTTCCCCCGCCCCGAGTGCTGGAGCCCCGTTCCCCGGCCCCGAGTGCTGGCGCCCCGTTCCCCAGCCCCGAGTGCTGGAGTCCCGTTCACACGGCCCCGAGTGCTGGAGTCCCGTTCCCCAGCCCCGAGTGCTGGAGCCCCGTTCCCCCGGCCCGGAGTGCTGGAGCCCCGTTCCCCCGCCCCGAGTGCTGGAGCCCCGTTCCCCGGCCCCGAGTGCTGGCGCCCCGTTCCCCAGCCCCGAGTGCTGGAGTCCCGTTCACACGGCCCCGAGTGCTGGAGTCCCGTTCCCCAGCCCCGAGTGCTGGAGCCCCGTTCCCCGGCCCCGAGTGCTGGAGCCCCGTTCCCCAGCCCCGAGTGCTGGAGTCCCGTTCACACGGCCCCGAGTGCTGGAGTCCCGTTCCCCAGCCCCGAGTGCTGGAGCCCCGTTCCCCAGCCCCGAGTGCTGGAGTCCCGTTCACACGGCCCCGAGTGCTGGAGTCCCGTTCCCCAGCCCCGAGTGCTGGCGCCCCGTTCCCCAGCCCCGAGTGCTGGAGCCCCGTTCCCCCGGCCCCGAGTGCTGGAGCCCCGTTCCCCAGGCCCCGAGTGCTGGAGCCCCGTTCCCCCAGCCCCGAGTGCTGGCGCCCCGTTCCCCCGCCCCGAGTGCTGGCGCCCCGTTCACACAGCCCCGAGTGCTGGAGCCCCGTTCCCCAGCCCCGAGTGCCGGAGCCCCGTTCACCCAGCCCCGAGTGCTGGAGCCCCATTCCCCAGCCCCGAGTGCCGGAGCCCCGTTCACACAGCCCCGAGTGCCGGAGCCCCGTTCACACAGCTACAAATATACAGTATACGGAAGCCTCAAAACGTACTCCAGAATTTTGCCGGTTATTCGAGAATTCCGTATAATTAGGTGCCGTTTAAACGAGAGTTTTCTGTAAAAGATATGAATGTCATTTTATCAAATACTATCTTCATTCATAGGTTTCCCAGCAACATGGTGGTGCTGTGTATTAGAGCACCAATAAATGGTGCTGTGGTACAAGGAGGCAGATTATTTCCCATTCCACGGAGTTCCGAATCCCAGCTGTGGTGCTTGGGCACGTGTTGTGCAGCAACAAAGTTATTCCATCTGAGGCTCTGGGGGAAAGCCATGCTTCTGCAGCAGATTCAAACTAGGTTGGGATTTCTCAGTGGAGTCCCTCTCCTCCTGGTGATTGGCCAACAGCAATGTGTTTTGTAATCGAGCTCAGTATCCTGTTGTTTTGATGATTGCTGCTCTGCAGTGACTGGATATGATCAGTGTTGAATCTTATCAGTCCCAGATCGTCCAGCATCTCTCTCTAGCGAGTTTAACACCACTAATTAAATAAGTACGTGTCCTATTTTTTCTTCCAACTTGCAAGACCTTGCACTTAACTGTATTGAATTTCACCTCTCCACTTTACAAATAACTTCTGCAACTACCTGGCTGCTTCATCTGATATTGGTCCCTTGGTTTGGTATCATCTGTGAATTTTATCAACTGACATTAATTTTTAATCAATAATTATTTTTTTTATCTCTGGGCAAAATACAGGAAATAGCAATTAAGCAGCCCGTTTTTCACCTTGCCCCATTTTCTTTTCCATTGACTGCCGGTTCGCTATCGTCCGTTTTTCGCCTGGCGATAAAAGTTAAAATGACCCTCATTGTGTTTCTGAATCCAGTTTCTTTTATGTAGATTGGAAACAGTAGAGGCTTGAGATATTCCCTTAACGTGTGCCCACTGCTTCCCATCGCTCAGCCAATTTCTCATCCGCCTTCACGTCTTACTTAAGATCCCCATTGCCTTAAGCTTGGGAAGATCGAAGCCATTGTCTTCAGTCCCCGTCAAAAACTCCGTTCCCTAGCCACCGACTCTATCCCTCTCCCTGGCAACTGTCTGAGACTGAACCACACTGTTCACAACCTTGGTCTCGTATTTGACCCAGAGATGAGCTTCCGACCACATATTCGTGCCATCACTAAGATCGCCTACTTCCACCTCCTTAACATAGCTTAACTCCGCACCTGCCTTTGTTGTTGAAACCCTAATCCATGCCTTTGTTACTTCTAGACTTGACTATTCCAATGCATTTCTGGTCAGTCTCCCAACTTCCACCCTCCATAAATTTAAGCTCATCCAAAACTCTGCTGCCCGTGTCCTAACTTGCACCAAGTCCCGTTCACTCATCACCTCTGCGCTTGCTGACCTACATTGGCTCCCAGTTGAACAACGCCTCGATTTAAAAATTCTCATTCTTGTTTTCAAATTCCTCCATAGCCTCTCCCCTCCCTATCTCTGTAACCTCCTCCAGCCCTACAACCCTCCGAGATATCTGCACTCCTCCAATTCTGGCCTCTTGAGCATCCCCGATTTTAATCGCTCCACCATTGGCGGCCGAACCTTCAGCTGCCGAGGACCTAACTTCTGGAATTCCCTCCCCTAAACTTCTCTGCCTCTCTATCTCTCTTTCCTCCTTTTCGATGCTCCTTAAAACCTACCTCTTTGACCAAGCTTTTGATCATCTGCCCTAATTTCTCATTCTGTGGCTCGGTGTCAAATTTTGTTTGATAACGCTCCTGTGAAGCGCCTTGGGATGTTTTACTACATTAAAGCTGCTATATAAATGCAAGTTGATGTTGTTGGTTTCATGTGGAACTTTATCAAAGGCTTTCTGGACGTTTGACTATGTGTATCATAGGGCTTGTCAACATCCACTTCAGATGCCAATTCCAAAAACAAAGTCAAGGAGGTTAACTCCCCTTCTCCCCCCTCGGAATTCTCTTTAACAAAGCTTTTGGTCACTCCTCCTAATTTGTCCTTTCTTGGCTTGGTGTCTGTTTTCCATTTGGCTTCTATGAAGAAGCTTGGGACTTTTTTAATGTTAAAGGCAGTATACAAATTCAAGTTGTTGGTCAGGCAGGGTCTGTCCTTTTTTGAAACCATATTGGCTGCCACTTAATTAGGTTATTTTCAAGTAGATAATTCTCAATTTACTTCCTAATGATCAATTGCATTATTTTGCTGGCATCTGATGCAAGACTAACGGATTTATAGTTACCTGGGCTTGTTTTACCGCCTATCTTGAGAATAGATGCAGCTATAATTCAGCTGAAGCTTCCAGAGCTGAGAATAGAGTGACTGCACAACTTGTGGTGATTCAATCAATAAACAGTTGGCCACTTTATTATGTCTGGAAGAATTTTTTCTCCAAAGTGCATCTTTACAATCCTAAACTGGGATAAAGGGAAGGTGATGTAGGTTTTAACTGAACTCTCCAGATTAAACAGAACAGTTCACCATTAGCATAAAAGATACTTTAAAGTTAAGAGGGGAACATCTGGTGGACTAAATGATTATTAAGTGGGATTCTGGCGGATTCACAATGTATAGTGATGAGGGACAAAGTTCCGTTCTTAAATGTGGATATTGAGTTAATTTCTGAAGCAAAAGAGAATTTCATCATTTATACTTCGATCACAATGAAAAGTAGGTCTTCGATGTGTCTGAATCTTGGACAATTAGGATATTTGTGAATGCCACAGATTGCCTCATGGCAAGAGCTCCATGCATGGTATAGCTCCTACAAATACTATCTATAATCCTATCTATTAACATAATAAAACTGGTACAGTAGCACACACTTCCTGTCTGACACAGCATACTTCCTGTGCTACACTTCTGGTGTTGTACTTTGGCATCGCATTTATTTGATTGGCTGAAATTTCATATTCACAAAATGGCAACAAATCAAAAGTGAGCAAAGCTGCTAGAAACCTGCTATTGAGGAAGTACTAACCACACATGGAAACACTGGATCAGGTATAAACAGTCAACAGAATGGACCAGTATGAGAAAGGAGAAAGGGAGCCAAATTGCTCTGAGAATTTTTTGTTCCCTCAAATATTGAAAATAATGTTTGTAACATAATAATCATAGAAATTACATATTTCACAATAACAGGATTAAACGTACGTATAAAATTATCTTTAGGTACCTTAATTTAATGTTTTTACTGAGACCTGAGCCTCTCTTGATAAGCCTAGATTTTAAGTAATATGCTCCCTACAGCAATCACTGTCATCTAAGACTAAATTACAATTCCCAATGTGCTGCAGTCTGGGTATATATATTGTGGAGCATTCTCCCGCAAGGCATCACTACCATTCTCTTTGGTAGCTGTGAAGTATGTCTGCCCTTGGCCTATAACAGTGATTGGGGGTTGGGGAAAATTGGTCCCCATTGCGGCCATTTCCTGGCACCTTCATACAGGTAAATGTGGCTTCCCAGCCGTCCATGATGCCTGCCTGAAACATTAGGCCCCTTGCATATGCAAATTAGGGGCCTAACATCTGTTCAGATCCCTTCCTGGAAATTGGTCAAGATCTAGGCGGAGCATGCGCTTTGCATGCTCCAAATAGTCTTTCCAGTTATACGCAGGCGCAACCAGGGATACTTAAAGGGACCACAGGAGGCTGCTGAAGAAAGAGTAGGTAAACTTATTTTTGCTTGCCATCCTGTGGAGCCGGGAGGAGCTGATGTGTTCCTCTCACGGGTCTCTACATCACCACTGCGGGCCGCTGCCTGTGTAAGCAAGCATGAGATTTGGTGGCTGCAAGAGAAACAGCGACCAAGGCTGGCTGCACGAGAGGCTGACTGGCAAAGAGAGTCAGAGAGGCAATTTCTACAAGAGTGAGCACAAGAGGGGCTGGCTGTGAACGAGAGCGCTAGTGAGGCTGGTTGCAAGAGAGACTGGTAGAGGAGAGGGAGCGAGGGCAATGAGAGGCCAGCTCAGAGAAAACAAGAGTCTGGCAAAGAGAGAGACTAAATGGCTGGCTGAGAGAGGGGATGACAGACACAGACAGGCAGAGGCAGAGATAAATCGACAGGGGGCAGAGAGATAAGAGACAGAGACAGACAGGCACAGTGAGTTAGACAGGGGCACAGACAATAAGATGTTTAGATTTTGTAGTAATGTATTCTAAAGGTGCCTGCTTTACTTGTTTATACCGAGAATTCAAAAACAATCATTGTTGGTATGAGATTATTTATGTAGCTGTGGTATCTATTTATCTATCTGCAGTTGTAGAAAATACCACTGATTTTCTAAGGGCAAATAAATAACATTTAGTTCACTGTCTCTGGGGAGAACTTTTCCAAATTCTTTCACTGGAGATGTGCATCTCTCCCCGCTTGCACACCCCAGCAACCTCTACCCGCCCTTCTGCAACAGGATCATTTCTGACTCTTTGAGAAACACCATGAAAGATCTGCAGGTGAACTCGTAAACCTGCAGCAACACAATCGCAAAATACTGCGGATGCTGGAAATCTGCAATAACAGAAAATGCTGGAAACACTCAGCAGGTCAGGCAGCATCCGGGGAGAGAGAAACAAAGTTCACGGTTCAGGTCGATGACCCTTCGTCAGAACTCATCTGGGGTCATCGACCCGAAACGTTAACTCTCTCTCTCTCTCCACGGTTGCTACTTGACCTGCTGAATGTTTCCAGCATTCTCTGTTGTTATTAAACCTGCAGTATGGCTCTCTCAAAAATCATGAATAACACAAATTTCCAATCAACTGATCAAAAAGCACTCGGCTTCAATTAGAGACATGTTTCTCTCAATATTATAGTTAGTCGTTTTCCAAATGCTATATTTTCTCCTAATCATTTTCAAAAAAAATTAAAGGCTTTTCCTGTTTACATGTTGGTGAGCTTTAATTAACATGGCTTCTGTCAAGAGACTGCACTGTCCTGTTTTAAATATACGATGTGGGGGAATAGCAGGTAATTTATATTACGCTTATTCCCCTGGATATACTGGGCTTATTTGTAACTTGTACCATGGTGGGGAAACAGATAATCAGCTTCCTTGGAAGGTATTTAGCTTGATACTGCTCCCTTCCATGTATTCATGTCCTTCATCAATACATAGTTCCCCAAATGTTGGTCCAGGGTCTTCTAGCTGGGGGTCTATAGATGGGGGTAGCCTCAACTAGGGACGAGGATTTTGCACTGTTTTCCTTCACTGCCTCAAATTCTTCTGATCCAAACTAGCGGCTGAGGGTGTCCAGCGGATGTAACTTAATTATGTTTTCAGATGAAGTCAAAATTCCTGGTTCCCAAAAATCCTCTTAATAAAATATTGGAGAAGACCTGTTTTACTTTGCACAGAATGACCTGTTAACATGATCTCAGGAATATAAGTCATTGAAATATTTGAGTTCTGACAATGCAATTTTGTTACTCACAGCAAAAAACTGCCGCCTGTGGCTATTTGCAAATAGTCTTTCTTAGCTTAAACTTTTTTCATTTTTGTGTTTCCATCTTGCAGTAGGGAATACTTGAATCGGAATCGAAGTGTGTGATGAATGTCTGACATGAGGGAGACAAATATTTAGTGTAGGACTGTATTAATTCGTATCAAAGCAATAGTTGAGCTTTCAATGGTTTGTTAGGTGTAATATATAGAGCTTTACTTAACAATCTATCCTTTTAGCATCTACTGTTCGCTAAGCCATATGATGGCATGATCTTGGGACATATATGCTCTACTAGACCGTATAAATAGGGTAACATTTTACATTCTCATCCTATTTAGTTTCAACTGTTCCCTGCCTCAAAAACTGACATTTAATTCTGAACGTGATGTTTTCCCTCCTTCTGGTAAACTGATCAAATCTGTTTGCTTTCCTTGCTTAGTGGAGTATTGTGTCCAATTCTGGGCACCACACTTTAGGAAGGATGTCGAGGCCTTGGCGAGGGAGCAGAGGAGATTTACAAGAATGGTACCAGGGATGAGGGACTTTAGTTACGTGGAGAGACTGGAGAAGCTGGAGTTGTTCTCCTTAGAGCAGAGAAGGTTAAGGGGAGTAAAAACAGAAAATGCTGGAAATACTCAGCAGGTCAGGCAGCATCTGTGGAGAGAGAAACGGAGTTAACGTTTCAGGTCGGTGACCTTTCGTCGGCCTCCTTTTGTGCTGTAAGATTCTATGATTACTGACCTAATGGCTAATAGATGGCATAGCATGGTCAGCATGCACAGAATCACAGAATCCCCACAATGCAGATAGAGGCCATTTCGGCCCATCGAGCCTGCACCGACACATATCCCACCCTATCCCCGTAACCCCACGTATTTAATCCCCCTAACACTAAGGGTCAATTTATCATAGCCAAATCAACCTAACCTGCACATCTTTGGACTGCAGAATGAAAAGAACTGACATTGCTGAATAAGGTATGGTGGGGTGAACAGATTTGGTCTGATATAGAAGCATAAGGTTAAATGCTTAAGACCCACTTTAAACCAATGACACTCAAAACTGTTCATTTTTTTGTTTCACTTCAAAGGCGAAAACGACGTAACTTCAGCAAACAGGCCACAGAAGTCCTGAACGAGTATTTCTACTCCCACCTGAGTAACCCCTACCCTAGTGAGGAAGCCAAAGAGGAACTGGCAAAGAAATGTGGTATCACAGTGTCACAGGTACAGCCTACTCTCCCAGCTTCAGCCTGGGACTCGCCTGCAGTCCACATCCACAGATATCACTACACATTTCCCTCAAGCCAGCTTGGAGAAACAAGCAAAACAACAAATGTAGGAGAAAAGCTTAATATGTAAAATGTGCTTATATATCAGTACATATGTTTGATCTATCTGCCAGGGATTCCGGGAAAATATATTACGAGATATTGTACAATATTAAATTAATGGTTGCTGGCTGCTCTTTTTGACACTGCAGTTATGCATTATGACTTTTGCTGTAGCCCAACATAGAGCGAGGTTCGAAACACTTTCGTAAGATTTTTTTATGAATGAATTTGTTTTCCCCAAACACAAAGCTGGTGTGATTATAGTATAGTATGCCGGTATTCGAGTCCAAGTCTACATCAAGTGTAACCTTGTGTATGAACAGTGCCACTCTCCCACAGGGATTGTCGACTACCTCTTCTAGCCAAACCTTAACATTTTTATATTTTACATCAATTAAAGTGTCATAATAAAACCTTTGCTCCTGCTCTGTATGTAAATATATTCATGATTGAGATAACAAGGGCTTACACTTGCAGTGAAGGTAAAAGCGTGTTAATGTTTTGCCATTCTGAGTTGCTGAGAATGCTCTGGTCTTTATTATGTGCCATATACTGTTACATACCTGCCAATTCTTCCAGGGCCAGTGATTTTCCTGTCCGCTCATGCTACCGTAACTTAAGTACAAAACTTTCATGTTTTCTGGGCCAAGCCTTTATTGCTACAGTAGCTGCATATTAAGGGTAAAAAAGGACAGTGACTTCAGGTACCAGCGTGCACAACATCTACACCTCATCTCCTCAGTCCCCAGGTAGCAGATTCAATATGTTAGAAATGCCATCACTTAAAGCGATCGATGCAGGGTCTGTAATTTGGCCTCTGTGTGGTTGGAGTAAATGCTTTTTGTGCCTTCTTCCTCTTTTACACCTCCCCACGACTCAGGTCTCCAGTTTTTTTTCCACCCAGCTCCTGAATTTCTCTGTAAATTTTGAAATGCTGGCAGGTATGATTTTGGCCACACACATTCCCCCCCCCCCCCCCCTAAATTGCATTCCTTTGTGACACATTTTTTGTATTCAGGTGGTTTATCAGCAAAATGTTGACCATTTTGGGATTTATAAATTGTACTGGTAATGTCAAAATTAAAACGAGTTGAAAAGAATAAACCTGATACGGCATTTTTGTTAAAAATGGTACATTACAAGCCTCCTAATGGAAACAGGTCTTTGGCGAGCAGACCATCCCCTTTATCCAGTCGTTCTGTTAAGCAAACACTGCTGAATGTGTGGAAAGTGAATCGATGTGTGAAGAAATTTTCTCTTTGCATGAACTTAACAGGCTTGCACCATATTTAAATTAACCTAACTTGCAGATATCTCATTTAAAGGAAAAATCTGTGTTTTCAGAACTAGAAACAATAGATGGATTAAATTTACGGTATAAGCCCTAAGTGCTAGCCCTCCAGTGCAATTGTGTTTTCATTTTGCATTATTTAATCATTTAAGTCATGGTGTTCTTTACCAGTGCAGATGAACATAGAGCAGGCTGCCATATTGTGACATGATTATTCCAGTTTGCAGCACTATCTTGTAATATTATGATGCCACAACACTGTATGTTATCAGGCAAAGGTAAATGAAATAAAATGCATGCCTTAAATTTGAGCTGAAATTCTTGTTTCTGTGGTAACTGAGTCCCTGGTTCACTGTAGTGTGGTTGCTAACCTGCTCTGGGCAGATAGTGATTGCAGCCTGAAACATTGCTGGGTTTGTAATCCTGGAAAGGTGTTTGATATTCCCTGGAATATCCACTGCACAAATTCACAAAGTGGAGACACATTGGGAAAGAGGACTGTAGCTGCTTGGTGCCTGTCCCAGTAATATGTGACGGAGGGAGACCAAAGTGTCTGTGCAGGGTTTATCCTGCATCATCACTGGTGAAGGGCATTCTACCAAACTTGGCAAAGACTTCAGATTAGCAGATCCCATCAAAGTCGTTCACTCGCCACTGGAGGAGTGGAATGGGAATCTCAGGAAATATTTTTTTTCTGTTTGTTTTTAGGGTACTTTCTCATTGTGACGTTGCAAACACCAGCTTCCATGGTGGTTTCTGTTGAAATTTTGCTTAAATTTTAAAGGTCCGAAATTGTTAAAAATTGGCCAAAACTGAATATAATTTCTGGCATACTTTAGAAAACATAGACTTTTCCTTTAAATCACGTAGCTGGTGTAAGAATATTTTAACAGTTTTTATCAGGCAAATTATTAAAAAAAACACATGCCATATCAGGTCTATGCTTTGGAGCGATATATGTTTTTCTATTAGATATTACTGTGCATTTTCTTATGAATATGAATATACTTTATTTTGAGTCCCAGTGTACCCAATTACCAGAGCTTTTGATATATAATTCATGGAAGGAAGAAAAGCAGATGATGCACTGCTACTTGGAGCAGTGTGAGCTCCCATTATATAAGAGCAGTTATTTGAAATAAGATGAATTTCTTAGTCACCTTTGAAGATAATGTACCATTTTTTAAAAATGAGCTCTTTGCAATTCTGGCTGCACGTTGTTAACAAGTAGCAGGAGATTAAGTGTCCTGGTACAGGAAGGGGAAAATAGTTCAACCCAAGAATCCCCCATGTGCCTCCTATGAACTCTTTACAGAGCGGGATCAAGGCTAGGAGGCAATTGGGAATGATCTATGGCATGATCTAAAGAGAGGGAGATTTTTTTTTTAATGAGCAGATAATGAGGAAAGATAACATACACAATAGATACTTGTGTCAGAGAGGAAAAAATAGGAAAGGTGGAGTGGCTTCCAGATCTGGCCTATCAAAAAATAGATCTTTTGGATATTTGTATAGATATAAGGCCAGTGAAAGCATATTAAATGCTCCTAGCTGTCTTCTGTAGGATTTTTGCCGGTCATTCGAGTTTTTGTATCTTTCATTACTGACAAGTTTCGCCATGCATCGCGTAGCAGAAAGAGGTAACTCATGAAAAAAATAGTATATGGTTTAATATGACAGAAATGAATTGTGTTTTATCCAGATTAACCACTATCCTGTTTATTTTATGGCTGTAATATGTACAAGACCATATGCCTCTATTATTCTTCAGTAAATCTCTCACATCCCGTTCCCTGACTTTAGCATTATAGTGTTGTAAAACACCTCTTCCTGTCACGTGAGCTCCACATAAATAGTCTGGGGCATAATAAGGATAGTTAGTGGTGATAATGGGGAAGTCAAATTCTAAAATGCAAACTGCTGAAAAGCTAAGCAATCTGATCTATCGATATGGATTTACTGTTGGCGAGTGTCACTCTCTGGCATTACACATTTTAATTGGCTGAAAGAAACAAAACACAAATCAAATGGTCACTGATGAGCAATGCTGGAAAGTTATTCATCCCAAAAAACAGAACGGAACCAATCATATTGCACAAAATGTTTTTTCAAAAACTTTTCATCCACTATCTTTTCCCCTTAGCTAGTAGGCTCAAAACAAAACCCCCCATTTGCCAGTGTAAGACCCAGGTGATTTTAACTCCTGGGCCTCATTTTAATATGATTGATGGGCTGCCCACGTGATCATGTCGGGAAACGAGCAGCCCGCCCATTTTCACAGCGCAATTTCCGGAAGGCTGCCCAAGGCTTATTTAAAGCGGAAATGCACCTCTTAAAGCGAGGTTTCATTCCCCGATGCCAGATTTCTTTGCAACGGTGTGGAGAGACTTAGCTAAGCAGTTGTGAGTCGCAGGGCTGCTGCCAGGTTTTCAGATGCCTCCCTGGAGGTCTTCGTGGTGGTCAGTGTAAGGAGGGAGGTACTGTTCCCTAGCTCCCGCAGGACCATCCCCAGGTCCACTCTCCAGCAGGCCTGGACAGAGGTGGCTGACGAGGGTCAGTGCCGGCAGCATCACCCCCGGGACCTGGCTTCAGTGCAGGAAGAGGTTCACTGACACACAAGAGCAGCAAGGGTGAGTACAGCTCTTCATCTCTCTCAACAACATCAGCTAACATTCCTTTCACCTCCTTCCCCAGCATTCCAAACGCACTCACCTCTTCTCTTGCTCTTCACACCCGACACTAACTTCATTCTCCTCTCGCATCCCAGCATTGCACAACCAGAAACTCCTCCCAGCATTCTTTACTCACTTCACATTCCACAAACTTGACTTGCCATTCATCACCTTCCCCATCCACATTCCATTTTTCTACTTCTCCAGCTCTCAGCACATGCATTATATGCATAAGCCCTAAACAGCTCCACTTACCTTTTCAAAGGCCACTCACACACTCACGCCTACTCTTTCTGCAGGACTAGACAGCACATAATGCTGGAGAGGACGAAGACCAGTATCTAATAACTCTCGCCCAAACAGAGCAGGAATCCCTGGAGATGATTGGGGAAGGTGAGGCTGGTGTATTATCTGAGCAGGGTGCCTGCATATTACTTGTAACTCAGGAAATATTCAGAAAGTTTCCCAACTGCACGCTGCATTCTGAAGATTGTCACCTGCAAATGTCCAGTGCCATCCTCACTCTTGTCCTTTTTCTCTTTCCTCTAGGTCCTTCTCAGCCGCAAGAGCTTTCTGCAGAAGATACCTCAGAGGAGGACAATTCTGCTGAAGATGCACCATCAGGCGCTCCATCCCTCCCAAACACCAGCACAGATATTCACATTCAGTGTAGTTAGATAGTGAACCAGAGGGGTCTGCACGTGACGGAAACACCCAGCACTAATGTGAAGCAGCAGGTACTGGTGGCAGAGACAGCCCAGGAGACAGCTCACTGCAGGTGAGGTCCTCTACAGCTCTGCTAAGCAAGACAGAGATGAGGACTTCAGGGGCCCAGCTGTAAAAGGAAAACAGCTTACCTCTCTGAAACAGTTATACCAGGTTTTGGAAGTCCTGCCAAGGAGCTTCAGGACTATGGCTGAGTGTAGAGGAGTTCCTTTCTAGTCTGTGTGGTGCCACCTTGCATGACATCTGCACTCTGCAGCCTACTGTGGAGAGTGTGGCCACCTTTAGCGACGCTGCAGCTGGGCTCTCTTAACAGAGTCAGTGTCATCAGTCTTTGCAGCTTTGGTGGAAGGTCAAAACGGCTGCCATGCAGACTCGGCGTGGCCTTGGAGGGACAGTTGTCCACCTTGGACAGATTAGTGCACTGAATAGTTAGGGGCTTTCAAGGAGTCACTCATCTTCTGCAGTCTGACTGCCCTTGACATCAAGGCAGCATTTGACCGAGTCTGGCATCAAGGAGCCCTAGTAAAACTGAAGTCAATGGGAATCGGGGAAAACGCTCCACTGGCTGGAGTCATACCTAGCACAAAGGAAGATGGTTGTGGTGGTTGAAAGTCAATCATCACAGCCCCAGGACATAGCTGCAGGAGTTCCTCAGAGCAGTGTCCTAGGCCCAACCATCTTCAGCTGCTTCATCAATGACCTTCCCTCTAACATAAGGTCAGAAATGGGGATGTTCGCTGATGACTGCACAGTGTTCAGCGCCATTCGCAACTCCACAGATAATGAAGCAGTCCATGCCCGCATGCAACAAGACCTGGCCGACGTTCAGGCTTGGGCTGATAAGTGGCAGGTAACATTCGCGCCACAGAAGTGCCAGGCAATGACTATCTCCAACAAGCGAGAGTCTAGCCACCTCCCCTTGACATTCAATGGCATTACCATCGCCGAATCCCCCACTGTCAACATCCTGGGGGTCACCATTAACCAGAAACTTAACTGGACCAGCCACATAAATACTATGGCAACAAGAGCAGGTCAGAGGCTAGGTATTCTGCGGTGAGTGTCTCACCTCCTGACTCCCCAAAGCCTTTCCACCATCTGCAAGGCACAAGTAAGGAGTGTGATGGAATACTCTCCACTTGCCTGGATGAGTGCAGCTCCAACAACACTCAAGAAGCTCGACACCATCCAGGACAAAGCAGCCTGCTTGATTGGCACCCCATCCACCACCTTAAACATTCACTCCCTCCACCACCGGCGTACCGTGGCTGTAGTGTGTACCATCTACAAGATGCACTGCAGCAACTCGCCAAGGCTTCTTCGGCAGCACCTCCCAAACCCACGACCTCTTCCACCTAGAAGGACAAGGGCAGCAAGCGCATGGGAACACCACCACCTCCAAGTTCCCCTCCAAGTCGCACACCATCCTGACTTAGAGGTATATCGCCGATCCTTCATCGTCGCTGGGTCAAAATTCTGGCACTCCCTTCCTAACAGCACTGTGGGAGTACCATCACCACATGGACTGCAGCGGTTCAAGAAGGCAGCTCACCACCACCTTCTCAAGGGCAACTAGGGATGGGCAATAAATGCTGGCATTGCCAGCGACGCCCTGATCCCATAAACGAATTTAAAAAAAAGGAAGTCTGCGGTCTCACAGATCAGTGGAAGTGATGAGCCCTAGCCCCATGGGAGCGGTACATGATACCCTCTCGTAGGATATGAGAACATCTGCTCCTTCGCCACCCCCTCATCCAATACTCACCATGGTGCCAGCGAGTCAGCTGGACCAGACTGCCCTGTAGTAGCCATGGTACAGCAGTCTGTGGCCAGGCCTTCACAGCCTCGACCACCCAGAGGTCACTGGCCACAAGCACCTCAAGGGTCCAATATGAAGAACAACCCCTTCCACCAGCTCTGCTCAGGTGACTGAGGGCGCACCTCAAAGAGCAGTAGAGTTAGGAAACCTTCTTATAAGAAAGGCACCATGAGTTGACACTTGGTGAGAAATGAATGAAAGGCAATTATTATCTTTACCATTAAATTATTTCCCTTTATCACATTTGGCACTTTGGCCTGCAGTGTGGTTTAGTTGCAGTATTTGATTCTGCATTGTCAGTATGTCATTAATATAGAAGTTGTCTGAAGGGTTTGAATGTTCTTTAATACAGGATGAAGGTAGTGGTGAATAAGGGCTGTTGATTCAGAGGAACTTTGTGTAGATTTTCAGGGCAGGGGAGTGAGTAGGTGAGCAGAATTGCTGAGCAATTAAATCATCCTTCGCATCTCTTGTCGCAAGGTGTTGAGGTGGCTCTCCTTCTGCTGCTCCCTCGCCATCGCCTGGGCTTCTTCATCCAATGAAGGCTGCTGCTGTTGCTCTCCCTCCTCTAGGTGTAGGCCTCTCTGTATGACGAGGTTATGCAGGATGCAGCACACTGCTCTGATGCGGGAGACTCTTTGTGGGGCATATTGTAGGTAGCCCCAAGATCTGTCCAGATTCCTGAACCTCTGTTCAGCAGCCCTGTGATGTGCTCAATAATCATCCTGGTGGCCACTGTGGCTTTGATTATTCTGTGTTGCTCAGTCATGCTGAGTTTTGGAGGGATATCTCTTGTCCCCCAGTAGGCATCCTGTCACATTGGTGGAAGGATCGAATATTATGGGGAGGGATTCTGTTGCAGGAAAATTGCATCGCGACAGCTGCCTGGGTACCTTGCACCAATTTTCACAGTCCCATTTCTGTGATCGGCCACTAGCTGGAGATTGATGGCGTGGTGGCCCTTCCTATTCACGAATGCTGCTGGCTGGTGTTCTGCTGTCCTGATGGTGACGTGTGCAGTCAATCACATCCTGGACGCAAGGAAAGCCAGCCACTTCTGCAAATCCCCAAGCTCCCTTGTGTTGACTGTTGAGGTCAGTGAGCAAGGTGATGCCCTGCTCAGCCCTGGCAAAAGGGCATTGGTCACCTGTTTAATGCAACAGCGTTCTGCAGACTGGGAGATGTGGAAGATGTCCCCTGTAGCAGACTGGAAGGAGCCAGTGGCAAAGATGTAAAGGGCTGTGGTGACTTTGAGAACCACTGGCAAGGCAGGGTCCCCTGATCCAGCAGACAACAGGCCCTGTTGTAAGAGGCTGCAGAGGTCAGCAACAATCTGCTTGACGACAACATCCTCCTGACGCACTGCTCCAGATAGATGCAGGAAAGTGACTCTTGGTCTGTACTCCCTGTGTGCTGGGCATGGCCTGCTACGAGTAGCCCCTCACCTTCTGTCTTGGGACAGGCCCGGCTGCTGCTTCTCTTCCTCCAACTGAAACTCGCAATAATAGGACCCGTGATAAGCAGATGGAGTTTGCTGAGAGTAAGGAAGGGGAAATAAGTGCGAAAGAAACAATCCGGTAGCTAGAAACTCTCCTGGCAATCCATACAGCACAATAGCACACAGATCCAATTACATGCAGGTGAGTGCCCCTTTAAATACTGCTTCAGGGGCTCAGAGACCAGTTTAGGTTTTACTGGCGGATTGGGCGCTGGGCGGTACTTCCATGATTTTGTGTTAAGTGGCGTTGGGGTCCTAATTGTGTCAGAGGAACCCGATTTGCACGTATTGATGAGGCCCCCGCCGGTGGGAACACAGCAGGAGCAGAGCGGTAAGTACTCTGCAGTGATTTTAACCCCCCACACACCTTGTTCTCACTGGGCGTTAAAAGTCCCCTAAAGATTTTCACATAGTACAAACATTAAAAAGGTACGTCCTTCACTATAACATGTTAAACTTGCCACAAAAAATTGTTTTGGGTTCCTTTTGTTAAATTTTTGGAGTTGATATTCTTCCCACAGCCGAGTTATCAACTACTCCTCAGCGGGCAATTCCCGGAATGCACAAGTCTGAACATGTACAGTGTGCAGAATATCTCCGCATGCATCGATCGGTATGGTTCTGTCTGAGCACCTACAAGCATGGCTGTAACAGAATTTAGCCATTTTTAAACCTTTTTGCCTGTGAAAATTTCATACAAAAGCGAATATTCATTTTTTGTTTACTTCGGACTGATTACCCCAGTTATGATTCACTTTGATTGTAGTTTGAATTTAAACACAATTACCTTTTATAGAAAGATGCTTGGGATTTGAAATTAATTATTAATCATAGAAAATATATTTTTCTTACAATCCTAATGCTGGAGTAGGTTTTCTAACCTTATTTTCCTAAATGATTTGAAAATGAACTGGAATTAAAATGTAAAGCTCATTCCATTGAAATCAGGTGGTAACTCCTATATGTCTGAATTAAAGTATTACATTTTGTTAGACCCAAAACAATCTTTAAATGCTATATGATTCAGTGTCATAGCTTGAAACTGACATTCATTCCAATTTCTAAAGTTTCTGACCAAACAACGGTTAAATTCTGAAAGACCTAAACCTCTGTTAACTTAACTTCAGATGTCATACTCCAAATGCAACATTATGTTACATGTGTATTACATTGGTATTCTGCTACAGCCGTTTCAAAAACAATGCATCTGTTTTACCATGAGCAATGCCACCAGGGATCAGTCAATATACGGAGGCCTGCTGAGTTTTTCCAGCGTTTTCTGTTGTTATTTCGGATTTCCAGCATCCGCAGTATTTTGCTATCGTATACGGAACACACGCTGAGCTGGAGCCTGAAACTCTCGAGCACAATACAATTTACCAAGTTCTCCTAACTAAATAACAAACTCCAAATGACTTGAACCTTTATTTAATTAACAAAGGTTAGATTCTGTGGCTTTAAAGGGACACAGTTTCACTGTAGCAGAATAATACGTTGTTCATTACACGTGCACTACATTGGTATTACACGCCAACCCTTACAAAGCAGTGCATCATGTTTTATCATGAGCAGTGCCACCAGGAATCAGCTAATATATAGGACACTGGGCTTTCCTTCATATAGGAATAGATTTTCATCATTACCGCCAGACCCATCACCAGCAGCTAACGAGACAACTACGACTCACTTCAAGTACCTACAATTACCCGCAAGTCACAATCTGTCTATGAAAACCGCATTCTGGAGCAAACGCCCATCATGCATTGATATTCCCTGCCGGTAATCCATGCAATATATGTCCGAGTGTGAGCATAGTGAAGCAATGGCTGTAATTATGAGATTACGTAGAATATACAGCACAGAAACAAGCTACTTGGCCCAACCAGTCTGTGCTGGTGTTTATACTCCGCACCAACATTCCTCTAATCTGCCAGTCCCACGCAGCTCTCTGCCGGTCCCACGCAGCCTGGGACCGGCTTTTCCAATATTAAGTTTCGTGCATGCGTGAAACTGTGAATGGGCCACGCAGCCAAAAAAAAATTAAGAGGAACATTGCTCCACACGAGTCTCCTCCCATTCCATCTACCTCATCTCAGCCTTTCAGCGTATCTTTCTATTCCCTTTTCTCTCATGTACTCGTCTAGTTTCCTTTTGGAAGCATCTAAGCGATTTGCCTCAACCACTTCGTGTGGTAGTGAGTTCCACATTCTAACCACTCTGAGTAAAGAAATTTCACCGTATTTCCCTATTGGATTTATTAGTCTTGTATTTACGGCCCCTAGTTTTGGATTCTCCCACAAGTGGAAACATTCTCTCCACATTTACCCTGTCCAACACACTCATAATTTTAAAGATCATATCAGGTCACATCTAAGTCTTTTCTTTTCTGAAGAAAAAAAGCCCCAACCTGTTCAATCTTTCCCGATAACTGTATTCTCTCAGTTCTGGTAACGTCCTTGTAAATCTTTTTTGCACTTTCTCTAGTGCTTCTATGTCCGTTTTATAGTATGAAGACCAGAATTGTGCACAGTACTCTAAAGTGTGGCCTGTCCAAGGTCCGATATAAGTTTAACATAATTTCACTACTTTTGAATTCTATACCCTTAGAAATAATTCCCAGTGCTTTGTTAGCATTTTTAATTGCTTTGCTGGCCTGCGATGCTGCTTTTAATGATTTGTTCACCTGTATCCCTAGATCCCTTTGCTCTTCTACCCCATTCAGTTTCTTATTTTCTAAGGTATAGGTGATGTTTCTATTTTTCTTACCAAAGTGCATCACCTCACATTTGTCTATGTTAAAGTTAATTTGCCACTTAACTGCCCAGTCTAATGTCATCTTGTATTATGTTGCATTTTTCCTCAGTGTTAGCTATACCCCCCAGTTTGGTATCATCTGCAAATTTTGATATTGAATTACTTATTCCTAAGTCTAAATCATTAATGTAAATTATGAATAACAGTGGTCCCAGCACTGATCCTTGTGGAACACCGCTTTCTACCTTCCTCCAATCTGAATAACTGCCCTTTACCCCTACTCTCTGCTCTCTTTTTTAGCCAATTCACTATCCATTCAGTTATTTGCCCCTGACTCCACATGCCCTAAGCTTTGTCATCAGCCTACTGTGTGGTACCTTTTTGAAGGCCTTTTGAAAATCCAAATAGATAACATCTACTGCATTACCCTTGTCTACTCTTTCCATTACCTCTTCAAAGAATTCTGTCAGTTTAGTTAAGCATGACTTAGCCTTTTGGAATTTATGGTGACTATTATATTTTCTGTTTCTAGATGCTCTTCTATCATGTCTTTTAATATAGATTCCAGTATCTTTCCTACCACTGGCATTAAGCTGACTGGTCTGTAGTTCCCATCTCCCTTGTTCTATGCCCCTTTTTGTATATAGGAACAACATTAGCTGTTTGTTTTTCTGAAGACTGCATTACAAGGTAGAGCATTAACTTTGGAACCTTTATTGAGGTATGCTTTAGCAGGAGAATTTTCAAGGGCTTACATATACAGACACACAGAAAAACATAGGAAGCAAGAGACAAGTTGTTTTCAATTTGTTAGTTTTTTTTAATTCATTCATGGGATGTGGGCATCGGTGTCGAGGCCAGCATTTATTGCCCATCCCTAATTACCCTTGAGAAGGTGGTGGAGAGCAGCCTCCTTGACCCGCTGCAGTCCGCGTGGTGAAGGTACTCCCACGGTACTGTTTGGTAGGGAGTTCCAGGATTTTGACCCAGCGACAATGAAAGAACGGCGATATATTTCCAAGTCAGGATGGTGTGTGACTTGGAGGTGGTGGTGTTCCCATGCGCCTGCTGCCCTTGTTCTTCTAGGAGGTAGAGGTCATGGGTTTGGGCGTTGTATGCAAAACATCATAAACAACTTCAAAGTGGAAGCTTTATATTTTCTAATGTATACCAAATATTTATAGCAGCTGCATTTTATTTGTTTAAGCTAAGAACTTGAAAACAAGGATTGCTCCTAGAAACAGATTAATATATGTAACTGTGGGTTTTACTTGTCTTCCTGTAGTGGACAAGGGAAATACTATTCATTCTCCAGGAACCAAGCAAGAACAGTTGTATCAGTCTGTCTGAGGAGAGCTCTTCCAAACTTCTTTCCAAATCTGTAACCGGAGATGCGTATTTCTCCTCCACTTCCGCACTCAACCTCTCAGCCACCCTCCCTTGCAGCAGTGTAATTAATCTCTGACTCACTGAGCAATGCCATGGGAGATCTGATAGTTAAATTGCCATTTTTTGTGAACGGGTTTAGGCTGTAAAGAAACTATTTGTTTTGATGGTTGCGTAAACCACCAGCACTTGCTTTGTATCGCACTTTCATTCTTTATTCTATTTTGTAACATAGCACTGAGTTTAGATGATCCCAGGCAGTCCATTTATGAGGGCTGTCTGAATCCAACATGCCATGACTGCCTTGAATTCCTTCCTAGAGATCTGTTACTTTCTCTAATACATGCAAAATAGAATTAGAAGTAGGAGCATTTTAAAATTTCTGGCTTGCTGGCCATGAGTCTGTTATTCCTTTGTGTGTGCTGCATGGAGCGATGGAATTGAAAGCATATAAAAAGCCTTTGCAAGGTAACGGAAAGAAAATGCACCAACACCCATTTCCAGCACAATAGTGTGACAAAGCTTTCTGTGTATTAACTCATCGGTGATTTTAAACTGATTTATTTGGCACTGTACACTAGTATCAAAAAGCTGTGTATTTTTCAGTATTTAAAAAATGCAGTATTAGAAAGGTGGTGCACTATGCAGGGGAAATAAATTAAGAAGCAAGTTATAAGTTAACATTTCGGTACTTTCAGATGGTGAATATCAGCGGCATAACTAAGACCGCCTATTTCCACCTCCTTGCCTCAGCTCATCTGCTGCTGAAACCCTCATCCATGCCTCTGTTACCTCTAGACTTGACTATTCCAATGCACTCCTGGCCGGCCTCCCACGTTCTAACCTACGTAAACTTGAGGTCATCCAAAACTTGGCTGCCCGTGTCCTGACTCACACCAAGTCCCGTTCACCCATCACCCCTGTGCTCGCTGACCTACATTGGCTCCCGGTTAAGCAATGCCTCGATTTCAAAATTCGCATCCTTCTTTTCAAAACCCTCTATGGCCTCGCCCCTCCCTATCTCTGTAATCTCCTTCAGCCCCACAACCCCCCGAGTTATCTGCGCTCCTCTACTTCTAACCTCTTGAACATCCCTGGTTATAATTGCTCAACCATTGGTGGCCGTGCCTTCTGTTGCTTAGGCCCTAAGCTCTGGAATTCCCTGCCTAAACCTCTCCACCTCTCTACCTATCTTTCCTCCTTAAAACCATCCTCTTTGACCAAGCTTTTGGTCATTTGCCCTCATTTCTCCTTATGTGGCTCAGTGTCCAATTTTTGTCTTCTAACACTCCTGTGAAGCGCCTTGGGACGTTTTACTACGTTAAAGGCGCTATATAAATACAAGTTTTTTTTTTTTTGACTCTATCGTTAATAGTACTAAAGATATTGCACTCATTTCTACTGGAGTGATCTCCACTTATGATCAATCAAGACCAAGTTCGTATAAAACATTTTTTGTCTATAAACCTAATCTCATTCACCGTAATGTAAAGTATATTAAGATTAATTTGGTAAAATCAAAGTCTACTTCTGCTATTGATGCAGTAACCATTCGGGTGAGACTATGGATAGATACAGGGATAGGTAATATGATGACCCTTTTTGCACATGGCTATTGTAACAAGTAAGACGATGCTAACAGGTTTTGTTTGGGAATACAGCAGGGAAATTTACCCCATTCGGTCCATTACACCTGCTCCATCGAAACATAACACAGACATTTACACCATCCACCCTTCACCCTAGTCACAGTCTCCTGGGAGAAATTGAAAAAAGCCCCAAGGCCAGTTTATGTCTGGGAAATTCCTCTCTGAATTGCCTAAGGCATTCAATCAATAAAATATTAGCGGACATCTTTAACACACTAATGGTCAATTAATTGCTTAGTGTATTCAGGGGGACTTACTCTCTTAATATTTTAATTAAATTGCACCCAACTAAAATAATTGGGTTAATGACTTTGTTAAAATAGTAGAGAGAGGAATTTCTAGGCAGTAACTTCAGCTTGATTTGACGATGCTTTATATACATTACGCCCTGGAGTTTCCGCTCAGTTGTGCAGTTTTTTTCGGTGCAATTCGCCCGAAATCGGCGCAACCAACACAAGATTGGGGAATTTTAAGGGCAAAATACATTCAGAGCAACTCGAGTTTCCAGGATCTTTAGTTCCGCCCACAGAACTGGCCACACCCCCAGGAGGAATTAACCACCCATGGGAGTTTCCGCTAATTGCGTTGTTTGCAGGCCTTCGAGGAGGCTCTAAAAGTTAAGCTGGATCTTTTGGGCGCAAGGACACTAATAGGCACGTTTTAAAAGCTTTTGAATATAATTTTTTTTAATTTACTAAGAAATTGACTACAGTACCCCACCCAATATAACTAGGAAATGGTTATGTATATTTTTATAAAAGAAATTTTCAGTAATTTAAAATCGGGTTACTCACAGGTGGTGGACTAGACTCGCTGATTAAAAATGCTTATTGTTTTGTGATGAACCTGTTTTCAGCTGTATTCATCAAACTGCACCTAGTTACCACTCTTAAATATATCACGGAATAAGCAACATTGTTTTTTAAATTATGTTTTAGAATGCTGCCCGATTGCACTGGTTCATTGCAGATTTTACGTTCGCCGATATACAAATGAGTTTGAGCGGAAACTCGAGAGAAAAAAAAACTCTTTCAAAACCGGCGCAAATTTGACACATATTTTGCACCCGTCTGCTGATTGCGCCCAAAACGGAAACTCTACCCCTACCTTTTCTTCTTCAGTGAATAATTGAAATGACTGTTGACTGTTACTGGCTACAGTAAAATTCTAATAGTAAGTTGGATAACAATCCCTGCTTTTAATTCTTAATTACGTGAATGACCGCTTTGAGTGAAGTGACTGAGGTGGAGCTCTCTCTTTAGCCTCTTATAGTGTTGAAGTTTTTATTATAATTGGGTATTTTATAGTAATTTTGTTGAAATGTAGGAGGTTGATAAAGCTCGCCAGGTTGGTGGTGGTTTAGTATGTTTCACTAGCCCTGTAGCTGTTGATGGCTGGCCCATAATTTACTTGTAGGCACATCACTATTTTGAGTATTTAAAGTTTTCTATCCCTTTTGATGTGCTGAAGTATGATTATTTAAGTTCAGTGAAATTTGATCCATTATTGTGGACTTTCAACCTTCGCAAAACTCACAACTGCAGGGTTGAAACTACTGCTTTTAACACATCCGATATAATAATTACTGCTTTTATGTGGTTCTTGCTATAGTGCTTTATATTCAGCCAGAGGTTGTCCCTGTTCTCGCATTGTTTTAGTTCTGTCAGATTGAGTTTCCGAATGAACATATGCGAAAAAAGGGAGTTTTGTGCTGGGTGTTTTTCTAACCAGGAAATTCAAATGTTGTATTTGCTATGAAGAGAACTCTTGATGATTCCCATTCAGTAGTATGCCTGATGTTTGATTATTTTGTTTACATCATCGCTATCATAGGAAGAGGAGCAGGCCATTCAGCCCCTCAAGCCTGTTCTGCTATTCAATCCATTCATGGCTGATCTGTACCTCAACTCCATGTGCCTGCCTTTGTTCTATATCCCTTGATACCCTTACCCAACAAAAATCTTATCGATTTCAGGCTTGAAAATTTCAAATGACCCCCAGTATCCTCAGCCTTTTGGAGGAGAGAGTTCCAGATTTCTACTGCCCTTGATGTGAAAAAGTGCTTCCTGATTTCACCCCTGAATGGCCGAGCTCTAATTTTAAGATAATACCCTCATTCTGGATTCTCTTTGTCTACCCTTTCCAATCCCATAATCATTTTAAATACCTGGATTATATCACCCCTCAACTTTCTGAACTCAAGGGAATACAAGCCAAATTTATGCAACCTGCCCTCACAATTTAACCCTTTAAGCTCTGATTTAATTCTGGTGAATCTGCGCTGTACCTCCTCCAAGGTCAATATATCTTTCCATGAGGTTTGGTGCCCAAAACTGAATGCAGTGCGACAGATGGGGTCTGACCAAGGCTCTGTGCGACTAAAGCATCACTTGCTCACTTTTGAATTCCAACCCCCTTGTGCTAAAGACCAACATTCCATTAGCATTTTTGATTGCTTTTTGTACCTGTGCGTTAATTTTTAGTGATTTGTGTACCTGGACACCCAAATCCCTTTTCTTCATCACAGCGCCTAGTCTCTCACCATTAAGAAATATTCCAATTTGTCTTTCTTAGATCTAAAGTGATGACGACAACAACAACTTGTATTTATATAGCGCCTTTAACATAGTAAAACGTCCCAAGGCGCTTCACAGGAGTATTATAAGACAAAAAATTTGACACCTTGCCACATAAGGATAAATTAGGGCAGGTGACCAAAAGCTAGGTCAAAGAGGTAGGATTTAAGGAGCGTCTTAAAGGAGGAAAGAGAGGTAGCGAAACGGAGAGGTTTAGGCAGGGAATTCCAGAGCTTAAGGCCTAGGCAACAGAAGGCACGGCCACCAAAGGTTGAGCGATTATAATCAGGGATGCTCGAGAGGGCAGAATTAGAGGAGCGCAGGTATCTCGGGGGTTGTGGGGCTGAAGGAGATTAGAGATAGGAAAGGGCGTGGCCATGGAGGGATTTGAAAGCAAGGATGAGAATTTTGAAATCGAGGCGCTGCTTAACCGGGAGCCAATGTAGGTCAGCGAGCAGAGGGGTGATGGGTGAACGGGACTTGGTGCGAGTTAGGACACGGGCAGCCGAGTTTTGGATGACCAAGTTTACGTAGGGTGGAATGTGGGAGGCCAGCCAGGAGTGCGTTGGAATAGTCAAGTCTAGAGGTAACAGAGGCATGGATGAGGGTTTCAGCAGCGGATGAGCCGAGGCAAGGGCGGAGATGGACAATGTTACGGAGGTGGAAGTAGATCTCATGTCCCCACATTGAACTCCATCTGCCATAGTTTTGCCGACTCACTTAGTCTGTCTATGTCCCTTTGTAACTTCCTGCTCCCATCCACACAACTTGGTGTGCCTCCCAACGTAATGTCATCTGCAAACTTGGATATACAACTCTCTATTCCTACATCAAAGTCAATAATATGGCAGAAAGCTGAGGCACCAGTGCAAATCCCTGCGGAATACTACTTGTCACATCCTTACTATCTCCTACCTTCCAACCAATTACCAACCCATGTCACAAGGTTACCTCCAATTCTGTGCGCTTTCATTTTTGCTAATAATCTCTTGTGCAGAACCTTATCAAATGCCTTCTTAAGTACCATATAGACAACATCCATAGACACTCCCCTATCCACCATGCTATTGACCACCTCTCAAAAAATTCAACTAGATTAGTCATACATGACCTACCCTTCACAAATCCATGCTGACTTTCTTTGATCAACTGATATTTGTGCTCAGTCACTCTGCTCCTGATGATAGATTCCAGTAAAAATTGATGTTAAACTGATAAATCTCTAGTTACCTGGTTACTTCCTCCCTCTCTTTTTAAATAATGGAGTGATATTTGCAATTTTCCAATCCAAGGGCACAATTCCTGAAACTTGGAAAATTATGACTAATGCAGTGGCAATTTTCTCATCTGTTTATTTTAATACCCTGAGGTGGAAACCATCAGGTCCAGAAAATTTGTCTATCTTAAGTCCCATTATTTTCTCAATTACTATTTTCTAAGCTTACATTAAATCCACTAAGTTCCTCCCCTTGACTTATTTTTAGGTTCCCTTGTAACGCTGGTATTTTGTCCTCTTCGTCCACTGTGAAATCGGATACAAAGTACTAATTTATCAAGTCTGCCGTTTTATTATTTTAGTATTACCTGCAAACCCCTTTACCACTCTCTTTCTCTTAATATATTTATGAAAATATTTGCTTTTAGATTTGAAATCCCGAGCAAGTTTTTTCATATTCCTTTATTACACCTCAGATCACTTTCTTTGTATTCCTTTGTTGCTTTTTTTATAGCTCTCCTCGTTCGCTGGATTTCCACTTTTGCTTGCATTTATGTAAGCCTTTCCTTTTAGCTTGATTCTGTCCCCTACTTCATTTGTTGACCATGGTTGCTTAACTCTACAATGGAACCTTTAACTTCTGTCTTCTAATACAGAAAAAGTCACTCATAAATTAAACTGCGTCAAATTTTGTTTTCTCTTTATTCTTGTTTCTTGTTTCCATTCCACTTATCACACAGCTGAAAATTCCACTGGTTGCACGTTGCTCCTGAGAGTCTCTGTGTTAGAGGATCCATTATTGTTGAGCGTGGGCAAAGTAACTGGTTTGTTAGGAATAGTAAATAGTGAAAACATTCAATTCTGCATTTTATAGGACTTAGTAAGTAGTGGAATGACACAGTGGCTAATGGGCCTGGCCCTTTCAATAGCCTGGCAGTCGGAGCCAGATGTTGTAGACTCAGAGGAGTATTTTTCAATCTGTGGCATGATTGAATAACATAATTACATGACTAATATGGTAGGCCCTCTTGGGTTGCCAAGGGACAGGTCTGCTAGGATCTTACGGTCTGTTGGAAAAACATGGCTGTTTTGGCCAGTTAAAAGTAACAAAGCGTGACTTGCATGATACCCAAGAGGGCGAGGAGGATAAAATAAATCGGGGGCGAAGGTTATCGTGTGGATTGAAAAACCCTGACATGCAGGTAACGAGACCAAATCATCACTTGAGTTTGGAGCAAATATGACCTTTCATTTGCTTTGAATTAAGTACTTAAAACAATTTGAAACAAAATTAGTTTAATTGGAAGCACCTCCCTATCTGTATTTTGCACAGAAGTCAGCTTTTCTGGACTGGAAAATTAAGAACAAAAGCAAAACAGGGAGTGCCCTCCATTTGAATCTGGGCAGCTACCGACTGAAATTTTTAACATAAAATATTCTTGCTAGGAGCAACTACTTTGAGCTGTTAGTTAGCGAGATACAAGGTCTGAAGCAGATTTGTCCCTTCATAAAAAACAGAATTGAGTAGGAATTCACTTTGAATCAGCTTTAATACATCTTCTACCTCACAAATTCCCATTTGGGGAGAATGGGGGGAATTTTAACATGGGGGAGTGGGTGGGGGGTTAAACGGGCAAAAAATCAAAGCATGTGGGGAAGCCGGCTCCAACCCGCCGACTTCCGGGTTTTACTGAGGTGGGACAAGGGGCAGGCAGCCAGCCCGCTCCCAGGAGGCGGGTTGTCATTTAAAATATGTTAATGATGCTGGAAGCCCTGGATTTAACCTGCTTTGCAGGTTTTACTGTGGCCGGCCAGGTTTCCTGGGCCTCGGGAAACCCGGCAGCTGCAGCAAGGCGAGGACAGCTTCGGGGAGCACTCCTTGTGGGCCAGGAGGAGCAGGAGTGCTTCCCCCTGGCCCTCCAAGCTCCCCCACCAACAGACGCGCCCCTTGCGGTCGGGGATCGGATCCCCCTGGGGATCGGCGTCCCACGGGGTCGGGGATCGGACCTATAACGTCCTGCGGCCTCTTCCGGAGTGCTCCCCGCCCGACTGGAAGCCAAGCCCCTCAATCAAGCTGACGTCCGGGCGGGGAACCTGACAGAAGACGCACGCTGTGAAGTTAAATCTCTACACCGTGCGGGGAAACCCAGAATTTTGGGTTTCACCTGCGCTACCAGATCCCCTGCTCCCAGCGGGTCGGGAAGTAAAAATTCCCCCAATGTGTCTATGTCTCGGTATGTGGGGCACACTATTTTGATTGTAATAAACTAGCACATGAGACTGAAATTAGAATTAGGTCACCCTGTTTCAGAATAGATACTGCCTAGCTGAATGACAATGAATCTTCTTCTATTTTCCTGGCCAACAAAGACTGTTTTCTTAACATTAAAGACCAGGCCACGAGAGTTGTTGCCTCCCCCATAGCTGCTCAAACAGTATCCTCGAATAGTGAGATGAAAACTGCCCAGTCGGCTCCCTTGTTCTTTCTATTAGCATGTGCATCTTGATTTTATCATAGAGACATAACGTGACAGGGCAGTTCTGTTGGCAGGATTGGCAGTGGTTTCTATAGGGTAACTTTTTACTTAGATTCTCTATCTCTGTCGCCAATTTACTGATTTAGGAATCTTTTCAAAATGTGTGCCTTTTGAAGGAGTATGATTTCAGAAAAATATGTGCTGTCAGTAAATTGCCTGTAGCATTGCCCACAGTCAGCTGGCCAATCTAAGTTTTTTTTTACAAGCAGGGCGATGACAGCACAGGCACGATGGACCAATTAGCCTCCTGTGCTCCATTATTCTATGACCGAGTTGGGAGACTTTGGCCGGAATTTTGCCGGCTCTCAGCAGATGGGATGGGTGGCGAGTCAGCTGTTAAATTTAAAATGATTGGCCCGCTGTCAAAACGCGCATACTGGACTTTCCCGATGTCGGGTCTGCCAGCGCTGAGCAGACCCGACAGGCAATGGTGGGAGAGGCAATTAAAATCATTAGTGGCTTGTTTACAGCCACTTATCAATGGTTTTTCCCCAGCTTTTTGGATTTGACAAGTCGCCCACCGGTTTCCCGCTGTGCCTGGACCTCGTCTGTGAAGCTGAGGCGGGAGGTCATTGGCCATTGAATCAGCTGATGAGTTGACAGCTTCAAATGTCAAGTCAAAGCTCCCAGCTGATTTGAGATATGTTCCCTTAACCACTAGCTTCTCTAAACTGCATTTCCACTACAGATTCAGGATGCTGCAAGTCTTTACACAAGTCTCCATCCAGTCTGACCTCATTACCTCTCCCACCATTGACAGATCGCTTCTGTCATTTCTACTTCACCTGCCATCTATTCCATCAGCATGGGTGCCCTTTATACTCTCTCACCTTGGTCCTCAGAATCCCACCACGATCAGCCCCAACACCAGCAGCACCAGGCACACCAGCAGCACCAACAACAACACCAACCTTTTCTGCAGTCACCTGATGCTACACAGGACAGAGGGCATCAGCACCCGAGCACATTGCTGCCTGGGACGCCAAGGATGACCTCACCATAGCCAGATTTACTTCACTTGACGCTGTACACCCTGGATACCACATGATGCGCCAGGTTGGCACCACCCCGCACCAACACCATAAAGCATCCCTACAATGCCCAAGCCATTCCTTTCACACTCATCAGCACTGTGTGGGGGGCGGGGTGGGGTGGGGGTACCGTTGTGTCTCACCATTCACTGCTACTCACTAAGCCACTTCCAAAGGTGCAAACAAATCTGTCCAAGAACGCAAAATGTTGAAAATAAAGATTTCAATGTTTGACAGCACATTAACAGAAACTTCACGTGAACATTAGCTAAAACACCTAAGTGCCTACCCTTGTGTGTTTTTAGTTGGTATGATTGGACTAGGATGAGGGTGAGTGCGAGGGTTGGTTAGTGAGATGGGGAAGTGATAATGTAGATAGAGAGGGATGGGTGGAGGTGCAAGGTAAGTTGATGTGAGTAAGGCTGTGCAGGAGTAGGGTAGGGAAGGCAGAGTGATGGGGATGGGATGAGTGGCACAGCAGGATGAGGTTGAGTGTGGCTTTGCAGTAACATTTTGTGATCATCTGAGATCATTGAAAGGTGTTTGCGCCACTGCAGCCTGGTCCTCCTGACGACACCACTGCTTGTGTCCTCCTGTGCAATGTGCAACCAGGCTGCGTTGGTGTCCTGGGGCGGTCTCTTCTGCACGTGGGAAGGGAAGAGGACCTCCCTGTGTGCTGTGGCTCCCTCCATAAGCATATGAAGGGAGTCATGAGAGAGCCTGGGTGCAGCCGTGCACCTCTGTGCAGTGCTTGTCAGTGTTTGCAGCTTCTCAATGTTGTAGAACACTGACAGCGCAAATTTCAAACTAAATTTGGACATGGTCACTTTAAGGAAACTGGCTGTTGACGTGTCATAAATGACATCATCAGACCCGCTTCCTTCAATTGGCTGGGAAACTCGCTGGGCGGGCTTAACAAGCCCTATCAATGGAAAGTCATTTCAGAGACCGGAATGGAGCCAGCAGTGGGGCCGAGACCCGCCACCGACAGCGCCCGCCACGGACCCGTTGAGGTAGGTAAATCGCGGCCGTCATAGCCCGCACTAAAGCGCACCCTAGTGGCCAGGGCCTGCACTACATCATGACAGTTGACATAGAAAAACTTAATAGAAAATATTAACTTAGCAATTGTAACAATGGTAAAAGTTAACAGAAAATCGTGACAAAAGGAAGTAGAGTTAGTGGACAGGAACTATGTATATACAGATTGCCGAAAAAGTCAATGAGATGTTTAAAAAGCCCTTCAATCTACAGTATATTTGTATTGACTGCATAAGTACACAGCATAATTTTCTTTCAAAACTATTTGTTTAAAAAATATAATTTGACTATCATTTTCAGTATTTCAACACTTCTATTTAAGATATATTGGAAGCTGCAGTTGTATTGAAGAATTTGCTAAGAATGAAAAAGTGAGTTGTCAGCTTACAATAAAAAGGACAAGTGAAAGAAAAATATCTGTAAACCCATCCTCTGAATGGTTAGGAAAACTGGCGGATTCCAATTAACTAATGTTGGTAACAATTGGCTGGGTAAGCTATTGGGGCATTGCTGCCCTTTACATGGAAGGTCTTGTGAGGAGACACACACTTCAGTTTAAATTTTCCAGGTCAGCAGACATGCCCATAGGATGAAACTCAATGTCTGTGTGCGCATGAAAGGCCCTTGTGCAGAGAACAGAGATTATTACAGGAGTCATGTCCTTTTGTAAATTTCAGCTTCCACACTGCTGTAGTACTCTAAAACCGTACAAATGAAAGCCTTATGGAAACTGGCAAATTAGTTGCTGCTGGCAACCACGTTCATTTTACTACCGGATTTTACTTGATGAATAAGAGAAAAACTTTCTTAAAACTCTTTTTTTGAAACCGCTTTATCATATTACCTGTAGGAACCCTAAGGTCCTACCATCTGTTGGAGGGCCGCTCCTTCTGTAAGCAAGCTGTTGTGGAGCACAGGAAGAAGATGAGGATCATGCTGCAGGCCACGGTTTAAGAGAATGAGCGGACAGTAATGTGCTTGGGGTCTAGCCAGGAATGAAAAATGTGTAAATGGGGCCTAAAGTGGTCAGAGGGGCCTACCTGTACTCTTCTTAGGGGTTTGGTAATAGGAGGAATACAGATAGCATTCGCCAATAATGTAAATGGAGCCTGGCAGAAGGCAGGTGTATACAAGAGGATCAGCCTGCGTGTGCACAACAGGATCAGTTGTGGAGTTATTCTGGATATTGTTGAGAAGCGGATACAGTCAGGATTACAATGCTGTGATCCACAAGGATTAGCCCAAATGTGGTTGTGCCCACACAGCAGAGCACGGAATATGGTCTGGGCGTAGTACAAAAAATACAGTACAAGTACTTCATTGGTGTCATGAGGCTATAAAAGGCGCTATATTTAAAGGTTAAAAAGGAGATTAACACAATAGTAAGGAAGGGTATTAGCTCTGATGATGTGGAATCTGTATGGGTAGAGCTGAGAAATACCAAGGGGCAGAAAACGTTAGTGGGAGTTGTATACAGACCCCCAAACAGTAATGCTGAGGTTGGGGATGGCATTAAACGGGAAATTAGAGACGCATGCAATAAGGGCACAGCAGTTATCGTGGGTGACTTTAATCTACATATAGATTGGGCTAACCAAATTAGTAACAATACTGTGGAGGAGGAATTCCTAGAGTGTATACGGGATGGTTTCCTGGACCAATATGTCGAGGAACCAACTAGAGATCAGGCCATCTTAGACTGGGTATTATGTAATGAGAAAGGATTAACACGGTGGCATAGTGGTTAGCACTGTTGCCTCACAGTGCCAGGGACCCGGGTTCGAATCCGGCCCCGGGTGACTGTCTGTGTGGAGTTTGCACATTCTCCCCGTGTCTGCGTGGGTTTCCTCCGGGTGCTCCGGTTTCCTCCCACAGTCCAAAGATGTGCGGGTTAGGTTGATTTGGCTATGATAAATTGACCCTTAGTGTTAGGGGGATTAAATACGTGGGGTTACGGGGATAGGGTGGGATATGTGTCAGCGCAGGCTCGATGGGCCGAAATGGCCTCTATCTGCACTGTGGGGATTCTGTGATTCTGTGATTAATTAGCAATCTTGATAGAATTCTTCATTAAGATGGAGAGTGAAGTAGTTGACTCAGAGACTAGGGTCCTGAATTTAAATAAAGGAAACTGCGATGGTATGAGGCAAGTTGGCTAGGATGGATTGGGGAGCATTACTTAAAGGGTTGACGGTGGATAGGCAATGGCAAACATTTAAAGATCGCATGGATGAACTACAGAATTTGTTCATCCCTGTTTGGCATAAAAATAAAACAAAAAAGGTGACTCAACCGTGGCTAACAAGGGAAATTGGGGATAGCATAAGATCCAAGGAGAGGACATATAAATTGGCCAGAAAAAGCAGCAAACCTGAGGATTGGGAGCAGTTTAGGATTCGGCAAAGGAGGCCAAAGGGATTAATTAAGAGGGGGAAATAGAATATGAGAGTAAGCTTGCAGGGAACATAAAAACTGACTGCAAAAGCTTCTATAGATATGTGAAGAGAAAAAGATTGGTGAAGTCAAGCGTAGGTCCCTTGCAGTCAGAATCAGGGGAATTTATAATGGGGAACAAAGAAATGGCAGACCAATTAAATACATACTTTGGTTCTGTCTTCACAAAGGAGGACACAAATAACCTCCCAGAGATGTCGGGGAACATTGTGTCTAATGAGAGGGAGGAATTGAATGAAATCAGTATTTGTAGGGAAATGGTGTTATGGGAAATTGATGGGATTGAAGGCCGATAAATCCCCTGGCCTGATAATCTACATCCTTAAGGAAGTGGCCCTAGAAATAGTAGATGCATTGCTGGTCATCTTCCAAAATTCTATAGACTCTGGAACAGTTCCCATGGATTGGAGGGTAGCTAATGTAACCCCAGTATTTAAAAAAGGCGGTAGAGAGAAAACGGGGAATTATAGACCGGTAAGCCTGACATTGGTAGTGGGAAAAATGCTAGAGTCCATTATAAAAGATGTAATAGCAGAGCACTTGGAAAACAGTGACAGGATCGGACAAAGTCAACATGGATTTACAAAAGGTAAATCATGCTTGACTAATCTACTGGAATTTTTTGAGGATGTAACTGGTAGAATAGATAAGGGAGAACCAGTGGATGTGGTGTATTTGGACTTTCAGAAGGCTTTTGATAAGGTCCCGCATAAGAGATTGGCATGCAAAGTTAAAGCACATGGGATTGGGGGTAAGGTACTTACTTGGATAGAGAACTGGTTGGCAGACAGGAAGCAAAGAGTTGGAATAAACGGGTCTTTTTCCGAGTGGCAGGCAGTGACTAGTGGGGTACCACAGGGATCGGTGCTAGGACCGCAGCTATTCACAATATATATAAATGATCTAGACGAGGGAACTAGATGTAATATCTCCAAGTTTGCAGACGACACAAAGCTGGGTGGGCGTGTGTGCTGTGAGGAGGATGCAGAGAAACTCCAGTATGATTTGGACAGGTTGGGTAATTGGGCAGATGCATGGCAGATGCAGTATAATGTGGATAAATGTGAGGTTATCCACTTTGGTGGCAAAAACAGGAAGACAGATTATTATCTGAACGGCAATAGATTGGGAAAAGGGGAAGTGCAACGAGACCTGGGTGTCCTTGTGCACCAGTCGTTGAAGGTAAGCATGCAGGTGCAGCAGGCAGTTAAGAAGGCAAATGGTATGTTGGCCTTCATAGCAAGAGGATTCGAGTGCAGGAGCAAGGATGTCTTGCTGCAGTTGTACAGGGCCTTGGTGAGACCACACCTTGAGTATTGTGTGCAGTTTTGGTCGCCTTATCTGAGGAAGGATGTTCTTGCCATGGAGGGAGTGCAGCGAAGATTCACCAGACTGATACCTGGGATGGCAGGAATGACGTATGAAGAGAGATTGGGTCGATTCGGCTTATATTTGCTAGAGTTTAGAAGAATGAGAGGGGATCTCATTGAAACTTATAAAATTCTAACAGGACTAGACAGACTAGATGCAGGAAGGATGTTCCCGATGGTCGGGGGAGTCCAGAACCAGGGGTCACAGTCTAAGGATAAGGGGTAAGCCATTTCGGACTGAGATGAGGAGGAATTTCTTCACCCAGAGAGTGGTGAACCTGTGGAATTCTCTACCACAGAAGGCAGTTGAGGCCAACTCATTAAATATATTCAAGAAGGAGTTCGATATATTTCTTAAGGCTCAAGGGATATGGGGAGAAAGCAGGGACAGGGTACTGAATTTGGATGATCAGCCATGATCTCATTAAATGGCGGAACAGGCTCGAGGGGCCGAATGGCCTACTCCTGCTCCTATCTTCTATGATTCTATGTTATATAAATGCAAGTTCTTTCTTATTTTTCAGGAAGGCAAATAAGCAGCTAAGAATTTGAACTTTGCATCTCTAAAGAAGAAAGAAAGAACTTGGATTTATATCGACTCATATAGCACAGAAGGAGGCCACACGGCCCATTGTGGCTGTGCCGGCTCTCTAAAAGGGCTACCAATTAGTCCCACTCCCTTGTTCTTTCCCCATAGCCCTGCAATATTTTTCTTTTTAAGTAGAGACCCAATTCCCTTTAGAACGTTACTGCTTCCACCACCCTTTCAGGCAGTGTATTCCAGATCATCATAACTTACTGAGTAAAAAAAAAAATGTCCTCCTCTCCCTCCTGGCTTTTTTGCCAATTACTTTAAATCTGTGACCTCTGGTTACTGACCCTCCTGCCAGTGGAAACAGTTTCTCCCTAGCTACTCTTATCAAAACCTCATAATTTTGAACACCTCTATTAAATCTCCCTGTAAACTTCTCATTTTAAGGAAAACAACCCCAACTTCTCTAGTCTTTCCACATAACTGAAACCCCTCATCCCTGGTACCAAGCTAGTAAATCTCCTCTGCACCCTCTCCAAGGCCTTGACATCCTTTCTAAAGTGTGGTGCCCAGAATAGGACACAGTACTCTAGCTGAGGTCTAATCAATGATTTATAAAGGTTTAGGATAACATCTTGGCTTTTGTACTCTATGCCTCTATTTATTATAAGAAGGATCCTATATGCTTTTTAACACCTTTATCAACTTGTCCTGCCACTTTCAAAGATTTGTGTATGTGAACAAGTTCTGTGTTCGTGCACCCACTTCAAAATTGTACCATATGGTTTATATTGCCTCTCAGAATTTTTCCTTCCAAAAAGCATCACTTCACACTTCTATGCATTAAATTTCATCTTCCATGTGTCTGCCCATTTCACCAGTCTGTCTATGACTTCCTGAAGTTTGCTACTGTCCTCCTCACTGTTCACTACATTTCCAAACTTTGTGTCATCTGCAAACTTAGAAATTATGCCCCCTATACCCAAGTCCAGGTCATTAATATATATCAATGCCGATTCTATATAGTGCCTTTGTTGTCCTCAGGATGTCCCAATGCACTTCACAGCCCATGAATTACTTTTCTGAAGTGTAGGCACTGCTGTAATGTAGGGAAATGCAGCAGCCAATTTGCATACAGGAAGGTCCCACAAACAGCAATGAGATCAATAAGCATATATTTGGTTTAGTGATGTTGGTTGAGGGATAAATATTGGCTCGGTCACCAGGAGAACTCCCCTACTCCTCTTCAAATAGTTGCATGGGATCTCTTGCGTCTACCTGAGAGGGCAGATGGGTCTTGGTTAAACGTCTCATCTGAAAGATGGCACCTCTGACAGTGCAGCACTCTGTCAGTACTGCACTGCGAGTGTCAGCCTGGATTTTGTACTCAAATCTCTGGAGTGAGACTTGAACCCACAACCTGCTGACTCAGGTGCTATATAAAGGCACGTTTTTTTCTGTAATATGAATTGTGCTACCTACTTGAATATGGTATCAAGCTCAGCCTCATCAGATTGTGCATAAGTTGGACAGCGATATCCCACAAGAAATTTGATGACAGCATAGTTGGTTCCTCCCTACTTGCAAGATAGGTACGTGTTTATTGCACATCAAGCAGGTTTTACAACATTGATTATTTCTCTTCTCTACACCTTGCTCCTATTCCCATCATGTCTACTTCAGACCCCATGGTGGAAAATAAATTTGACTCATTGGTTTTCTCCATGCCCAAATCTTCAAATCCATTTGTTTGAGTCTTTGTTCCATTCCCAAGTTGGTTGAGAATCACTCTGCTGTTTATACCTGATTGTCTCTGTTCACGCAAGTGTAATTTGGAATGAAGTTCCATAAATTCAATGCCTACAGCACACTATTGCTGTGTGGAATCTCATTGTTTTCTACCACAAGAAAAAAGAAAATCTGAGACTGGGCAGGTGTATGGGAAGAATGCCTTTTGCCCCCATCTTAGAGGGCTGCTTCTTTTCAATGAAAAGTCTAGGCTTGGGGCTGACCAAAATGAAAGGCGTATGTTGTATTTAGACTCTGCTGAAGTGCTGCTCAAAGATCCAAGAGGGTGTGTGAAGGCGAGTGTGAAGCAGCCCTTCACATAACCAAGATTACTAATAAATGAGTAATCATCCTCTCCGTATGGGACCCAACTGATTGAAAACTCTTCAATCCTATTGTGCACTATAGTGGCAAGTAGCAGTGTAATCACTGTAATATGAGGAAACTCCTCCGTTAAATTGACTGGAACATTTGATACTCAAGATAAGTAACAAAATGAAAAACTACAGTAATGAAAAAAGATCTCAGTTGTTAAATACACTGCCCCAGAATTGAACAGGAAGGGCACACCTTTGATCCCCAGTCTGCTGAATTAGCGGATTTCATTTGGGCGTAGCAGTAAGACATTACAATTGGTTTCAGAACCCTGGGCTATGAAGGGGGGGGAAATCAGGCATTATTCTTCCTCCTATTATTCACTATCTACCGATCCTTGCTGAAAAGCGAATGTTGGGTGATGACAGGATGGGATTTGGTTGTGATGCCCCTCTGCGAGAATATAATCTGGCAACACTCGCTGTGTTGGCTTTCAATGAAGAATGGCCATTTTGACAAGGCACTGGAGGGTAGCTGGCACCCACGGAGCCATTCTCGAGCACGAGTCTGTGCCTTCAGGAGCGGAGAAGCGAAAAAGATCTTTATTTCAGAAATACCATTAGAAGAGTAACTTGCCATTTGATGCGCATTTAATGGCAGATCACTTAATTATTTTTTTATGAACATTGCACGAAATCCTGCACTAACTGCTAATTTGCTGTGCCTTTAATTCCATTCCTGTTTTCTCTGACGCGATTAATTGAATGTGTGCCATTAACTTACCTTGTCTTTCAATGACAGGTGTCGAATTGGTTTGGTAATAAGCGAATCAGGTATAAGAAGAACATCGGCAAATTCCAGGAGGAGGCCAATCTTTATGCAGCCAAAACTGCGGCAGACGCCACAACCGTGGTCGCCCAGCAAGGGAGTCAGGCAAATTCCCCTTCCACGCCCAATTCAGGTAAGCCTCCCTGACAATCTCGCATGTACACACATATAGAGCAGCAGAGTGCTGCTTGTGGGATCAGCTGTTGAGATATTCCAACGTTCAGTTAGAAGAAAAACTCCATTAATTCTAAGAACGTTGTTCAAACTGCATGTCAGATTTCAATGATCCCATTTGTTGTTGAAGGACAATTATATTGGGGGGGGGGGGTTAAGCATTACAAACACTATACTAATTCTACATAAGTATAGTCCATTTTTTTTGAGACGCATTATTCATGATCAAAATGATCTTATTTACATTATTTGCTGTCTAATTCAGAGGGTTGGATGGCTTGTCTAACGTAAGATATACCTCGTAACATGCTGTGTCAACAGGATTTACAGACTGATCTGTTCATCTGACTATTTAAAATTGGGAGCAGTGTTCCTCTGGGTATGTGCTGAAATGATCCACAACATTCCAGATATTTGTCCCACGTTAAAGTTCTTTACAATCCGGAGCTGCTACCTTGTTCTCGCAAGTACATTTAAAGGAATATTTTCTGATCTAAGCAACGCGATATGCAAGAAGACCTCACTGCGTGGTACTGCGAAGGTGTCTGGGCTTGGGCTGCATCTATCCCATGAGTAAATTATATTTGCTTATTCCACAGCTCCTAACCTGGTTACTATATTTATCCTACACAACAGTATAGTTAGGTACAGTAATAAAGTAGTCAGGAATACAAAAGCAAAATACTGGAAATCTGAAATTAAAAACAGAAAATGCTGGAAACACTCAGCAGGTCAGGCAGCATCTGTGGAGAGAGAAACAGTTAGCGTTTCAGGTCGATGACCCTTCGTCAGAACTGAACAGTCATGAACTTTTGTGACCATTGGTCATGTAATGCCATTAGCTTTATTTCTGGGTTATGAAATGAGTGCATTTATGACCTCCTGCCTGGTGACCACCTGTAGTATAATGTACCGACGAGCCTGGTCAGTATAAAGATTCAATCAGCCTGTGTCTTCCAGTGACTTAATGTAGCTTTTCAACAGTGTTCACATAAAACCAAGCATATATATTCCTCTCTATATATTTAAGTATGTATTCCTCTTAAAGGGGCAGTATGTTTTATTGATTTACGCTCTGATTTATCTGTTGAAACTCCTGTTTAGAGGTTGTCTGGAAGTCTTTCCCACTGATGATATGACCGGGGGGCGGGGAAGTGGATGTTGAGTAGATTTCCTGTCGTGATGTCAGTGCAAAGAACTGCCTTGGGATTTGTGCAGTCCTCTCAACCTTCTCACTGACTTGGCTTTGGAGGGAAGCTGAGGCACAAAATATGGCTCCCTAGTCTGTCAAATCAATGATATGTGCGAAAAATTATGAAATATGGTCATTGTTTGAGAGATGTGGGGGAGGGGTGAGATGGCACAGGAAGTACTACCCCAGCCCCCTTCCCCAACCTGCCTTCCCCTCTCTCTTCAGCATGTACCAAACTGTGGAATCGGGTATACCTTTACCCAGTAGTGCACTATATTCAGGCTTTTGTGACAATACAGATAACGCCTCAACAACGTGACATATTATGTAATTCCCTCAACTCAGCCTCTCTTCTATATTCTCTCTCGTACATATTCTCTTTCCTGGGGCTTACCGGAGAAGAATTAAAACCTGCTGCATGACTCCTGCATGATGGTTCATATATTGGTCACATCAACATTGTTACCCAGAAAAAATTCAACTATGCAACAACATCAACTTGTATTTATATAGCGCCTTTAACATAGTAAACGTCCCAAGTCGCTTCACAGGAGCGTTATAAAACAAAATTTGACACCGAGCCACAAAAGGAGATATTAGGGGAGATGATCAAAAGCTTGGTCGAAGAGGCAGATTTTAAGGAGTGTCATAAAGGAGGAGAGAGAGGCGAGAGATTTAGGGAGGGAATTCCAGAGCTTAGGGCCTTGGCAGCTGAAGGCACGGCCGCCAATGGTGGAGCGATTAAAATCAAGAGGGTAGAATTGGAGGAGCGCAGATATCTCGGTGGGTTGTGGGGCTGGAGGAGGTTACAGAGATAGGGAGGGGCGAGGACATGGATGGCAATGCACCTGAATGGAATTCAGATCTGTTGCCTTTTGCCATTGGTCCTATTGGGGTTTCTTTTTTCCTTTCTTGTCTCTCACTGCTTTCCTGCTGACTGTAGATAGTAAATTGCAGTGTTTCTTTTCTTTGGATTAGTCCTTTGTGTTTGAAAACACCTTTCTAATTATTGATTTTACTCTCATTTGGCTTTGTTCCTTTTCTAGTGGCTGATGAGCACGTGGATATGAAGCACGTTTTATCTCTGTACATATAGTTGCCTGATGTACATCGATGCATGTCCACACTGCCTGGGCTTTTCAAGTATTTTGAGAGTTTTATTGGAAACCATGGCTCATCAACCAGAGTAATGTTTGATCGAGGCCCTCTTACAGCCAGAAGAGTCTGGGACAGAACTCGCGGGGCAAGCAATTCCATCTTTGGGTCCCCACAAGGCTTCCCCAGTAGATAAATAGCTTGCATTTATGTAGGCGAATGTGATACACTACAGAAATTCTACCATGGAGTGTGCTATGAAAACCGAGCTCTTGCCTCAGGCCTCTAGTTCCTCGTCTTTCCCCTTTGTCTTACAGAAGGTTAATCCGGGTTCTTTATCTCCAACTTTGAAAGCTTTTGGACTTAACCTAATACAGAGGGGATCTTTCTCAACACCAGATATTGACGCATTGTCTTCAGCATCATATCAGGCACCATGGTCACGAATGGCACAGACTCCATTGTCAGGGTCAGGTTTTGTCCTTCCAGATTTTGGTCCTGGTCCCAGGGGCCTCTGAGCAGATTTTGTGGCCAAGCAAATTGTGGATTGCTTTAACACACCAAGAGCAGCAGCACCAGTTACAAGTGCTCAGGAGTCAGTCGTCTAACTCTGGACTAGAGACCTCCGAGGCTCTGCAGGGTTCCATTTGTCCTCTGAGGTTGAAATGTTTCTTTGCTTGGATTGGCGACGATGAGGAAGAGGAACCTTACTCCTTTCCTGCAGCTCATGACGCTGATAACTCTCAACCTCACAGCACAACAGAACGACAAGATAAATCAGAAAAAGTTACAGTAGCAAGTAAAAAAACTGGAGCCCATAAAATGGCCTACATGGTGATTTCTGATGCATTTCAACAATAACACCCTGATTATTTTCCCCTCTAACTTTCTCCTCTTATTCCTCCACACCACATTCTGGGTATAGTTCCAGTGCACTCGCAGCCCGCTGGCATATCTCCCAAGTTGATCATTCTTAATGTAAGCACTTAGACAGTGAGTCTAAGAGAGCACGTTATTCGACCGCGGATAGCAGCTCACCCAAGCCAGAGCCCGTCCTAGCCCAACTTCCACACGTGTGCTCTTCCAGCTGGGGTCATTGGATAGTGGTCAGGAGAAGGAAACTTGATTGTTTTTCTCCCGCCATAGTTTGGAGACTCTGCACTTAATGCTAAACTTCACCGAGAGGATGGGAGAAACTGTTTTTCACCTCATGCAGCAGTTAAAGGAAAGTGTTGTATCAGATATCTCCACTAGAAGCATGACACATGAATATAAGCATGAGATTGCTGATGTGATTTTCTAGGAGTGGATACTAAAGTATTTTTGATAGCTGCAAATGTGAAGCTTGGAGACCTTTTGCTTCGCACATCAGAGACTGAAGATATGTCGACAAACAGACTGTCAATACAATGGAACATAGGAAGAGGAGTAGGCCTGTACAGCATTATGATGTGAATCCCAGTCATTACTTCATACAGATAGACTTTAAAAACTGAAACTTCCACCTGCCAGGTAACTCGGACCAGGTCACTTTCCAATTCTGAAAAACATAGCAACTCATCGGCTTTATTTCAGTATCGGATCCTGTGAGACTTCTCGCAGCACGATTCTATCCCACTGACTCGCTTCTCACCTGTACTAAAGCTGTATTTTACAGCCGAACCAATCTAGTCCTCATCCAACATACACACACATACCCATTTGCCCTCCAGGCCCCAGATAGCCTGAGGCCAATTGTCCACTCCTGCTGCCAGTCCCACTTAGACAAGCTAACTCGGCACCGATTGGGAATCAGTCCTGGGATTTTCAGGTTTGTGTGGCTCAGCCACACACCACCTTTACCAACTAAGCCATTGAGTCACCTCAAACTTTAATGTACATTTTACATTAGCTCGTGAGGTCTTTAAAGTATTGGTCTGCAGAGGTTTCATTTATACTTCTATATTCATCTGTTAGTTTGATTTTACAGTTGTCATGGGGTAGGGAAATTTGAAACTTTAAGAGCTGCCGAAACTTAATTAACCAGTAGCATTGTAGCGTGCTCACTTCATGGCACTCTGTTTTGCAGGTTAGAATTCCCACATGGCTAACTAACACTGCAAGCCAATGTTCATCTTATGTGTCCAGTCATTTCTTTGGGAGAGAAGTATGATACATTGTTAAGGCAGAGACCTGCTGCCTGAGAAACCATCAGAGACATCTCCAGTCAAGCAAGGAGAATAGCAAGTGCCGAGGAAGGAATAGCAGGGTTTTATATGCTTTCCTGTTTGAGGAAATCTGAAAGAGGAGCATGGTCAAGATGGTGGTGATAGTTGGAAAATGCAAGAGAAAAAGTAGGAGAGAAAATGATTTTACTGTGAATACGTTTGGCTGTAAAGACACCCCGAGTGCAATTGTCTTTTCTAAAACTACCATAGAATAAATGATGAGCTGTCCCTTTAGAAGTTGCACGTTCTGATGCCTCAGTGTCAGGGTATTCAAGTTGTAGAATGTCACAGGGCTGCCTGTCCTGTCCACTCCCGTCCCTGTATTGGGGGGCTTTATCAGTTTGTGGTGGGGTTGCTTGCTGTTGTACCACAGGGAAGTGGGGTGGGTGGGGGAAGAGAGAGAGAAGGACACCAGCCTGCATCTTGTCTGTTGACAGCTGATCATGAAGTTATATTGATTGCTGACTTTGAGAAGTTAAAAGTAATGGTTATTTTATGGAGAGTAATTCTAAATTTTCTTCACACTTAAATAAAAATAGAAGTACAGGTACTCCCAATAGGAACCTTTCATTTTCAGTTCTAGTGAATCAGTGTAGCCTGTTCTTTCACTAACAGTAATAACAACAACTTGTATTTATATAGCTCCTTTAACGCAGTAAAACGTCCCAAGGCGCTGCACAGGAGCGTTATCAGATAAACTTTGACACCGAGCCATAAAAGGAGATATTAGGGCAGGTGACCAAAAGCTTGGTCAAAGAGGTAGGTTTCAAGGAGCGTCTTAAAGGAGGTAGAGAGGTGGAGAGGTTTAGGGAGGAAATTCCAGAGCTTAGGGCCGAGAGAGCTGAAGGCACGGCCGCCAATGGTGGAGCGATTAAAATCGGGATGCGCAAGAGGCTAGAATTGGAGGAGCGAAGATATCTTGGAGGATTTGAAAACAAGGATGAGAATTTTAAAATTGAGGCGTGCATAACTGGGAGCCAATGTAGGTCAGTGAGCTCAGGGGTGATGGGTGAACGGGACTTGGTGCGAGTTAGTTCACTGGCAGCAGAGTTTGGATGAGCTGAAGTTTACGTAGGGTAGAACGTGGGAGGCCAGCCAGGAGTGTGTTGGAATAGTCAAGTCTAGAGGTAACAAAGGCATGGATGAGGGTTTCAGCAGCGGATGAGCTTAAATGAAGAACTCAAAGGATTGAGCTTGTTGCACACCACCTTATCCACTATTGGCTAACCACTGCTTGCAGCAAAGTAAACTTTGGATACAACATTTGGAGCTGTTACCAAGAGTTCGAAGCCTGGAACTTGCAGCACTTGGCAGCTGAGGAGCAATTCCCAGAGTTGTGACTTTCACCCTCGCTGACCACCAATATTCAGATTGCTGCGGGGTTTTTAATGGGTACTGCACTTTCTCACCCACACCAGGCAGTAAATGACATTGAAATACAAACCCCATTGTTATTACCACTAAGTTGCTGAGTAAATGCAATGCGTCAATTTTACCCATAATGAAATAATTGTAAAAGTCATCCTGATTCTTGCATGTCGGGAATCGAGGCATTCGCTCCATTTTCAAGTGTTGGGTATGGATTCTTGGTTCGGACGAAGAGAGATGGAGGAATGGTTATTGATGTGAAAGATTAAGGGGATAACATTGCTGCATTCAATATAACCTGTACAATGGACCATTGAAAATTAGGGGTACAGCAGTTCAAATATTTAGTTACTTTATCCTCAGAGAACTTCTTAAATGTAGCTTTTTAACAAGTTCTTTGTACTATGCTGTTATTGAGTTCTGGATGTAGTTGGTGTATGGTGTTGGGGTAGTTTTCCATTTTAACTGTTGGAAGCCAATCAAGGTTCCTACTCATCAAAATCTAGAAGTTGCTGTTCGCTTACAGCATTACACCAGTGGGAGCAGGATGAACACAAACAGAGAAGGCTGATGGAGTTGTCAGGGGGCACAGAATGTGCATGGTCTGCACCCATTGCTATGCCTCTCATCACATCTACAGGCCCAGGCATAGCTACCTGGCAATGACTGAGGAATACTGCCTCTAGAGACTCCAGTTTAGGAGGAAGGCAGTTACAGAGCTATGCCATCTGCTTCAAGAAGATCTGCAGCCAACCTTAAACATAGGGATGGTACTGCTGGTGGCTAACAAGGTGATCATGGCCCTCTTCTTGTGGCACTGTCTGCTTCCAGGCTTCTGGCTTTTCTCTGTGTTTATATTCTGTGAATTTTTGTAGATTCACTCACAGTAACTTTACCTGAAGAAGGGGCGATCGATAGCTCCGAAAGCTTGTAATTTTAAATAAATCTGTTGGACTATAACCTGGTGTTGTGCGACTTCTCATATTTGCTTCCAGGCTACCATAGGGGCTGTCTGCAATCTCATCCACTTACTAACCGCAGCAACATGAAGGGGCAACATCATTGGCTGGCCCTCTGGGCAAGTCTGCCCAATCAGGCTCCTGGACGCAATGCTCAATGTGCCATTGTATTTGACTAACAGCTCATTGTGTCCATGTGCCAAGCACGGACAAGGCAGAGCACAGGTGCAGCAGATCACGCTTCTTCCACAACAGAGTCACTAAGGAGTCGTGCTAGGTTCGGTGTCAAGCATTCGAAAAATAGTGCAAGCATCAAGGGACAGCATCATGCTAACTCAAGCCAACACTCTCTCACTCCACCATAGAGGAAATAAGTGCGCTACGCTTGACTTGAACATTGTGCTGAGGGCTTATTTATCGTGTGACAACAGGAATTATCAAACATACTGTTGATATCTTGAAGCAACACTTAAACATATTTGGATTGATTGGGGGCAACTCTCCGCCACCTCCAGGATTTCCAGAACAATTTTCTGTTGCATGCTCCATACTTTCACCTCAAAAAGAGGCCTCACTCAGCATTCATCTCTCTCACCAGGATGGTTAACCTATGGCCTCTGACAGAGTAAGAGGGTGAAAATGTCAATGAGGAATCAGCAGTGCAGCAAGGAAGACTGGTGCGCAAGGTTGGCATTCAAGGAGTGTCGTAATTGCATAATTTCTTCAAGGATCCAACCACATCTGCCAAGTAATGGTGCCCAAACCACCTTGCCCTACACTTTTATGCTCAGTTCTTCAATCCCATCTGTTGCCATTGTATGTGGAGCTCCTGCACAATGTTTAAATCAGGTGCGGGGGCCTTTAGCACCTCTATTATGCAATGTGAGAAAGTTGTTGGCTTGAGTTGACACAATGCTACCCTGGGTGCTTTGTTTCAGACGTGTTACACCTTGCATATTACTGCTTCTTGGGAACTTACTTGTGGAAGGAACAAATGTGTTGCTGCTACAAGGCTTCATTGACAGCTAGCTGTGCTATACTGGACCTCCATAGGCTATGCTTTCGCCAGGGCCTTGCATGCGAGTCATCCACATCTAGGCCTGTGGTGGCTAATTGGTGTTGAGTAAAACTCCCCCCATATCTAGTGCACTAGCTGCATCTGGATGGTGGTCATCAGTCCTTTTAAGTATGTCTTTTCCCCCTGAATCCTTGCCGATGGGCCTGCAGCTGTAAGCCAATCAAACTAGCTTTTCTCAGTCTGTGATGCCCAAATGTCCAGCAGTTTAATCAGCTGGCTTTGCCTCCCCAGCCAGTGCTATTCCAGGTGCTTAACTGGCTCCTAATTTCAGCTCTCTGCTGAGGTAGAAGATCTATTGCTGCTTCCTTCTTATTGGGTGATCTACTGTGGCCACAGCTTGTAATCAACAAAACATGTGTACACCAGCATCGACGAGCGTATGGCAAAAACGTTTAGGGAGCTTTTGATAGAGATTAAAATAAGCACACCAATAGTAATGTGCAGGCCGTAACAGCTCAATTTGATTCTTGCACCATTCCTTAGTCAGTGGGAATGTGCTGGTCTGTATTTGGCTTTTTTGGGTGTTTTCCATGAACCAAGCTCCTTCTAACAAACAGTGACATTATGCACAGCCTACAGATAGTGGTAGATTCGAACTATAGAAGACTCGGACCAGCTCTGTGCTGACAGAGGAGGAGCATGGTTCAGGTGCATTGTATGACCACTTGAGTCTTGTCCTAGAGTTACTAACCCTGCATGATGTCTTGGGTTTTAAAATATTCTTCAAGGTACTCTCAAACTAGGACCGACATGTCTAAACAATTAAATCTAATTACTCTCAACTGAAAAATAAATTTTCCTGCTATCAATTTAGTAAATGAATGATTAAACAAAAAAAATCCTTCAGGGTGCGTAATGCATGTAACTATTTAACAGATGATTGTGAGCATGCTGAGAGTTTTAATCTGGGCATTTTGGGTGCATGCATCTTTGTTTCTCAACTAACCCCTTCCTGTTGGCATTTTCAGCTTATCTCTGTGCTTGGCTCAAGGGGGGACGTACTGTGTGCGATCTGTGCGTGATTCAGGTGCCTGACTCTTTCCTTTCCAGGTTCTTCTGGTTCTTTTAACATGCCAAACTCTGGAGACTTATTCATGAACATGCAGTCACTGAATGGGGATTCTTACCAGGGTTCTCAAGTTGGAGCTAACGTGCAGTCACAGGTAGGCATAGGACGATTCGTTTGGAGTACGGGACATCTCAAAGAGATTAGAATAACAAACCCCACCCACAAAAGAGGAAGCTTCAAAGATGGCTAAAATCTAACTGATGACTTTGGGAGGCTTGAATGCCCAACTGAGTAATAGTAACTGCCACCAGACCCTCGAGTATGTGGGCCTCCTAATGTCACTGTGCTTTCTTGCTGAGAAGACATGATATGTTCAATTTCATTACAGGAAGTTCCAGTTGTAGATGCTTCCCAGTGTGGGATTAGCTGGGCCATATATATTTAGTTCCATTCACCATTCGTTGCTGTAATGCTGTGATTGATTTAACTGGAATTATCGTCTGGGTGAGCCCTCCCACTAGGCATATTCCTGAATAAGTGTCCCCTGATAGTGCCACTGGTAGACAGCGTGCAGATGATCCATATCAATTTGAAGGGCTTAGGTTTGATTCTGGTCTGTGCTGATGGTGTCAGTAACAGTGCTATAATTGGCCTCAGCGCTCCCGAGCTATTGAGAGAAACACCAGCCAGGATTCCTGCTCCTGTTTGCTGGCCAGTGACCCCCTGCTAAAAAAAAAAAAATGTGTTAGTGGTGTGTGAGGACAGCACGCTCCCCATAGTTGAATTGCCTTCCGACACTGTCTAGACTCACACATGAAGACTAGTCACTCTTACGAGAAAGCGGAAGGAAACTGGCTCCTGTGGAACTGTCCCAGAGTAAACGCCTTCAGGGTAGGAGAGGAGAAAAGTGGTGGTCCTGGTGCTGTGGGGTTGTGTTCTTGCTCAGGGCCCCTGGGTTAGTGAAACAGTGGTGTGGGAGTTGAGCTTCCTCAAGCAGGTAGGAGGTAGAAGCTGCTGGGCCCATGCGCTTTAAGTAGAAGTGGTGGCTTAACCAAGACACCTACACAGACCACTCCTATGGCTTGTAAAATGCCACTGTTCCAACTTGAGAGAAAATATTAATATGAAGAACAAACTTGGAAAGAAAAACTTGGAAGGAAAGGGCCAAGAGTGGAATGATTGCGCTTTGAGAAATATAGTTAAAAACCAAAATGAGTTCTCTCCCAATAGAATGAACGTTACATTTGCTCCGGTGCATTGCTGCCATTGTTTCACTGGTGAAAGGCTGTTCATGGTGCACTGCGGCTTGTATCATACCAGATATTTAATACAGCACTGCATCTTGGCTTTTCATTTCCTGCACAATTTCCCTGACATTTCTTGGTAATCATTCCTCATTTTTCAAAATTGGGTAAAATTGGTATGGAACAATATAAAAAACAAAAATTTGGTAGAAATCAAAGGATATTATACCCTCTGTGTAAGCCTTGAGTGTTTAAAGTTTGAAGAGAGAATGTCTTTAATTGCTGTGTAGGTACTGCAATATAACTTGGTAATTGACGGTTTGTCTTTGGTGTCCCAGTGAAACGTCTCCTCAGAAGGTCATGGGTTCAAGTCCCACTCCAGAGACTTGAGCATATAATCCAGGCTGACACTCCCAGTGCAGTACTGAGGGAGTGCTGCATAGTCAGAGGTGATGTCTTTCAGATGAGACGTTAAACCATGTCTGCCTTCTCACTCAGGTGGACATAAAAGATCCCATGGCACTATTTGAAGAAGAGCAGGAGAGTTCTCCCCAGTGTCCTGGCCAATATTTATCCCTCAACCAACAAAATATATTATCTGGTCATTTATTTCATTGCTGTTTGTGGGAGCTTACTGTGCACAAATTGGCTGCCGCATTTCCTACATTACAACAGTGACTACACTTCAAAAGTACTTAATTGGCTGTAAAATGCTTTGGGGGATCCTGAGGTTGGTGTATTGGTGTCCCAGTGAAATCTCTCCTCCCCATTGTACCAGCGAGATCCTGCTAAAGCTGCCCTTCTGCAGTATTTGGGTAGTGCAGGTCTGGATTCTCTGGTGTGATCATTCTGAGTCAGTGTGTGAGTCTGCAGCAGGGAGCAGGCACTGGGTCCACTCACGGGCTGTGGGGTGGGGTGGGGTAAAAAGATCTCGGAGGATGAGGGGTGGCGAGAAAGGTGTGGCAGGGCTGTGGCCTTGCCTAACGGCTTGAACCTGCTGAATCTTTGGAAAACTTGATAGGAAACTGCTGAGTGCTCCAGCAGCTCACTTCATTTGCATGTGATTGGCTGTATGGGCATTCTTACCTGGGCTCAAGTGGGAGGAATAGGATCTGGCAGGTCCGTCCTGTTGAGTTACTATCATCTCCATGTGCAGTCACAGAGCTGCACCTTAGTTTCAGATATTTTGCTCGTTGCACACATGCCATTGTCTAGCACCAGCTGCATTAACTGGTTACATTACTGACATTCATTGGAAGTGACCTGTTAGACAGCACACAGTTATAATTGAGGCTTTGTAGCCTCTTAACAATGTCAGAAACATACAGGACACTGCTAGTGGAGATAAATTACCAAGGGAGAAGGACAGGGTTAAGCAGGCCAACATATCCATTATAATCTGAATCAGTGTGTCAATTTTCATCTCCAGTCTCCATACTCCTATTTTCTCCTCACTTCTGACACATACAGAACGAACATTTGAAACCTTGTTTCGCTAAAGCATTGAATGATGCACTTGGATTTTTAACAGATTGGTTTAAAATACAGATTGTGCCCTTCACCATAATTCAGATGCAGCCTGGGGATGAGTGAGGAGATCCATCTCCCTTTGATGCCTGGTAATGGTCACACTTTCAATGCCTCCTGTTGAATATGTCCATTTAAGTGTTCATGAGAATGGATGGCTTTATCTGGACATGGCATTGAAAGTGTGACAGCAACAAATTACAGGTAGCTATAATATCTGAGATCTATGTTATACACCAATCGATCTGCCTTGGAATTGCACACAGGAGTTGAGATCAAGTGTAGTTTTTAGGTGGAGTGGGGTTACAGGGCGGCAGATAATTGGACCAGGATGCACAGATGCAATTCTGTCCTCATTTTAAAGGCGTACATTCTGTCCTTACTTTCATATTTCCATTATAAATTCCTATTTCCACATTTATAATGGGAATTGCCTATGTAAACTTGTCACGCTGTAATTGCACCCTCTCCCCAGTGGAGGCGTGTATTTAGTGGGGCTGGAGAGCCACAGAACCAAACTTCTTTGTTAGATTGCGGTCTGAGTCTAGGATATGGCAACGAGGAAGTCAACCTTGTATAGTAGAGCACACACCTCTTAGGTGTGGCATGAAGCCACATTGCCAAGATAGCCCTGGTATACTGCCACAAAAACAGAAAATGCTGTCAACCCTCAGCAGGTCTGTGAGCACCTGTGAAGAGAACAGACAGTTAAAGTATCTAGTGTGGACCCTTCATCAGAACTGGAAGATGAACAGCACTTATAAAAGGAACACACACACTTTCTAGCTCACGCATACACACAACTTGCATTAAAATAGCGCCTTTATCATAGTAAAATGTTCCGAAGCGCTTCACAGGAGCGTTATCAAACAAAATTTGACATCGAGCCACATGAGATATTAGGACAGGGTCAAAGAGGTAGGTTTTAAGGAGCGTCTTAAAGGAGGAGATAGAGAGGTTTAGGGAGAGAATTCCAGAGCTTAGGGCCTAGATAGCTGAAGGCACGGCCGCCAGTGGTGGAGCGATGAAAATCGGGGATGCGCAAGAGGCCAGAATTGGAGGAGCGGAGAGCTCGGAGGGTTGTAGGGCTGGAGGAGGTTACAGAGATAGGGAGAGGGGTGAGGTCATAAAAATTATTATTCTGACACAATTGCTTTGAAGATTTCACAGTTGCCAGCATTGGATCAAAGAGGAACAAGTGAAAGTTTCAACCGTTTGGGGGGAAAAAGTGACATTCATTTCTTCAGCTAAAAATGTGATTTGTACAAAGACACATATTGCATTGGTTTGCCTGCAGTATCACTTTAGATAGCAGACTGCATACGACAGTTTGTAACCTATAACTGTGGTTGGCTTTGTGTTGAACTGAAAAAGAAGTCATGGGGATAGCGGGGAATGGTAAGATGCACTTGGAACTTAAGGGGCAGGCTAGGTTCCTGCTCTGTAAGACTATTACTGCAGCTGCTTTATTGGCCACCAGCGTGAACCATTTCAACACGGCTTTGAAGATTTTTTCATTTTATTTTTAGTATATGTCATTGCTAACACACCATTGCGCATCTCTTATTTGCAAACATCTGGCTCAGTCATAATCCTTTAATATCAAAGGCCCTGAAATGGCTGTGGGATGCTTCATGAATCCTGTCTCCACTATTCAGCACAGGCATTGCCTTGTTTACATAGTATTGCAAAGTACAGCACAGAAACAGGCCATTCGGACCAATGGGTCCGTGCCGGTCTTTATGCTCCACACGAGCCTCCTCCCACTTTACTTCATCTCACCCGATCAGCATATCCTCCTATTCCTTTCTCCCTCATAGTATTCTAGCTTTGTTTTAAATGCATCCATGCTATTTGCCTCATCTACTCGATGTTTATTTTAAACCGATAAACGTCTCCACCAAAATAGCAGAGACAGGAATTTCAAACAAACCTTTGAAGTGTCTCCCATTTCAGGACAAAGTGTCGATTTCTTCAGTAGAAACAGTGTCCAGAAATACCCTTGCTTTTTTAAGTAAAAACAGGTCATAAAAGAAGCAACAATGATACGAGTACATTTATACAAAATAACTTTTCAGCACCTAATTACTGGTGCTTTAATAAGCAGTAAAACTAGAGATTTTTCTATCCTTTAAAATATTTTCACCTGGATAGCTGACACAAGAAGCGCTGATTTAACATGCTATCTTGAAAACTCTCTTAAGCAGTGCTACTCTCAATCACAGATTTATATGCAGAGTCTAATGTGTTGGAATACTGTGGTGCTCGTGGCTTTTATAACTCAGGTGTAATAGAAATCTGAAGTGGGAGAATCCAGGTCTCCACTGAAAACCTTTCTAAAACGGGGCCTAAATCTTTGGACAAAAGATGAAATTGCTGCTAACCTTAGAAATTCTCCCTACATCTTGGACTCCTCTAAGAAGCTCCCTCTTTTTATATATTAAAACCGCCTCCTTTTAAGGTCCATTTCAAACTTCCAATACTTTACAGAATACTAGAAGTGAGTGCTGGTGTCGCTATGCTTTTAAATAACTAATAAAAATGTGACCAACGGAACAAACCAAGCAATCTGTGCAGCGTCTAGTACAGTCATGTGAAGTTATGGTTCTCCAATACCATACAGTCCAGGGTAACTACACTGCAGCTTTCAGCCTTACTGCTTCAAGACGACAAGATATTGTATATTGTGCTTCGCCATTGACCACTATTTACACTGCAGTCACCATGCTAACTGCAAACGCAATGTAGACAATGACCCACTCCAAAATAACAACATAAAATGTTAAATATCAGTCAAATTAAATCTGCTGCCTAATTGATAGCATTTGCAAAATTAATGTTAACTTAAGGGCAGAGATTCTAAAAGGGAATTGGGAGTGGAAATTGAATCCAAGCTTGAATTTTGATTTGAGGTTGGGATTGTTACAGGCATGTGAGATGTCCACAGTGCTGACCATTCCTGGCCTGGGAGCTACACTCAACTAAAACAAATACAAATTCCGTCATGGTTCATTGTGAAAATGGGGATGGGAAGCCGAAGAATTGAGACCAATAACCCAGCTCGTTCTCTGTGTAATCAGTGGAGAAACTTCTAAGTTGACCTGTTCTGTCCTGTAGGTGGATTCCCTGCGTCATGTTATACACCAGACAGGCGGATACAGTGATGAGATGGCAGGAAGCCAGATGTACACCCCAAGACGTATAGATGTAAGAATCAGCTTTTCTTATTTTAAACCCAAGTGGTTTTAACCCTTTAAGAGTTGAAAGTTCTTTGTCATTTTTGAGATATTAATTTCTAGTTAAGATTAGCTCGTCTCCATCCTCACTCCCACTCTCTCTACTGTACGCAATGTCTCTGGGAATGGACATGAGCCCAGGGTGTTCCTAACATGACCCAGCGGCCATCCGTGCTTTGCTTTCACCACTTGTGACCCTTGGCAGACCCTTTTGTGTCTGACCACCATTCACAGCCTCCTCTGCTGTAAACTGTGCGTCAGAGATGGGAGGAGCACCATTTGTGTTGCAAGTGTCCTTTAATGGCCCTGTCTCTCGGCAGAATAATGTCTCTCAAATTCGCTCTCCTCCATTATGAGAATGGGGGGCATTTCCTGAACGGTTCAGTTAACTGGTATCTGACTGTAAGTGTGTGTGTGTGAACTGCACAGCATTGAATAATCCGTTAAATGTTCTTTACAGCAAAGCTCCATTACATAGGTTGCTAGGCTAAGAAGAGACTGACTGATGTCCAACAATGTTAGTAGACTCATAGAATCATAGAGACGTACAGCACAGAAGGAGGCCATTGGGCCCGTCGTGCCTGTGCTGCCTCTTTGATCGAGCAGCCGTGCTCAGTCCCACCACCCCCCGCTTTTTGTCCGTAACCCTGTGAGTTCCTCATCCTCAAGAACCCGTCCAACTCCCTTTTAAAATTATTGATGGAATCAGCTTCCACCACCTTCTCAGGCCGAGCGTTCCCGATCCCCACAACTCTCCGAGTGAAAACATTTCTCATCTCCCCGCGAGATGATTTTGAATCTACGACCTCTAGTTATTGACCCACTCGCCGGAGGGAATATTTTTTCCTATTTACTCTATCAAAACCTTTCATCACCTTGAAAATCTCTTTTACGTTACCTCTTAATCTTCTCAGTTTCAAGGAGAACAATTGTTGCACCAGTATATTTTATCAAGTTGCTTCAACACAATGCCTGCTTGCTGTGTCTGAGACTGCCTTCCACTGTGGGCATTGAGAATGGGGGTTCACTGGAACTTCAGATGTCAGAGCTTTAGAGGAGTTTAGGTCAGGTGGGATGTAAAAACATTTTTAAATCTCAAACCCGAACCCAACCTGCCCACTTCTGGTTTAAGCAGAGGCGGGATGCTCATTTAAATATTATAATGAGGTTGCGTTCCTCAGATTTTATCTGTCTTCCAGGTTTAACCCTGGCTGGCTGGGTTTCCCGGGCCTCGGGAAACCCGACAGCTAAAGGAATTCAAGGACATCTGCATGGAAGAGGTGAGTGCCTGTCCAGCACTGCTTGTGGGCCAGGGGGAGCAGGAGTGCTTCCTCCCAGCCCCTAAGCTAACCTGCTTCCCTCCTCGCGATTGGACCCACCTCCATGAATGGACCGACTCCCACCGTGCGATCGGACACCCCCCCCCCCCCCACCTCCCTGCGATCTGACAGCCACCCCCCGCGCGATTGGACCTCCACCCCACCCCCCCCACACACACACGCCACCCCCCCTCCCCCGCATGTGATCGGACTCCCCACACAGCCCCGTGCGATCCATTCCCCCCCCCACACGATCGGACCCCCACCGGTTTGGAAGCCGGCTCGGGGCAAGTGTTAAAATGTAATGTAGGAATCACCCGTTGGCTGTATGTTCCACATGTGCTCTCCTCAGTCTGCCATTTCCTCCTGCAGTCTCACAGATTGATGGCCTCACTGGTGGAGACCTCTGCACTAAACGTTTCTTTCCCATTGCACTAAATTTAACTGGAATATTTCATGAATGTTGAAATGGTCTGTAGAACTCATAACTAATATATCCGGCAAGAAGCGACAGCACATGTCAAAACAATTGAGTTATTTTCGAATTCTGCATCAACAGAGCAGGCAGTGAGTTCCTGATCCTTGACCTAACTTGGGGACTGTTCTTCTCCTGCTGACTGACACAGACAGAGAGTGAATTCTTTCTATCACGGCTCTGAAGGATTTTGTTTTTCATTCTTCTGTTTTCCTGTCTTACACTAGATGGTTGGGTCAACATAAGAAATCATTGCTTAAAACTCCCAGGTGCTGTGTGAGGTGACAGTTTATCCTCACCATGGCACCACAGGACCCTGCTGAATTTCACATTGGGACTTATCGGGACTGACAGACTCACTCAAACTTCCCAGGAGCAGGTGGGCTTCAGCCCTCGGCCGGGGCAACTGGGAAAGGAATCCCTTGCTGCAGTTGCTTGAGCTCTCTCTCAGCAGGCCAGCCCTGAATGCAGTCCTGGAGAAGCCCATCCCTGTGTACTGGGAGTAACATGAATGCTGGGGCTGACTCTGGTGGAGAGGGGCTGACCTGTTCAAAACCAGAATGCTTTCAGTTGAACGGATGGAATGCTGAGTGCGACTAAGTGAAATGTGAAAGGCTTCCATTGCTAGCAGTTTGTAAGTAATGTAGACCCGGAGAGAAAAGGCACAAAGGCTGGCCAACAGTTTGACTCTGCCCACTCTTCTTTTTCTCAGGCTAATGGCAGCTGGCAGGATGCTACTACCCCATCTTCTGTGACTTCACCCACCGGAGGACCTGGCAGTGTCAACTCGGACACCTCCAACTGATGAGCTGCCAGCCATCCATCATCTCCTGCCCACTGGCTTTCATTTCACTAGACCCATTGGATGAGAAGAACTTGATTCCAACCTGATTTCATTGGAAGGGTCTTTGGGATACTTTCTTGGGTAGAAGCTCCCTGCCACCTATATGTAAATATAGTAGGACAAGAAAAGGTATTTATACATTTTTCACACAATTGAGTGCAGCCAATTACCTCACTGTAAAACCCTTTTAAAACCAATAGAGGAATGCTTCCTGTTTAGGTTACAGTGCTTACACACTACCTCTCAGCAATACACACTCGACTTACTCTCATACTTTAGCCATCACCTTACGTTTGTGAGTTTTAACCCATCTGTCCCCTTAACCTCTATCAGTGTTGCAATGTGCAAGTTTTAATTCAGCTTCACGGGTCAGCTGTATTAGAAAAACCGTTCACTTTAACAGACTGATGCATGAAAATAAAACCCAACTTATTACCGCTTTTAAAGTCCCTGCTCCTCAGCGAGCAGCTGTTTAGCTGTGTTTTGTGTTGGTTGAAATGACTGCGGAAACAGACATTGACGCCTACACTGACCATGTGATTGTGTTAGGGCATGCAGGTCTAATAAACTAATGCAGACTGACTTTTTTTTCTATTGACGTGTTAGTCTTTAGTGTCTGACTAGAAGTTAGTATTGGTTTTAGGAGATGTACAGAACAGCTCTGAATCTGGCTAGAAATCAAACGGAATATTTCTCAGGGCTGACCCTTGCACCACTTCCTCTTCAAGCTTGGCGTCAGTGGGAGAAACGATATTTCGCCAGTAGCACCACTGCGTTTAAAACAAGGTGTGTTTCAGGAACATGTACAGGACACTTGGCAAAACGGAGCTGTGTTTGAAAAAGCAGAGAGTCACTGTGCAAGGATAATTGAAGGACGGCACTCAGTCGCCCTGTGGAAGTCTCTGTTGGTGACTGGGCAGACTCAGACCTGGCCTGCGCTTTCCTGTGTGATTTTGATGTTGAAGCAGTGAGGTAGCACTGTGCCTGGTGACAGCTGATACTGTTCTGCACTATTCTGCACAGTGTGAATGTTAACAATGGCCAAAGCCCTTTATTAACTTTTTCTTATAAAACTGAAATTCGCTATGTAAAGGAAACTAGGAATAATTGATAATAGGTTTTTGTTACTTATTGTGACCTTATGTACTCTGTAGTTCCATCCCTTAGTTACCCTTTATCAGAAACCTGCTTTTCTGATGAGTGCCAGTTAGTGCAGCATTTTGTGTAAACTCCTTCCATGTTTCAAAATTGCAAAGTTACTGGATTGTTTTAAATGGGGAAAAAGAACTATTGGACAACTCTTGGAATCACAGATTGGAATAAAACAGTCCATAGTAAATGGAATTAACAGTGGGAGACAGAAGCATTTCATCTAATAGCGATGCAGACGTCTTCCATTGTGGTGACTAGAAATTAAATTGAATTTGAAATGTTGGGAAAGTTTACATTAGTAAAGTGATGTCAGGACTGCAGGAATGATCTGTGCCCAGGACCCGCAAGTTCCAATGTTTCCAGTTTGGGATTTTATAAATCGTTCAGCATAGACTGTCAAAAGTAACATTATATCTAAAAACAAGATTGGAGTTGTGACATTCCTGAAAATCAGTCCCTTTTTGTAGTCGCCTTCTGTGTGCAATTAATGTCTATCCAAATCTACACTGCCTGTACCAAAAATCTCCATAACACACAGACGCTCACACAAAAAGTACACATGGTTCAGCTTTACTAACTTTTTTAATCTTCCGTTTCTGGCGATCTTTGTCTCAATGGTTGTGATGTTTGAAATTTTGAAATTTGATGTCATTGTAAAAATTCTAAATCCCAAAGGTAATTTTTACTCTGTGAGCTGCAGACTCGGTTACTGTAAATGTAAAGACGTGACTGATTGAAGTTTCAACAGGGCTCTGTCCCAGACAGGTTCCTGATCTCTTTTTTTTAAAGTGTGTGGAAGCTGAGCTTTTTGTTTGCTGCAGGACCCCTTTCTGCCCCCCTGAATGTTACATGTTTTGCTATGAATGTATTCAGTCCCTATGGAGCTTGAGGCTGGCGTTACTGTGTGCATTGGTCCAAGGTGATCTGTGCAGTTTTTTGGATTTGGGAGTTGAGGAACAGGCTGCTGAAGATCACACCGCTGAAACTACAGGACGGCCCGAGTGAGAACCAGAAGCGGGAAGTCCAGGATTACAAAAAAAAACTAGTCAATCGCTCCCTTAAAACATTTCCAACTTTTTTTTAAAATGCAGTTTCCTGCGTGTTTTTATCTTTAATTACAAGAGATTTTCATTGGTAGCCGTGTAATTTTCAGCAAGTGGAAGGTTTGTATGAATCGGATGGAAAAGTTACTGATACAAAGTGCGAAATGTATTCGCCTTTGGACAGGCTGCTGTGGCAGCTGCTGACCACAGGAGGGGGCGCTGGAATTCCCATCTCAGCGCCGATCACTTTAGACCCCGGCACAAGGTGCTGCCTTAACCTGTTGAGCCGCCACCAGTAGATGACCAAGACTCAAATAAGATTCGAACCTACAATCATTCTGGATGTGTTGAGCACGCCCTATGTTTACAGTGTTTCAATCAATGGCCAACACGGTGGCGTGTGACCTTTGCAAATTGTCGGCCGATTACTGAAAGGGTCCCTCAGTCCCGATCATTTCATTTCACTGGAAGAGTGAAGCAATGTAAAAGCTCCTTCAGTCCGAGATTGTGATCCGCTAGCATAAATCAGCGTTCAATACAAGAGATTTCTGTTTATTCAGATGGAACCAGAGGGGAAAAACACAAAATAAACGTTTTTTTAATCTAAAACCTACCGTTTAATCTTTGACATTTTTCTATTGACAAAATGTAATAATACTGAAAATGAGGTTGTAACTGCGGTTATTTTGTGCAGGAAATCATTTGTCTGGAGACAGACACTCTCTAAAAGCAGTGTGTAATTCCACTAACTCCAGTCTCTCCAGTATAACTTGCTGCACGATGTCAGGTTTCTAACCCCTCCAGTGATTCCCTCTCAGAATGTGCATGTTTGTTACTTGGGTGGGGTAGAGATGCGAGATATAGAGATGTTATAAATATACCAATCTTATCGATGCTTTCTATTTTATTAATCATTTCATTTGAAAATCAAATTTGCAAGTTACCCCCCCGCCCCCGCCCCCAAAACAATCTATTTTTTGAGGATTTCTCCCAGCAGGTGGAATCTTTCAGTAAGGATCAGGGAGTCTGGTCACTTGTACCGGCAGCGAAAACACGCTGCAAACTATTGATCGTGAATGACGCAATGATTTATTATTAATGTTACAACAAAGTCAAATTAAAGATTCGTTTTTAATAGAAATCAGAGTGCCGGCAAGATTTGTGGGTAACAGGCAGCGAAACAGGAGTACCTCAGATTTTTAAAAGAAAGTTTAAAAAAATGTTCAGATAGTAGTTACAGGAAATAAAGTGCAGCATTATTGAAACAATAAAACCAATCAGACCACATGAAATCTCAGTAACCCGTGTATTTTTCAGTAGAAATAGTGACAAGAGTTCCAAACAGGCCGGGTCCTACATCTGTTTAAATAGAAGTCTATTGTATTGAGCATTTTTTTTCAAAAAAAAAGAAAACTTTAAAAAAGAAAAATGTATAATATTTGCTTTTTAAACTTTTAGGATGTAACTGAAAGCACGGTGGGTCCTTTTTCAGTTACTGGAATGGGTTCATGCCTTGGCAAAACTTTTTCCTTCAAAACTATGTACCGTGTAAACGGCTTGATAGCAATTTTGAAAAAAAAACATGTTAAGGAAAAGAGGTGTATTACGTTTTTATTTGTATGGTTAACACGAAACAGAATAAAACATTTCTTTTGCCACAAACCAGACCAGCTGTGGGTTTCCGTATAGTTTGTTTTATGGGACACGAGAATTTTTAACTTGCGCTTATTTATATAAGGCAGCAAACACCTTCTGGGACTTCAGAGTGGGAGCGAGACATGAGCTGCCTGGGATTAGAGTTAGCGGGGAGCTGGCTGAAGGTGTAGTCCAGTGTTTCCAGGGATGGGGGAAGGAGCAGGTTGTTATTTGGGGTGGGGTCCCTCCATTCGAACACTACTGGCACCCTCGGTGTCAACCTGCTCTTTTTCTTCCAACAGAGTCCCAGGCCCCTGGAGCCTGCTTCACTTTCTGCCGATCTCCCGTTAGCCATTCACACTGTCTAATGCATGCATGCCTTTTATTTCTCTCGTTTCCTGTTCGCTACCCAAGCATTTCACAGGTTATTCTATTGCTTCCCACTTCCCTTCCCTTATTCTGTTCCTTTTCAAACGTGGTTCATTCTTGCACTCCTGAGGAAGGGACTGAAATTAAAGTTGCAAATTCAGTTGCAGCCGAGCAGGTTAATGATCTCGCGTACAGAAGTGGGAGTCAAAGGAAAAGTGGTAAGCAGCAGGGGAGATAGATTGAAGTGCGTGCAGGTCCCTATTAATAGCTCACTAACAGGTTTACTGATTTAAAAACTAGGACATTACATGTTGCTGGATAAGCACGAATAGGGTCTTCCCTGGGGAGATGAGAAACAGCCATTAGCAGCGAGGGCTGCACTAGGGGAGTGGTACTTGTGAGTTAATAATATGCTGGTTTGAAGTCAGCTGTAAATGATCATCACATTCTTGCTGGAATTTAATTCTTGTGGATACACAGAAACCTGCATCACACTCCCAGGCACCAACTATTATTGGCACTTCACCGTTCAAATCTAAAGATACCCAGGCTGCAGCATCAGATTCACTGGAAAAGGTAGCAGACATTCGAACTCATTAGAAAACAAACACAAACTCACCACCAGAATTTAAAACAAATTAAAATATATAAATATTTAAGATTGCTACACAAAAGGCCGAGCAAAGTGCAGGAAACCACGCAAGGTTGAAAAGAATGAGGAAGATGATTGGAATCAAATGGCTAGTTAGTTGGCACCAAAATCAGGTTTAAATATCTGCCAATTGTAGGAAGCAGATTGAGGGAGGTGAGGAGTTCCAGTTTTGGGAAAGAATGAGTCAGACTGCAATGAGTCAAGATTTAAACAGCATACAGGGAGGAGAGAGTGGGTCTCGAATATATGAGAACAAAATACTGCAGATGCTGGAAATCTGAAATAAAAACACAAAATGCTGGAAACACTCAGCAGGTCAGGCAGCATCTGTGGAGAGAGAAACAGAGTTAACATTTCACGTCGATGACCCATTGTCAGAACTGGAATAAGTTAGAGATGGAACAGGTTTTTAAGCAAGGGCAGGAGCAGGGAAAGGGGGAAGGGAGGAAAGAACAAAAGGGAAGGTCTGTGATTGGATGGAAGGCAGGAGATGCAACACCTGCCCTTTTACCTCCTCCCTTCCCACTGTCCGGGGCCCCAAACACTCCTTCCAGGTGAAACAGCGATTTACTTGTACTTGCAATTTAGTATACTGTATTCGCTGCTCACGATGCGGTCTCCTCTACATTGGGGAGACCAAACACAGATTGGGTGACCACTTTGCAGAACACCTCCGTTCAGTCCGTAAGCGTAACCCTGAGCTTCCGGTCGCCTGTCACTTTAATTCTCCGCTCCACTCCCACTCTGACCTCAGCCTCTTACACTGTTCCAATGAAGCTCAACGTAAGCTCAAGGAACAGCACCTCATCTTTTGATTAGGCACTTTACAGCCTTCTGGACTCAACATCGAGTTCAACAATTTCAGACCATAACCTCTGCCCCTATTTTTTCTCTTACATGGCAGCTGTTGATGATTCTGCCATTCCAATTTACACCTCCAGCCAGTGTCCTAGGCCCAACCATCTTAAGCTGCTTCATCAATGACCTTCCCTCCATCATAAGGTGGGGATGTTTGCTGAGGACTGCAGTGTTCAGTTCCATTTGCAACTCCTCAGAAAATGAAGCAGTCCAAGCCCACATGCAGCAAGACCTGGGCGACATTCAGGCTTGAGCTGATAAGTGGCAAGTAACATTTGTGCCACACAAGTGCCAGGTAATGAGCATCTCCAACAAGCGAGAGTCTAACCACGTCCCCATAATATTCAGCATTACCAAATCCCCCACCATCAACATCCTGGGGGTTACCATTGACCAGAAACTTAACTGGACCAGCCACATAAACACTGTGGCAACAAGAGCAGGTCAGAGGCTTGGTATTCTGTGGCAAATGTCTCACCTCCTGACTCCCCAAAGCCTTTCCACCATCTACAAGGCACAAGTCAGGAGTGTGCTGGAATACTCTCCATTTGCCTGGATGAGTGCAACCCCAACAAAACACAAGAAGCTCGACACCATCCAGGACAAAGCAGCCCACTTGATTGGCACCCCATCCATCACCTTCAACATGCACTCCCCTCCACCACTGGCACACCATGGCTGCAGTGTGTACCATCTAGAAGATGCACTGCAGAAACTCACCATGGCTTCTACAGCAGCACCTCCCAAACCTGCGATTTCTACCACCTAGGACAAGGGCAGCAGGCGCATGGGAACACCATCACCTGCAAGTTCCCCTCCAAGTTACACACCAGCCGGACTTGGAAATATATCGCCGTTCCTTCATCGTTGCTCGGTCAAAATCCTGGAACTCCCTCCTTTACAGTACTGTGGAAGTACTTTCACAAGGACTGCAGCGGTTCAAGAAGGCGGCTCACCACACCTTCTCAAGGGCAATTAAGGATGAGCAATAAATGCTGGCCTCGCCAGTGACACCCACATCCTGTGAACGAGAAAAAAACCTCATCTAGACTCACCTTTTGTTTCTTAATTTGTCCCATTACCATCTCCTTTTGCCTTGCACCATCATCCCTTGTCTTTTAATCTCTCCCGCCTTCCACCCGATCACAGACCTTCCCTTTTGTTCTTTCCTCCCTTTCCCTGCACTTGCTTAAAAATCTGTTACGTCTAACTTTTCCCAGTTCTGACGAAGGGTCATTGACCTGAAACGTTAACTCTGTTTCTCTCTCCACAGATGCTGCCTGACCTGCTGAGTATTTCCAGCATTTTCTGTTTTTATTTCTTGAATATATGAGGTTGTGACTCCCACCAGCACAGTCCCAAGGCAGAGTTTGGCACTAATCCCCAATCATTATCAGTAGGAATAAACTTTATTCTTGTATAAACTTGTGGTGTTGGGTTTTTATTCATTCTTGGGATATATTCATCTGGGCAACACTGACATTTGCCCATCCTTAGTGGGCTTTCTTGAACCACTGCAGATAGCATTTGATGCAATTGAGTGGCTTGCAAAGGGCAAGTTAAGAGTCAACCACGTTGGTGTGGGACTGGAGTCACATATCGACCAGATCAGGTAAGGACGGCAGGTTTCCTTCCCTAAAAGGACATTAGTGAATCAGTTGGGTTTTTACAACAATCTGACAGCTTCATGGTCACTTTTAGTGCTACCAGCTTTTTATTTGCAGTAATTAAAATTCTCAAACTGCCATGGTGGCATGTGAGCTGTCTCTGGATTACTAGCCCAGCAATATAATCACTACACTACCACACAGTGAATGAGGATTTTTTTTAAAGTATAATTTAAGGAATGGGACACTAACACCTGCACAGGCTCCATCGCTAGAAACACCTTCTAAGACACTGGATGAAACAGAGCAGTCAGGAATAATCTTTGCGCAAAAAACACACTTTAATGTACAACCTACTATACAATTTACAAACCATATACAGAAAGGTAACAGCAGTTAAAGAAGTCTGGAAGCAGAAGACAGACATGGCCAACAATCTCGAGTTGAGAGAGGCAGGAACAGATTAACTCCACCGAGGAGGTGCTAATACCTGCAACACACTGATAACTTTTAAATACTTGGGGGAGTAACAGAGTGCGTCAATCTTGCCTTGTGGTTACTGGTTTTTGTAAACAGGTGAAGGACCCAAGTACCTGGCTTTTTGCCCCAGGAAACCTGCTGGTGAAAGGCTCCCGAGTTCCTCATCTCAGAACCACTCGCCAGCCAGTAACTCGAGTTGGGTCGGTCAGATTTATCTTTAAATAGTAACCACTTCTTACATTCAAAACAAGCTCTCCTGACTGGTTAGTGCTGTAAAAACACCGGGTATTTGGGAATGGAAGAGCCATCCCGAGGGATGGAATTTACCTTCCAACAGGGCCTTGAATTTCCTATTTGCAAATAATAAGCACAAAATGTGGCAAATGGTTCTGATGTGGAAATGTCATTCCTTAATTCTGTCCGAACAAAAGCTTTTAAAATTAAGCCAGGAATGTCGCAGGTTCCACTCCTGGTCGGTGTCGGGTTAGCCGAGATCAGGCAGGGCGACAGAACAATGGCTACAACTGGTCTCGGACCACCCCTGGACTAGATAAAACTCAAATAATAAATCAGCCAGGGTTCAGTCTCCCGATCGTTATCCAGCGACCCCCCCCACTGGAGAGCATGGCTCGGCTCGGCTCGGGCTTGGCCGAGCGGCTCCCCACACTTCCACAGCCCACTGACACGCGATGTGCACACATCAATGCGGTGAGACCCGTGGGAACCGGTGTAGCCACACCTCAGGACGGCAGTGCTTGCGGGAAAAGAACGGACAGAAGATGCGGACCTGGAACATCTCCCATTCAGTTGGTGAATCATTAAATCTTAATTTACAATAACATCGAGGTTGCTGCAGGCTGACACCAAGTCCTTGGAGATTTCAGTCCAAAATGGGAGCAGCTGCTGAGTCATAGATACCGAGTTAATAAAATGTAATCTTACAAATTAAAAAAAGTAACGATCATTGCAGTCAAGGACTGGTTTAACTCCCTCAGGTGTCAGTTATTTTAATCACATCATCATCAATTCTCTCCCTTTCTGACTTGCTTCAGTGTCGCCGGCTCCCGCAGCCCTTTCACACTTCGCTCCGAGTCACCATTCTTCACATAAGCCGGGTCAGCGGGTATCAGCAGGGTAATCCACTGTCGGGCATCACAGCCGAGTCGGTACCTGATCCCACTCCACATTCATAAGCAGACACGATCACTGGTTAGCGATCCTGTGGGACCTGGGCTGGTGGCTCCTTGCTCGTTCACCATCAGTAGTGCTCCCCACTTTGGATCAATGGGGCTAAATGCTAGATTAGGGGCTGCCTTTCACTACTGAGCCCTAACCCGGGGGAAGGGGGTGCAGAGCATTACCAGCCTCTTTAACGGCAGTATAAGGTGCAAAAAGTGTTAAAGTCGCAGGTAAGATCCTGAGCAAAGACCAGGTTCCTACAACGTGCTTCAGTCACAGTCACAGGGCAGGAGAAGCTCAGCGAGAAGATTTCCAGCCACCTCGTCTCCCCCATTACTCCTTCGTCTTCGCTAGAAATTTCTGTACCGGACTCTCTTCCAGCCCTTTGAACGTTCGGGATGCTGCAGAGAAACGAAAAACTCAGAATGCAGATTTGTTCTACCATCGAGTGTGCCGAACTATCTACATCAGTGGCACTCAGTCTGCCCATTCCACCTCCACCCATCCAAGGCCCTGACCACACTGTGTGTGTGGCCGCTGTTCCCTTTGCTCTGGGCCGGGGGTTAAATCAACTCGCTCTCTTCCTCCCCAGCACGGACACACTCAGCCTCCACAACCAGTGAAAGGGCCACTTGGCTTCTCCACTGCCCCATCACTCTGGGTCTGGCATGGAGCAGCATTCCCTCGAGTTGCTGCTTCTAGTGTGGCCTTCAACACCGAGTTAGTGAAAAGCAGTGTTCTACAGGCACGTAACACTATGTTACAATACCCCTGAACACGGGGCAAGGGCAGGGATTCACAAAGAAAGACTTGCATTTATATAGCGCCTTTCACGACCACCGGACGTCCCAAAGCGCTTTACGGCCAATGAGGTACTTTTTTTGAACGGGACCTCCGACAGCGCAGCACTCCCTGTACTGCGCTGGAGTGTCATCCTTGGGGTTTTCTGCTCAAGTCTGGAGTGGGACTTGAACCTACAACCTTCTGACTCAGAGGCGAGAGTGCTACCCACTGAGCCACGGCTGACACAGAACACTGGGACAGTCAGACACCATCTTAGTAAAGGATTACAATACTGTGGGAAAGTCTTTTTAAAAAGATGACACAAATCTCATCCTATTTTTATGATGATCAGTGTAACAAAGATTCCAGAGAGTCTATTATCTCTCTGCATTCATATTTTGGATACGAATTAGCATTTACAAGGTGGAGGCTTCAGACAGTCCAAGACACTTCAAGCTGAACACCACCCCCAGCCAAAGCCCAGGCAGCAGGTGATCCAACTGCTCAATGTCATTCTGAAGCTGATCGCAAGGAGATGCTTACAAATAGCTGGGATGATTCTGCTTCCTTACCCCCCACCCCGGTCAGTAAATCCCAGGGATGTAAGAGTGAGAACTGGTGACTGACCGAGCCAGCAGATTCCCTCCGTGTGCCTCAGAGCAGATTTCAGATGTTGCACAGCCAGCCACCTGACTGTCATATCTGGAGAAGAGTTAAATGTGGGGCCTGACTCTGGGCAGGACACAAAGCAGCAGAGAAACTCACCCAGTTCTTCAGATATATTTTGCAGGCAAGAATCCCATTCCTGTCTGGCTCTGTTAATCAGGTTCACGGTCAGCTGCAGCTGGTCCATCTGCGAGAGATCAGAATTTAGCTCCATTTCATGGTAATCACCGTAATCTGAAAACCACCATTCCCAACATCAAGTATGGAGCAACTATTTAATCCCAGCTTGAAGCACATCGGACTTTACATCCCAAATTCAACAGCTCCTCAGTGCAGCAAGCAGCCGATTCAAATCCCTGGCTGCTTACTTTCCACATGGAGGAACGGAGGTGAAGGGCTGGAGCCCACTGTACAAGCTCCCGGTGACGGACGAGCTCCAGTTCGCACTCTGTCCCCAGATTCCTCGGCTTCTTTGTGGCTCAAGCCTCGCTCCCCGGCCCCCTTTTGATTTTTCCGTGACGCGTAGTCAGACACGGCGAACAGGAAGGCGATTAATCTGTAGGGGTGTCACTGTTTGAAGGTAGAGTTACGGGGGGGGGGGGGGGGGGGGGTCATTGCGTAGCAAGGTTAGAGGGTCACTGGGTCCTGGGAGTGAAGCCAGCCCTGAGGACAGCAGTATCAGTCTCACTGGGCGAGGGGCATTTTCTGGCAGGCTGCCCTTGGCGGAGCAGATGGCCGAAGCTGGTGACATCCTTCTGATGACAGGCTGCTCGAGGGAGTCCACGCTGGACCAAAGTGGGAGTGTGCGTATAGTTCAGGAGAAATCTTTGGAGGTGGATGGGGCTAATGCCCCCATGGTGAGGGGTGGCTTGTGTCCTCCTAGGAGGTCTTTCTGGTGGTATCTAGGATAGGTTAGGATTTCTGGGTTGAAGGGGGGAAGCTATAGCATCAGTTTTAACATGTTTTAGAAACTCTTGTGCTGTTTGCTTTGGATTTGAGGGTAGCGGGGTGGGAAGGAGGGGGGACTGGGAGACTAGTGATTAATCCAGAGTTCTATTGCCCTTATCCATTAGTGGTATGTCAAAAATCACGAGAGAGGGGCTGGTACGATGAGCAGAGATATATTGCCTCACATGATTTCTCAGCTGGCTTACACAGAATGCCCAGGTTTCTGCAGCTCCAATAACAACAATCATTGCGTCCTTGAATCACGATCCAAACCACTAACTGTGTGTTTAAGGCTCCACACACACACTATCTAAATTCCCTGTGCTGGTAAAGGACAAGACAGCAGCACGGACCGAACTGTCCCACCTCCCAGTGTACATACAGGAGCCCGAACCAAGCAGCGAGTCACACGCCCGGTTTTACAGGCCGTACATGGGAAGTGCGGCTGGAGATCAGCCCCCACATCGCCGTGGATTGCAGCTAAAACCCCCAATTGCAGCCGGGGGGTGATGAGCCCTCGAGAAGTCTGAAGACCTGCTGCCGTCCGACACGACAAGCGACAGCGCCTGAAATAGAGCAGCGGCTGGGTAAACTTCGACATGGCGCAGGTGGGAGAGGCCGAACTGGGCCCAGTCCCGGGGGTTCAGAGGGAGCCGGCTGCAAGTTTAGCTCAATGGGTCACCGCTCTATCCTTGGCATCCAATGAACAACGAGCAGAGAAATATTGACGTTATATATATTCCAGATAAAACTTTGAACACTATGGGCATCAAGTGGGAGAGGGGCTTTGTCCCCACGATGGGAATTCCCAATCTCATCCCCGGAGGTCTCCTCCTGCTGACAGGACGGGGTCACACATCCCCTGGCAGGACAGGAGGGGACATTGGAGAGCTGGTCTTTCACAACTGTGGGTCTCCAACCCAGCTCCGACAGAAGGAAAACCTCTTCCCTGCAACCCAACACCGGAGCCAGATTACGGTGCTTTGGTGGCGTGTTAGCGGACTGACGGTGCTGCCTCAAGAGCCCTCGGCTGCTTTATATAAAAAGGGGAAAAATTATTCCAATTCCTTAAAACCAACCAGCTTCACATCACAAAGACATCCCCTCCAAAACTAAACGTACCCCATAAACTGGAGGGATAGGTTAATGCACTCAGGAGGACAGGTATTGGAATGTAGTTGCTGTGTACCTTTCTCTCACTTCACTGCCGGTTACAGGACTGAGCCGCCTAATCACAGATGACACACAGGAACAGGAGGAGGCCATTCAGCCCCTCGAGCCTGTTCCGCCATTCAATTAATTCGATCATAGCTGACCTGTAACTTAACTCCATTTACCCGCCTTGGTTCCGTATCCCTGAATACCCTTGCCTAACAAAAATCTATCAATCTCAGTTTTGAAATTTTAAATTGACCCCCAGCCTCAACAGTTCTTTTTGTGTGCGGGGGGGCCGAGTTCCAGATTTCCACCACCCTTTGTGTGAACAAGTGCTTCCTGACACCACCCCTGAACGGCCTAGCTTTAATTCTAAGGTTATGCCCCCTTATTCTGGACTCTCACCAGAGGAAATAGTTTTTCCCTAAATACCTTATTAAATCCTTTAATCATCTTAAACACCTCAAGTAGATCACCCCTCAACTTTCTATGATCAAGGGAATACAAGCCCAGTCTGTGCAACCTGTCCTCAATTTAACCCTTTTAGCCACGGTATCATTCTGGTGAATCTACACTGCTCCCCCTCCAAGGCCAATATATCCTTCCTGGAGAACCAAGGGTCTAGCGAGAATGAGCAACTGAAAGAAATTAGTATTAGTAAAAAAATAGTACTGGAGAAATTAATGGGACTGGAAGCTGATAAATCCCCTGGACCTGATGGCCTACATCCTAGGGTTTTGAAAGAGGTGGCTGTAGAGATAGTGGTTGTCATTTTCCAAAATTCCATAGATTCTGGAACGGTTCCCGCGGATTGGAAGGTGGCAAATGTAACTCCAGTATTTAAGAAAGGAGGGAAGAAGTAGGGAAAATGCTAGAATTTATTATTAAGGACGTGGTAACAGGGCACTTAGAAAATAATAGGATTGGGCAGAGTCAACACGGATTTATGAAAGGGAAATCGTGTTTGACGAATCTATTAAGAGTTTTTTGAGGTTGTAACTAGCAGAATAGATAAGGGGGAACCAGTGGATGTGGTGTCTTTGGATTTTCAGAAGGCATTCGATAAGGTGCCACACAATAGGTTATTAAACAAAATTAGGGCTCATGGAATTGGGGGTAATATACTAGCATGGATTGAGGATTGGTTAACGGACAGAAAACAGAGTGGGAATAAATGGGTCATTTTTGGGTTGGCAGGCTATAACTAGTGGGGTACCGCAAGGATCAGTGCTTGAGCCTCAGCTATTCACAATCTACATCAATGATTTGGATGAGGGGACCAAATGTAATATATCCAAGTTTACTGATGATACAAAGCTGGGTGGGAATGTAAGTTGTGAGGAGGATGCAAGGAGGCTTCAAGGGGATATAGACAAGCAAAGTGAGTGGGCAAGAACATGGCAAATGGAATATAATGTGGAGAAATGTGAAGTTATCCACTTTGGTAGGAAAAATAGAAAAGCAGAGTATTTTTTAAATGGTGAGAGATTGGGAAATGTTGGTGTTCAGAGGGACCTGGGTGTCCTTGTACACAAATCACTGAAAGTTAACATGCAGGTACAGCAAGCAATTAGGAAAGCAAATGGTATGTTGGCTTTTATTACAAGAGGATTTGAGTATAAGAGTAAAGACGTCTTCCTGCAATTATATAGGGCCCTGGTGAGACCACACCTGAAGTATTGTGTACCGTTTTGGTCTCCTTACCCAAGGAAGGATATACTTGCCATAGAGGGAGTGCAACGAAGGTTCACCAGACTGGTTCCTGGGATGGGGGGATTGTCCTATGAGGAGAGATTGAGTAGACTAGGCCTATATTCTCTAGAGTTCAGAAGAATGAGAGGTGATCACATTGAAACATACAAAATTCTTACAGGGCTTGACAGGGTCGATGCTGGGAGGATGTTTCCCTTGGCTGGGGAGTCTAGAACCAGGAATCAGTCTCAGAATAAGGGGTCGGCCATTTAGGACTGAGATGAGGAGAAATTTCTTCACTCAGAGGGTGGTGAATCTTTGGAATTCTCTACTCCAGAGGGCTGTGGAGGCTCAGTCGTTGAGTATATTCAAGACAGAGATCGATAGATTTTTGGATATTAAGGGAATCAAGGGATATGGGGGATAGTGGAGTTGAGGTAGTAGATCAGCCATGATCTTATTGAATGGCGGAGCAGGCTCGAGGGGCCAAATGGCCGACTCCTGCTCCTATTTCTTATGTTCTTATGAAATTGTAAGAAATCGTGAATTGTAAGAAATTGTGAATTGTTACAGAAATAATGGGTTTATAAAAGAAATGTGTTTGCCGAGCTCAGCAGCCACGATAAGCTGAGGACAGAAAAATTCCAATCATGTCAGATAAGGAGTTGCACAAAGAGCTGAGGTCGTTTACAAGGGCTTAACGCAGAAACAGGCCTTCGTGTAGGCATAGCTCGGCCTGATAAGAGGTCGAGTAAGGAGCCTTATGATAAACATACTGTCTAGGAGAAAGTGCAAGATGTCCCAACAAGAGATAAGTGGAGGGTTGATCTCATGGGGACAGGCGAGGTCTGCTGCAGGTACCTATTCCCCTGTAATTGGACAATTGAATGGGTAACAAACGATTGACGGAAGGTATCCACCCCCCCCCCACCCCCCGAAATAAGGTATATAAACGGGCAGCCGAAAGGGAAAAATAGGCAGAGAGAGGGAGAGCGCTTCCCCGGGGTGGATTCATGCTAGCTTCGGCTTAGCTCAGGAGACCACCAAAGAGTAAGAGACCACCAAAGAGGAAGAGACCACTGCCGCAGGCATCCGAGACCACCGTTCATTCCCAGGCCGGTAAACTGTTCTCATCTGTTACGGGTTGTATGTCTACTATGTCTATCCTGATTGTGTTATATTTTAACTGCCGCTCCTTAATAAAACGACCTATGATATGACTCCCAAGACCCTTTGGCTAATCTGTGTGTGACTTGTGATCCAAATCTTACAAGGTGCAATGACCTGAACTGAACGCAGTGTCTAGATGGGGTCTAACCAGAGCTCTGTACAGCTGGAACATAACTCCCACCCTTTGTGTTCCAGCCCTCTTGAGATAAAGGCCAACATTCCATTAGCTTTTTCATTATTTGCTGTACCTGTCCACCAGCTTTTAGTGATTTCTGTACTTGGACCCTGAAATCTCTCGGCTCCTCCACAGTTCCCAGCTTCTCACCATTTAGAGAATCCTCTGATCGATCTTTCTTAGGTCCACAGTGGATGACTGCTCTTTGTATCCGTGCACTAACTTTTAGTGATTTGTGTACACGGACACCTAAATCCCTTTGCACTACTCCACATTGAACTCCATCTGCCATAGTTTGGAGACACATTGAAAGTGTCCAACATCACCCCTCATCCCTGCCCTGAGGAGACTGGACCAGCGAGACGGCCAAATCAGAACAGAGTCAAGAGGAAAATACTGAGCATGGATCCATCCGGCAGGAAACGCAGCGAGTGCCTCCCCCCTCGAAACCCCCAGGAGACCCCCGTGAGCCGACTCCCAGGAGACCCCCGTGAGCCGGTCCCCCAGGAGACCCCCGTGAGCCGACACGATATAGAAACTATTCCAGCTGCTCCGACTCGGCTCCCTCTTTATTCGAGCTGTTGACATCCAGCTGCTGGTCTTCACTGCTCCCACTGCCGCTGCACTCGGGTGAAAGTTGCCCAAACTGATCTCACTGGCCAGGCTGTGCCTCCTCGGCTCAATGCCAACCCGCAAAGGGCACAGTCCCAAGGGGGCGGCTAAGGGACTCCAGCATTGCCACCAACGTGCAGGGAATGTGGATCAAAAGACTCGGTCTTTCACCCCACATTAAAAAAAGGTAAATCCGAGCCCTCCGACTCGCAGTTAAAATACACTCTGCCCTGGACCTTCTGCCCCCTCCCCACCGGCCTCTGCCCTGTCTCACCGGCCTGCCCCCGGCACTCTGTCCCCCGCCCCAGACCTCCAGCTTGCCTCCCCACTGGTCCCATCCCACGACCCTCTGCCCCCCTCCCCACCTCCGCCCCGCCCTGTACTCACTATACATTCCATGTTCTGGAGAATTGGGATGTCCTCATCTAGAATGCACTGATAATCCGGCTTGGTCCTGATCACATCCATCTGCGAATTCTCCATCACAGGGAACGGTTCTAGTGTCTCTCCAGCCACTTTTGCCTGCTCCAACTCACTGAAATAAATAAAATTAAAAGATCCTTTAACGAACGGCGACAGGAAACTGGATTTCAACGTCAGCAACCACAGAACATCGGATCAGCCTAGTTACTCCCTCCGTCTCTCTCCACAGGACAGTAAAGGCTTTTGGAGAAAGCGTTGTTAACAATCAGGTTGGAAACCTTTTGTTGATCAGGTGGAGAGTGTGCCTGTACCCAGATCTCTCTCCACTCCGCCCAGTGGATCTGACTGGCCAGGTTACTGATTGGCTCCAAACCTCACTGTTACTTTGGTTGCCATTTTTTTTTTACTGAGAATTTCACCATTAACATTACAATTGAAATAAAACTGTTTGCTAATATCTCCCCTTTATCGGATACAGTCCTAGGTGCGTTGGGACTGCAGTACCTCACCCAGACGGCCACGCTTCAGCTATATTCTCAGACAGCAAGCATCAGGCTGTTGGACTGGAGGGAAGAGGGTCTCACAGCACGAGCCCAATCCTGTTGCCACACTTGCACCTTCTGGCAAAGGTAACTGGGTCGCGAAGGGAGTGGGACTCCTGGCTTGTTTTCCCTTCCCACTTTAGCGCCTCAGACCCACTGCCTCGACTCACACTGAAAGTCACGGCGCTGTGGAATTGGAGCCCAGTGAATAGCAGGTTCTTCCCAGGTTAGGGGAGAAATTTGAAAAGTATCCATCTAACTTCCTCAATTAGGTTATGGCCTTGTAAGCATTCCATCCGCCCCCCCAACACAAGTGGCCAGATGACCTGTTTTAGTGATGTTGGTTGAGGGATAAATATTGGCCAGGACACCAGGGAGATCTCCCCTGCTCTTCTTCGAAATAGTGCCATGGGATCTTTTACATCCACCTGAGAGAGCAGACGGGGCCTCGGTTTAACGTCTCATCCGAAAGACGGCACCTCCGACAGTGCAGCACTCCCTCAGCACTGCACTGGGAGTGTCAGCCTGGATTATGTGCTCAAGTTTCCGGAGTGGGACTGGAACCCACGACCTTCTGACTCGATGAGAGGGTGCTACTACTGAGCCACGGCTGGCAAATCAATGGGAATGAAAAGGCTGAGGTTAGCTGGCATCATTTAGACCGAGAAGGTCAGGCATTGGTTCCAACCCAAATACAATGGGAATAACGGTTTAAAAAAAAACACCAAGGGAAAGAGGGCAAGGAGAGAAAGGTCTACTGAGCTTCAGATCACTGGGGTCTTGTGTTCAAGCGCGTGTTATGTCTCTACAGGAGAGTCCACACGAGGAGTCATATGTTTGTGTAGTTCGGAATGGTTTAATTTGATTCTCAGTGAGGCGGTTCCAGTGTATCAGACACCCGACTGACCAATCAATCAATCACCGACTGGCGAGAAACTTACGTGGCTGCTTGCTCTGCGTTTCGGCGATAGACTTCCACCAGTTGCTCCCAAGCGTTACACTCAACCTTTAACCTGCAACAGAAAAAGCAGCGCAGGGTGAAGAATTTTGTTGCTAGTTTTCCTTCCTTTGAAGGCGTTGCCTCTTGGCCCAGTGAGGATTCTAGGACACTAATCACCCTGTAGTACCACACTCAAGAGGCCATAATCCAGAGCGCTGACAGCCGACTACCCCATTGTGGGGAACGGTACAGCTGAACCCCATCCTGCCCTCGCTTGTTGCCCACTCACTCAGTTCTGCTCTAGATATTCGCTCAGATTTGTCACCACCACTATCTCCCGTGACCCTTATGATCAGGTTACCTTCACTGCGCAATATCTAATCATATGAAAGCGTGACCTGGAGGGCAGAACAGTGAACAGATCACTAGGTGGAAACCGGAACCTCGCCTGTTCCCCCCACCTGTGTTTCTCCCGTCACCGGAAAGGTGAACAAATAAACATTCCAGAGCGGCGCAAGGTCAATTGAAAACCAGCACTTTACCCCAGGGAATCACAGGACACTCACCGTTCCCCCGGGGGGTGAATCACAGGAAACTCACTGTTATCCCCAGGGGGGGGGTGAATCACAGGAAACTGTTACCCCGGGGGGTGAATCACAGGACACTCACTGTTACCCCGGGGGTCACTCACCCTGCATTAACTGGGATCAGCTAACCGAGGTCGGGGATGGAACCGGGGACTGTCCTGGTCTGCGTTACTCACTGAGCAATTGGGGGAGGCCAGATTAAAAGTGGACACAATTTATTACACTGCAAACTGTTGCAGGACTAGACAACCACACGCACACTGGGTTAGTATCCACATTCCGGAATATCATACATTAGTTTAACTTCAGTTGATGTTCCTTAGATGTTGCGCACAAGGAAGCAGTACTGTTGCTCTCAAATCTCATATTCCAACATGATATATATAGATATATAATAAAAGACACACACACACACACACACGAAATAGCTTGGCCCCGATTCCATTCCCACTCACTTCCCCTCATGATGACACCAAAGCTGCTGAAAGCTCTCTCCTGATGATTCAGTGGGTAAGTGCGCTCTGGGATTGAGCCCCACAGGCCTGGAAAGCCCGTTTGTGCTCCTATGTGAGCTGACCTCGGCCAGAGTAGTGCCGAGGTACCACAGGGACATCAACGACACTGGTCTAAGGGAGGGACAGAAAGAGTCCGCCAGGATCATCGCTCCTAGTCATCATTCAGCGGCCTGTGCTGGGAAGGGCTTGGGCGGAGGCTGCCTGTCATGCACGGCAAGGTTAAACAGCCTGTGAACGTTCCGGCCTGGGCTCTTGGGCAAAGAATGATTGCTTAGGAAAGGCACCAGAGAGCTGTCGACAGCCATGGAACCACACCCCAAGGCGAGTCAGCACCCTGGAGAGAGGGGAAGGAATTAAAGTGCTGAAACACTAAGCTGCACACAAACACCAAGATCTCCTGATCGGAGCCACCTCCTGTACTGAAATCCCCCAGTTAAGAATATAGCTCGCTTTGTATGAAATTGTTATTCTGGAACATCAGGGCACCAACAGCTTTAAACCAAAAGGCCAACAGCACCACCAGCAGGAAGGCAGTGGGACTGGTGGCCTGATGTAACTCAGGTGCCAGCCTCGAGGACTGGCCACGAGCTCTCCTGCCCTGCCGTGGGTCAGTGCCCCGCCCCCTCTTGGCGACGCACCAGTATCTGGAGCTGCAGCACACTGCGAAGAGCGACAATTCACAAAATTGAGGAAAAAGAATACAGTCAGAGTTTAAAGAAGTAACTGGCATTGATATAAGCGCTTTTACCACCTCAGGACTTCCCAAAACACTTTTGAAGTATTTTTGAAGTGCAGTCAGTGTTGCGATGTAGAAAACATGGCAGTCAATTTGCGCACAGCAAGCTCCCACAAACTACAATGTGATAATGACCAGATAATCTGTTTCAGTGGTGCTGGCTGAGCGATAAATATTGGCCATAGGATCTTTTACATCCACCTGAGGGGGCAGACGGGGCCTCGGTTTAACGTCTCATCTGAAAGACGCTGCCTCCGACAGTGCAGCACTGGAATGTCAGCTTAGATTTTGTGCTAAGTGTCTGGGACCTGAAGCCACAACCTTCGGCCTTGGAGACAAGAGTGCTACCAACTGAGCCATGGCCGACACTGAAAAGTGATGGTGTTGCCTCAAGGGGAATTTCCGAGAGCTTTCCTCCGATTTGGGGCACAGCGAGAATTGAGTGCCATCAACTTCAGTGCAACTCACAATGAGCTTGAAAGACGACGGTGTCCCCAATAGTTCAGACTCTAAACACGCACGGCACGGCAGACCGGGAGGATTGAAGATTCTAGCCCTAGTCTGCACCGATTTAAACTCAGCTGGACACAGCGGGAGCTCCAAAGCCCACTCGGTCCCCGGACTCGGGCTCTTGTTTTTAATCATTAGTCCGGTGATCTCCCTCCCACTCCAGTATACCCGCAGGAGTCGATATAGTCAGGAGAAAATTGGGGGAAATATTATAGAAAAATAGAAATAATATAAATTTGTAGCATTAAATGGTCAGTTATGGAACAATGCAGTTGCGCTGCTGAATTGAGTCATCGAGCTCCTGGGCTTCTAAGGCAGTTTACCAGGTGAAAATGCCCCTTTCAGCTCTGGCACTGCGGCAGAGAGTTTTAACATGAAATAAGAGGTTGGGACATCCTACCTGGAAATGTCATCCTTCAGTTGCTTCACCATCATCTGTGTTTCTGGCGTGGGCGGAACGCTGAAAAATAAGAACCATCGAGGTCACAAATACTGGCACAGGGACAAGAACATGCTGTCAGCAATGGATTATGGACATCACACACTACTGCCAGAACACCCTGGAACAAACACGGGTTGTGAGAGACGGAGAACAAGTAGAGCACGCGCAGTAACAGCTCTGTCAGCCCAGTGCCATTCACTGGTGCCTGGTCTTTGGGGGGAGAGCAGTGAAAATAATCGGCCTTCTCCAGGTATTTATTAAAGCGAGGAGCCATTGTGTGGCAAGATGCACAGTCACAGGTGCCATTTCAAGGAGATGCAGCAATCTCCAGCACCAGCAGTTCAGGCTGACTGGGAGTCATACCCGTTCCATGGGGCCAGGCAAGTTGGGGAAATCACACCGCCAGTCAGTGAGTCACTCTCGCATCTCCCAAGCGGCTGGTCACTGGCTGTGGCCAAGCGCAGGTCTCCAGCATGGCTTCTCAGATGGGAACCAACGGAGAGAATGTTTTATACAGTTACATAAATGTAAAGCTGCATCTAAAACTACAAGAAGGATTAATGTGGACTCTCCAGCGTTAATGTTTAAGTATTGACCTCTTCACTTGGGGTACTTACTCATCTGGTTTCTCCGTGCATTTCCTCAGTGTCCCGTCCAGCTTCATCGTCTCGACAATGCGCGTAACGTCATTGGCAATATCAGAGGCTGGAGGGACAACCAAGAAAAGAGCAATCAATCACAGCAGAGGAAAAACACGCAGCACCATGGAACGCTGGGACACAGGCTGTGCACCAGCTTCCTAATCCTGGCTGTACCACCGTGCAGAAACAGCCAAAGGACAGGCATTTCTCCAGATAAACTCCCTAGATGGTGAGAAAAAGAACGGGTCCGCTATTTAGAATGAGCTTCGATCCAGTTTCATGCAGCAGTCATGAGCTACGTATTATTTTCTACTTCACAAAGAGCTTAATAATGTCTGTTGTATTACTGGTACTATTCACCTCTTCTCTTTACTGTTAAAGCCCAATCTCAGAGGGGCAACCATTCAAGGTACACTTCTGTAGTGGCTAATTTCAGTGTGGCCATGGGAAAGGCTTGAAAAGATGTCATCCACATTCCCAGCCAGAGATAGTGCACTATGGGTCACGGTGAAAGAAAGGAGAAAGAGAAAAACAGAGTGACAGAACGAGATAAAGGAAAAGAGAGAGATAACATCCAAAATCTGTTGTGATTTCGGTGTGATTAAGCATTTTGATCTATTCCATCTCAGAAGTTACATCAGTCTTTCACGGGGAACATGCACAGTGAGCCAAAGCCTCTGCACAATCCGGTATCAATGCTGTACTGTTTCATTGACAACTTGCTGTAGCAGATGATTGACGCACAACTCTCGATTAGACTGCCCTGGGACAGAGTCCACCTTCAGGAGAGGGTGCATCTTACAACTGCACAAAACATCACAACTGAGTCTGGTGGATTGGCACAAACACGGAAGTAAACGGACCCAGAGAGTGCTTAGAATGTGGAACTCGCTACCACAAGGAATAGTTGAAGTGAATAGCACAGATACATTTAAGGGGAAGCTAGATAAATACATGCGGGAGAAAGGACTAGAAGCTTATGCTGATAGAAAGACAGACTTGTATTTCTATAGCGCCTCTCACAACCACCGGTCATCCCAAAGCGCTTTACAACCAATTAAGTACTTTTTCCAAGTGTAGTCACTGTTGTAATGTAGAAAACGCGGCAGCCAAATTGCGCACAGCAAGCTTCCACAAACAGCAATGTGATAATGACCAGATAATCTGTTTTAGTGATGTTGATTGAGAGATAAATATTGGCCAGGACACCGGGGAGAACTCCCCTGCTCTTCTTCGAAATACTGCCATGAGATCTTTTATGTCCACCTGAGAGCGCAGACAGGGCCTCGGTTTAAAGTCTCATCCGAAAGACAGCACCTCCAACAGTGCAGCACATCCTCAGTACTGCACTGGAGTGTCAGCCTAGATTTACGTGCTCAAGTCTCTGGAGTGGGACTTGAACCCACAACCTTCTGGCTCAGAGGCAAGAGTGCTACCCACTGAGCCACGGCTGAAGTATGGTGGGAGGAGGCTCGTGTGGAGCATAAACATCGGCATAGACCTGTTGAGAACCCCTGGCATGCTCTCCTCCTTCCATACAAGAGAAATGAGTTAATGAATTCGTGCTAGTAGTGCTTCTCCGCCATGCTTTAGTGCCTCGGCGGGGATTCCATCTGCTCCTGACATGCAAGCCGTGATCCTGACCAACAGTTCCACCACAGACCCAATTCACGTACGAACCGGGGTCAAGCAAGGCTGGGTCATCGCACCAACGCTCTTCTCGATCTTCCTTGCTGCAATGCTCCATCGCTGCCCGCTGGAGTGGAGCTAATTCACAGAACAAACGGGAAACTGTTCAACCTCCGTCGCCTCCAGTCCAGATCCAAGGTCGTCCCATCCTCTGTCGTCGAATTACAGTAAGCAGACGACGCTCGAGTCTGCGCTCACTCAGAGGTCGAACTCCAAACCATCGTCAACACCTTCACCGAAGCGTACGAGAGCATGGGCCTTACACTAAACATCTGTAAGACAAAGATTCTCTACCAACCTGCCCCTGCCATACAGTACTGCCCCCCCGATGATCAAAATCCACGACAAGGTCTTGTACAACAATGTGGACCACTTTCCATACCTCGGGCGCCTACTGTCAACAAGGGCAGACGCCGCCGACGAAGTCCAACACCGCCTTCAGTGTGCCAGTGCAGCCTTCGGTCGCCTGAGGAAGAGAGTGTTTGAAGACCAGGACCTCAAACCCAGCACTAAGCTCATGGTCTACAGAGCAGCAGTGATACCTGCCCTGCTGTATGCCTCAGAGACACGGACCATGTACAGCAGGCACCTCAAAGCACTGGAGAGGTACCACCAACCCTGCCTCCGCAAGATCCTGCAAATCCATTGGCAGGATAGGCGCACCAACGTCAGTGTTCTTGCTCAGGCCAACATCCCCAGCATCGAAGCTTTGACCATGCTCGATCAGCTCCGATGGACGGGTCACATTGTCCGCATGCCTGATACGAGACTCCCAACACAAGCGCTCTACTCGGAGCTCCGGCATGGCAAGAGAGCCCCAAGTGGGCAGAGGAAACGCTTCAAGGACACCCTCAAAGCCTCCTTGAAAAAGTGTAACATCCCCAACGACACCTGGGAATCCCTGGCCCAAGACCGCACAAAGTGGAGGAGAAGCATCCGGGAAGGCGCCGAACACCGAGTCTCTTCGCCGGGAGCAAGCGGAAGCCAAGCGCAGGCAGCGGAAGGAGCGCACGTCAACCCAAGCACCCCACCCACCCACCCCTTCAACCACCGTCTGCCCCACCTGTGACAGAGACTGTAGGTCCCGCATTGGACTCATCAGTCACCTGAGAACTCATTTTTAATGTGGAAGCAAGACATCCTCGGTTCCGAGGGACTGCCTGAGAAGAGGAGACCTGTTGGGATAAATGGCCTGTTTTTGTGCTGTAAATTCTATGTAGTACTTTGGATCAGCTTGCCTCCTCCTCCAGTAACTGCATTTCACTGTTTACATCGAGACGGTTTATAGATTTACAGGGCTTAAAATATGAGCACATATTATTTTTGTATTACTTTAGATATTTTGGTTTCAGGCTAATCATGCAGGTGAGCCCCAGCTCCCTATATTCCAGGAAGTTGTCCAGATAAACTCGTAGTGTGCCCAGGGCACAAACAGATGTTTGATTCATCACACAAACTCACGGGATCTGCCTTGTGTGCAGGAGACAGAGTTTGGCAGTTAGAGAATAAGTGAATAGTACGAGTAATACAACAGTCATTATTAAGCTTAATGAGCTCCTTTTTAACTAGAAAATTTACAGCTCACGACTGCTGTGCTAAATTAGATCCAAACACATTCTAAATAGAGGTTCCTTTCTTTTTCTCACCATCAATGGACGTTATCGGGCCTGATACAGTCTCTCAAAAAACTTCACAGACAGACTGACTGATTTGAAAAATGCGGGACGATAAATATCACAAAGGTGGCTACAGACAAACAGAATTAGAATCATAGAACGACACCACACAGAAGGAGGCCATTCGGCCCATCGCGCTCAACTGATTTTCAGTAAAAGCTGCCAAACACATTTGAACAACCGCCACAGGATATTTGTATCTGAACTGAACAGCTGGACTCCTCCCTCAGATTCCATTCACAGACAAACCGACTAATTCCATAACAACTGTATCAAGTTAAGCTGCAACATGATTTCTGCATGCAAGGTTGGTTTTTAACCTCTTTAGGTATTGTGACAGAATTTAATAAGCCAGTGCAAAGCTAAATCTTAATGTATTCACTTAAAACTGACCCCCGGTTATATGAAAGCACGTAATTAGCATTAATATCGGCCTGATTCCATCTGCTGCCTATTATTTCATCTCCTAGTTCCAATTCCTGGGCATGGCAGTATTATTATTTTATTCTATGTAGGTCTCTATTCTTTAAGATATGCAGTTAACCCGACAGATTGACTAGCTTTTGAACTTTTGATCTTGTGCAGAAATGAAGGCAAGCACTGGTTACGCACCACACTCCATGCTTAACAATAGAGTTTGACCGTAACTCTATAAAGACGATAGTGCTGACTAGCACACTGATGAAGCTACTCAATCCACAGGCCCCAACACAACAACGTACATTATTATAGCGCCTTTAACAGCAAAACGTCCCAAGGTGCTTCACAAGAGCATCAATAAAAACATGACACCAAGCCACAGAAGGAGATATCAGGACAGGTGACCAAAAGCTTGGTCAGAGAGGGAGGTTTAAAGGAACATCTTAAAGAAGAAGAGAGGCAGAGAGGTTTAGGGAGGGAATTCCAGAGCTCAGAGCCTTGGCAGCTGAAGGCACGGCCGCCAATGGTGGAGCGATTAAAATCGGGGGTGCGCAAGAGGCCAGAATTGGAGGAGCGCAGAGATCTCGGAGGGTTGTAGGGCTGGAGGAGGTGACAGAGATAGGGAGGGGCGAGGCCACGGAGGGATTTGAAAACATACAATTCAACTGCACAGCTGCAAGGGACGATCAAACAGTCTTGTCCACAATCTGAAGCAGGAAAACTCAGGGTGGCAGCTTCCCCAGCAGGAGCACAGACGGAGGGAGAGCTTTCGTAGTCCACCAGAAAAACACATTGTTGGATCTTTGGCTGCAATTGCGCTGCCATTTTTTGTGACACTGCAAAAGCAAAAAAGTGGCAGTATAACTCCGGTCTGATCAGGCTAGACTCTGTAGAACATCTCAGCAGAGATGTATGTTTCCCTGCCCCGTTCTCCGCCAGCTCGAGGCTTCAGCCCCCGAGTCCAGCTCACAGGCTGCAGAGGCGGAGTTTGGTTGCATAGAAAGAGGGTCTGTGGAATGTGTTGCCCCATGCTTCTAATGGTATCACAATGCCAGAGGTGCTGGAAGCATCAGGTCTGCAAGAAACAGCTGGTTGTTTCCCCTTCACACACTCAACCGTGTGCCCGTCTTGGGGACCAGAATGAGAGAGACTGGAGAACAGAATGGCAGTATAAACCTGGTCAAATATTGTCTGATAACGCTCCAGTGAAGCACCTTGGAACGTTTTACTATGTTAAAGGTGCGATATAAATGAAAGTTGTTGTTGTCGATGAGTGTGCCGAGTACTCGCAGATGATACACTCTCCTCACCACGTGCAGTATAACTCCACTCACAGGTGCTCAGCTTAACCGAGGAGGAAGAAAAGCTTTGCTTGGAGGATAAATAGAGGCGACAAACTGAAGACATTTCTGACTCACCATCTGTTTGAAAGGCGTCCAAGTTGAAGCCCTCTAGTTGCTCCATGGAGCGCTGCAGCTTCTGCAGAGTATACTGAGAGAGAGAGAGACACATTAACAGCTTCTGCAGAGTATACTGAGAGAGAGAGAGACACATTAACAGCTTCTGCAGAGCATACTGAGAGAGAGAGAGAGAGACATTAACAGCTTTACATCTACTCATCTTAAAAGGCCGATCTTAAAAGGCCGACAGCCAAAAGGAAAAGATCTTTACAAATATACACGAATGCTAAGATACATTAGTGAGTCCCCTTAAACTGATGCACGTTGGCTCAAAATTAGCCACAAGCTCGTGATTCCCAGAGAAACAGGTCTCTGCTGCGACACCAGTGGAAGCTGGCAGAGATTAAAGACTTCCCACAAAAAGAGGGAAAAGCGAGTCCAGGCCCCTTTAATTCACCCCTCCCCTCGCACTGCTGGAGCCCCAGAAGCAGACTGCCTACCCACTCCTTGGGTGTGACTGTGGGGATGGGGGGGGAAGATAGGAAAAATAAAAATCACATAAACCAATTTATTACACATCCAAGTTTAGATGGGTAAAATCTGTAACTGTACTAAAAAAAAAGTCCACGTTGAACACTATGAAAATTTCACAGCTCCGCCATTACATTTTACTGAAATCCCAGTGACTACACCAGTGTCAGAACTTACAGTAGGAAAAAGGGATCTCCGAAGTTTCATACCTCCAGACTTGCGTGAAACAGCTGTGCCAGCCTTTCATCCTCAGGCAAATCCGTGCTGATCCCCTCACAGATCTCTGAAGAAATGGAAAAAGTTGAAAAGCTGGAGGTAAAATGCGCATTTAAAAACTGTTCGGAGTTTCCAACTTTAGAATAGTTACGCTCCTGATATAGTAACCATTTAAAGAATTGCATCAATTATTCTGAATTTTTAAAAAGAAAGTCCAGCCTCATTGGTTCAAGAACAGGCATCAAGTTATGAGCTACATTAGCAGCTTTCAGTTGCACATTGAGAATTAAAAAAAAAAATGTATTCATCCATGGGATGTGGGCGACACCGGCAAGGCCAGCATTTATCGCCCATCCCTAATTGCCCTTAAGAAGGTGGTGGTGAGCCGCCGCCTTGAACCGCTGTTCTTTGTAGCGGTTTGGTACAACTGAGCGGCTTGCTCGGCCATTTCAGAGGGCAGTTAAGAGTCAACCACATTGCTGTGGGTCTGGAGTCACATATCGGCCAGACTGGGTAAGGACGGCAGATTTCCTTCCCCAAAAGGACATTAGTGAACCAGATGGGTTTTTACGACAATCCGATACTGATCCGATCTGGAATAGCTTTTTATTCGATTTATTTAATTAACTGAATTTAAATTCCCCAGCTGCCGTGGTGGGACTCGAACTCGCGTCTCTGGATCATTGGTCCAGGCCTCTGAATTACTAGTCCAGTAACATAACCACTATGTTACCGCTCCTGATAATCATGCGATTTTAACGATCAGCACCAAGTGACAATAATCCCAGCTACGCATATTTATTTATGCGGCAACATTGCATTGTTGCAGCTGCTCACCTTCTGAAAGCAAAGGAGAGCAAGGTCAGAACTTGAGAAAAATGGCTTGAGCAGCAGAGAACCTGAATAATGTAGGTTCTTTCTCTTGTTGGATATCTCCAGACTGTGGCTCAGAATGAAGCCAGTTACACCATCGTTAAAATACAACTCATTGTACTAGATGAGGTAGCATAAAGACTTGTCTTTACAGGAGCACCTTTCACTGCATCACAACGCCCCCAGGTGCTTCACAGCCTCAGCTGGATAAGTCGAAGTACCTCTTATCCCTGGCGCTCAGCATGTGCCAGTTCATGATCATTATCAGGAACCGAATGTCTCTCACTTAGAGCCAAGCTTCTTACTTGTCTGGGGAGCATGTCCCTGCATGAAGTACTCTTGAAGTGTAGTCACTGTTGTAAAGTAGGAAAACATGGCAGCCAATTTGCACACAGCAAGGTCCCACAAGCAGCAATGTGATAATGACCAGATAATCTGTTTTAGTGATTTGCTTGAGGAATAAATATTAGGAACACAGAAGCAGGTGGCAGCCATTCAGCCTCTCGAGCCTGTTGCGCCATTCAATTAGATAATGGCTGATCTGTATCTTAACTCCATCTACCCACCTTGGTTCCTTAACCCTTAATACTCTTGCCTAACAAAAGTCTATCAATCTCAGTTTTGACATTTTCAATCGGCCCACAGCCTCAAGTTTTTTGGGGAACAGAGTTCCAGATTTCCACTACCTTGTGTGTGAAGAAATGCTTCCTGACATCACCTCTGAAAGGCCTATTCTCTAATTTTAAGGTTATGCCCACTTGTTCTGGACTCTCCCACCAGAGGAAATAGTTTCTCTCTATCTACCTGGGGGTACGGTAGCATAGTGGTTATGTCACTGGACTAATAATCCAGAGCCTGGACGAATGATCCATGAAATTAATGAGACATGAGTTCAAATCCCACCACGGCAGTCAATTAAATAAATTTGGAATAAAAAGCTAGTATCAGTAATGGTGACCAAGAAACCGGATTGTCGTAAAAACCCATCTGGTTCACTAATGTCCTTTAGGGAAGGAAATCTGCCGTCCTTACCCGGTCTGGCCTATATGTGACTCCAGATCCACAGCAATGTGGTTGACTCTTAACTGTCCTCTGAAATGGCCCAGCGAGACACTCCGTTGTGTGGCTCACCACCACCTTCTTGAGGGCAATTAGCGATGAATTAAAAAACACACCCATCAACTCCTTTGATCATCTTAAACACCTCAATTAGATCAACCCTCAATCCTCTATATTCAAGTAAATACAAGCCAAGTTTATGCAACCTGTCCTCATAATTTAACCCCGGAATCATTCAGACATGGTTTAACATGAAAATAGCCCATAATATTTTTCCAATGAAGGTGAACTTGATACAAAAGCAGACCAGCAAACTGCGAGATGGAACAGGCCTCTCAGACCGCACCTGCTGTTTGATCGATTCTTTACCGTCAGAAGCTGGTGTTTCGATGTTCTACCGAAGCCCAACTACTTTTTAATTTCAGGCTTTTTTACCATCTGGGGACAACGTGTGAAGAAAGGAGAAAAAAAAATCCTCGCCTCAAGTGTGTGTTTTTCTCAGTCTCTCTCGAAGACGCTGGCCTAGAAATTCGATCACAGGAACGATCGCTGTGTGCCCGAACGGGTAGGTCCGAGGCGCACCAAATACTGGCGCCACATTTAAATGAGACCGGCGAGCTTTGGAGGCCTGTTGCGACCGGGAAAGGGAGGGCGAACCTACAGGTGCCGATCGGGCCACTGGCACGGGGATCGAGGCGTCGACTCCTGCTACTCCCCAGCTCCACATTCAGGTAAGTATTTTTTTTTTTTTACAAATGTACCTTTTTGGTGACGGTCTGCAGCGGTCCTTTAATAACCGCTAGATAGACCTGGTTTACATGAGTGCAGCTGGGCCGGCACAAGCTGCGTTCAGGGCAGCCCAGTTTTGCACAGGGGGCCCCAAGCAGGCACTGGGCCCTTTATTTGCACAGGTTTAACGACCGTTTCAGCCACGGGCCCTGGACAGCTATTTTTTTTGCCTATACCAACATGGCGGGCGTCGCACGTCCAGCTAGTACAGAGCGTGCACTCCTGCCCACCATATTGGAGGCTTAGCCACCCATTTAGCGCCTGAAAACAGAGCGAAGGCACCATCGATATTCTACGTCACGGTCTCTTGCTGGATCAAGGTTCTACCTTCCCACAACTTACTCAGGTTGAAATTCTTCACGTTGCGAGCTGAGACAGTGAGTGTCAGCCAGCTATTCAACTATGGAGGGCACCACATTTCAGTCTGACTCTGTTCTCACCAGCAATGTTCCCTCTAATTTTTTTATTTGTAATGGGCGGGTGACAAACTCCTCTGAGCGCGACATTTTTGTCCATGGGTAGTTAACAACCACCACAGCAATGCCCGAACCAACCACCACAGCAATGCCCGAACCAACAGCAGCAATGCCCGAACCAACAACCACAGCAATGCCCGAACCAACAACCACAGCAATGCCCGAACCAACAACCACAGCAATGCCCGAACCAACAACAGCAGCAATGCCCGAACCAACCACCACAGCAATGCCCGAACCAACCACCACAGCAATGCCCGAACCAACCACCACAGCAATGCCCGAACCAACCACCACAACAATGCCCGAACCAACCACCACAGCAATGCCCGAACCAACCACCACAGCAATGCCCGAACCAACAACCACAGCAATGCCCGAACCAACCACCACAGCAATGCCCGAACCAACCACCACAGCAATGCCCGAACCAACAACCACAGCAATGCCCGAACCAACCACCACAGCAATGCCCGAACCAACAGCAGCAGCAATGCCCGAACCAACCACCACAACAATGCCCGAACCAACCACCACAGCAATGCCCGAACCAACCACCACAGCAATGCCCGAACCAACCACCACAGCAATGCCCGAACCAACCACCACAGCAATGCCCGAACCAACCACCACAGCAATGCCCGAACCAACAACCACAGCAATGCCCGAACCAACCACCACAGCAATGCCCGAACCAACCACCACAGCAATGCCCGAACCAACCACCACAGCAATGCCCGAACCAACCACCACAGCAATGCCCGAACCAACCACCACAGCAATGCCCGAACCAACAACCACAGCAATGCCCGAACCAACCACCACAGCAATGCCCGAACCAACAGCAGCAGCAATGCCCGAACCAACCACCACAACAATGCCCGAACCAACCACCACAACAATGCCCGAACCAACCACCACAGCAATGCCCGAACCAACCACCACAGCAATGCCCGAACCAACCACCACAGCAATGCCCGAACCAACCACCACAGCAATGCCCGAACCAACACACAGCAATGCCCGAACCAACCACCACAGCAATGCCCGAACCAACCACCACAGCAATGCCCGAACCAACCACCACAGCAATGCCCGAACCAACCACCACAGCAATGCCCGAACCAACCACCACAGCAATGCCCGAACCAACCACCACAGCAATGCCCGAACCAACAACCACAGCAATGCCCGAACCAACCACCACAGCAATGCCCGAACCAACAACCACAGCAATGCCCGAACCAACCACCACAGCAATGCCCGAACCAACAACCACAGCAATGCCCGAACCAACCACCACAGCAATGCCCGAACCAACCACCACAGCAATGCCCGAACCAACCACCACAGCAATGCCCGAACCAACCACCACAGCAATGCCCGAACCAACAACCACAGCAATGCCCGAACCAACAACCACAGCAATGCCCGAACCAACAACCACAGCAATGCCCGAACCAACCACCACAGCAATGCCCGAACCAACCACCACAGCAATGCCCGAACCAACCACCACAGCAATGCCCGAACCAACCACCACAGCAATGCCCGAACCAACCACCACAGCAATGCCCGAACCAACCACCACAGCAATGCCCGAACCAACAACCACAGCAATGCCCGAACCAACCACCACAGCAATGCCCGAACCAACAACCACAGCAATGCCCGAACCAACCACCACAGCAATGCCCGAACCAACCACCACAGCAATGCCCGAACCAACCACCACAGCAATGCCCGAACCAACCACCACAGCAATGCCCGAACCAACAACCACAGCAATGCCCGAACCAACAACCACAGCAATGCCCGAACCAACCACCACAGCAATGCCCGAACCAACCACCACAGCAATGCCCGAACCAACAGCAATGCCCGAACCAACCACAGCAATGCCCGAACCAACAACAGCAATGCCCGAACCAACCACCACAGCAATGCCCGAACCAACCACCACAGCAATGCCCGAACCAACAACAGCAATGCCCGAACCAACAACCACAGCAATGCCCGAACCAACCACCACAGCAATGCCCGAACCAACAACCACAGCAATGCCCGAACCAACCACCACAGCAATGCCCGAACCAACCACCACAGCAATGCCCGAACCAACCACCACAGCAATGCCCGAACCAACCACCACAGCAATGCCCGAACCAACAACCACAGCAATGCCCGAACCAACCACCACAGCAATGCCCGAACCAACCACCACAGCAATGCCCGAACCAACCACCACAGCAATGCCCGAACCAACCACCACAGCAATGCCCGAACCAACCACCACAGCAATGCCCGAACCAACAACCACAGCAATGCCCGAACCAACAACCACAGCAATGCCCGAACCAACCACCACAGCAATGCCCGAACCAACAACCACAGCAATGCCCGAACCAACAACCACAGCAATGCCCGAACCAACCACCACAGCAATGCCCGAACCAACAACCACAGCAATGCCCGAACCAACCACCACAGCAATGCCCGAACCAACAACCACAGCAATGCCCGAACCAACCACCACAGCAATGCCCGAACCAACCACCACAGCAATGCCCGAACCAACCACCACAGCAATGCCCGAACCAACAACCACAGCAATGCCCGAACCAACCACCACAGCAATGCCCGAACCAACCACCACAGCAATGCCCGAACCAACCACCACAGCAATGCCCGAACCAACCACCACAGCAATGCCCGAACCAACCACCACAGCAATGCCCGAACCAACAACCACAGCAATGCCCGAACCAACAACCACAGCAATGCCCGAACCAACCACCACAGCAATGCCCGAACCAACCACCACAGCAATGCCCGAACCAACAACCACAGCAATGCCCGAACCAACAACCACAGCAATGCCCGAACCAACCACCACAGCAATGCCCGAACCAACCACCACAGCAATGCCCGAACCAACCACCACAGCAATGCCCGAACCAACCACCACAGCAATGCCCGAACCAACCACCACAGCAATGCCCGAACCAACCACCGCAGCAATGCCCGAACCAACAACCGCAGCAATGCCCGAACCAACCACCACAGCAATGCCCGAACCAACAACCGCAGCAATGCCCGAACCAACCACCACAGCAATGCCCGAACCAACAACCACAGCAATGCCCGAACCAACCACCACAGCAATGCCCGAACCAACCACCACAGCAATGCCCGAACCAACCACCACAGCAATGCCCGAACCAACCACCACAGCAATGCCCGAACCAACAACCACAGCAATGCCCGAACCAACCACCACAACAATTCAGATCTTTCATTATTTTTGTTCATTGCGCAAATGAATTGATTAGAATTTTACCAGGGACGGTTCCAGGGACGGTACCAGGGACGGTACCAGGGGTGTTCAAAATTTTGAGGGGTATTGATAGAGTAAATAAGGAGAAACTGTTTCCATTGGCAGGAGGGTAGTAACCAGAAATGAGGAGCATTTTTTTTTAAACCCAGCGAGTTGTTTGATCTGGAATGCACTGCCGTAAAGGGCTGCGGAAGCAGATTCAACATTAACTTTCAAAAGGGAATTCGCTAAATATTTGAAAAGGAAAATTTTGCAAGGTTATGGCGAAAGAGCAGGAGATTGGGAGTAATTGGACAGCTCTACCAAAGAGCCGGCACAGGCATAATGGGCCAAATGGCCTCCTCCTATCCTGTATGATTCTATCGGATATCTTTTATCAAGCCCAAAGGCAAGTTGAGGGCAGGTTCGGGTTGGCGAGGGTTCCAGGCACAGGATGCTGGGAAGGGGGAGTTGAGAACTTTTGAAGAATTGCATTCAGGCAAATTATCCCTTTTTATCTTCTTACTTATGTTTTCATTATTATTGTCTCTAAATCCCACTCAAACTTGCACAATAAGTGAAAAGTTAAGTTGTAACACCAGACTTATATCATACAAACTCAAATGGAATAAACATCATAAAAAGAATATTTTATCCAACATTCTTTAACCATATACATTTTGATTTAGCACTTGCTTTGTTTTTGATTTATTTTGCTTTTTTGATGTTTTTAATCTTGTTTTGGCCCTTTTTATTTTGTTTTTGCTTTACCCCCCATTTGCGATGGGTTTATTTTGTCTTTTGATGAATTTTATCTTGTTTCCAACTGATTTTATTTGGCTTTGCTAAATTTTGATTGGTTTATTTTGTATAACTTTTTAGTGGGAGGGAGTTGGGAGGTGGTGAGGCAATTCACATTTCCACGTTGATTGCATTGAAGCCCCATTGAAACACATCACCAATTCTAGCCCTGGTTATAACAGTCCAACTTGATTGTTGAATCCACTCTGAACTACGTATTTACATCCAGTGCCAATCAGACTCAAGAGAATCAAAAGGCAGATGAACCAGAGCATGTTGACATTGACTATCCGTGCACCACTTAACTCGCTCTCAATTTTCAGAAACTTTTTTTCTTCTCTTTCCAGCGGTTTACTAAATAAAAGCAATTAGATGTGGCATTTTTAATTTATTTTTTAATCACGGTTGACAGGCTGGTGGAGAAAGGCGAATCCTTAATTATACTGTCTTTTTTCCACATTACAACAGTGACTCCACTTCTAAAGTACTTATTGGCTGTAAAGCGCTTTGAGACGTCCGGTGGTCGTGAAAGGCGCTATAGAAATGTAAGTCTTCTCTTTTCTGTGAAATGCAACACACTCGAGCAGCATTTATTTGAAAGCTGGCGCTAGCGGTACAAAGGTCTAAGGAGAGCAGCAATATTCATGAATTTTGGAGAGAGGGGGTTGTGTAATTTAACTAACCTTTGAGATTAAGCAGTTTAATGGTCAGCCGCTGCCATTAAAGCAAAGGGTATTCACTGTGGTTGTGTGTTTGGCCCAGGATTTATTCCAATAGCGTTTTAATGCAGATTCTGTGCACATTAAAACTTTGCAATAAAAGTCTATGAACTATTTTTAAAAACTATGCTTTAATATCAATCAATGCCGAAGTAAGAGGTGGGAGGGAGGCAAGTCTTAAATGCTAGAACACGGGAGCGTTGCAGAGAAAGCGAAAGGCCCACAGCGCTGCAAGGGCGCACTCGTTAACTGTGCACGCTACACTCGCTGCTAGTGTCTTGCCGGCATGCAGTCCCATTTGCCCTTGTGAACACCTCCCTCCTGCTCTCCATCCTATTGCTCCGGTCGGGGATCTGCCAGCCTGTCAAACATCTTCTATCACACAATGGGACGCACGTCGCTCCTACCGGTCCACAGACCGAAAACGGTTTAGACACGGGGAATTCATCCAGCACCCGCCCCCTCTCACCTGCTATTGGCTCATCAGGACCCGCCCCCTTGCTATTGGTTAGAGCTGACGCCAGTCACAGAAGGTTGGGTGTTGATTGGTGGAGCGGGCTGTCGGTCAGGGCGGATCCTTTTCTTGGCCGGGGCTGTTTTGCTGTGTTATTAAAGCCCCCGCTGGGAGCCTGAGCGGAGTGCGCGGACGGTTTCTTTTACTGCGCAGCACAGTGAAGTTTGCCGTGCGCGCAACTTAAAGGGAACATAGCTCGCCAGACGTCTGTTCACATACATTTTCCAGTCGGGGACACTGGATAGTGATCAGGAACACAGAGGCACATTAGAAGTATCAGAACCACGCAGGAACACATGGAACATAGGAATTCACAGGCCGGAAACAACCATTCTGGTCCATCTGGCCAACCCCAGAGTTCACAATCACAGGCTACATCTATCAATTGGCGCACTTGCCAAATACCTGGCCAACTCCGTCTTAAATTATAGGTGTTGCTAGCCTCGATCACCTCCCTGAGCATTAAAGTCCAAATATCCGCCACCCTCTTTGCGAAATGGTTCTACCTGATCTGTCTATTCACACCCCACCCCCTTCCGAGCTTCATCCCGTACCCCTTCTGGTCATTCTTGGGCCACGGTAAACAGTTTCTCAGGGTTCAATTTATCAATACTCAGAAGGATCTTGAATACATCAACAAAATCCCCTCTCCTCTATCAAACAAACTCAGCTCATTTCGGCCTCACCTTCAGCTCAGGTGCCTGATGCCAAGTATCAGATGGGTAAGTCCTTTGCTGCACCTTTTCCAAGGCTATGATGTCCTTTCTGTAAAAGGACGACCAGAACTGCACATAATATTCCAGATGGAAATGAACCAATGACCTGTGTTGGTTCAGTACCAGACCCTGTGGTTTCTGCTCGGTTCCATCCACTATATAATCCGGTTTCCTTTCTTTATCCCTGCTATTCTGAGCAGATGGTTTTGACACTCTGACCACCAATCTCCACACATCCTTTTCCTGTGCCGTATCCTGTGGACTATCAGTTTATAGTTCTGGTGTTTCCCAAGGGAAAGATACCGGTGCTTGAAGCTCTGTGACACCTGCCCCAAACACTGGTACAAGAATAACTGGCCCAACCTAGAAGACCTGCTGCCAAGGAATCAGCATGATTAACATAACAGAAGGATATAGAAACGGCAGCCTACAACTTATTGAAGCCACAAAGACCTGTAACAGTGTGCCCACAAAACCTCTCTCAGACAGTACCGTGAAGAAAGGTGGATTCAAATTGCCATCCAGGGGAAAACAAAAGAGAAAAGCATAAACTCCACAAACGGGAGCTAGCTCATGTGCTATTGGAGTATAACAAAACTCAAGACGTTCCCATAGGTAACGGAAAACAGAAAACACAGTAAAGACGTCGACGTCAAACAAACATCAAACGTTACAACTTGCAAAAGATTAGAACACGAGGAGCATGCAGAGATACTGAAAGGACATTTTTGCAATGCAAGGACAGTTCGTTCACCAAACTTCTCAATACCAAAGATGTGGATGTGTAAGAGAATGAACTCTGCGGCACTAAAGCACTCCCTTTCTTGCACTTCACATCTTCTGCAGACAGGGTGTCAGGACTACCTCCAGGACTCTGCCCACGCCGCACCAAATGCAGCCTCTGGCAGGAACGCAACAGCAATCACCCTGGTTCTCTCCTCTCCTACACCCCAAAGCTAGGGAACTTGCCAGGCTCAACTTGGCATATCTCACAGTTGAAGAGTGCAAGAATCAACCTGTAACCTAGCAATCTGCAATCTAGTTGATACCAATCGCACAAACGGTACATCTGAAATACACTGGCGGTAATTATTCAACGGCAACGTGGGCTCTAGGAGAAGTTGTGCAACTCCAGAAGGTGGATTGCCCACAAGTCATTAATGCTGCTGCTGGGAATCTGACGCTCATCCAATAAACTTGCTCTTCTCCGGTGCACAAAGCAGAAGGAACAGGTGGCACAGGGTTGCATGCAGCTAGGTTGAATGTGCCGATACTCCACGAAAGAATCTCAAAACAAAGGGGCAGGAATTAAGCCTGTTTCTCGCTGCAGGTCTGACCGAGTAAAGTTTTCAAAACAGACACCGTGTTTGGTAAACAGGCAACACTCATCCTTCCTCACCTGTAGCGTCACGGTGGATCTGTGGCAGAGATTTCCGCCCTTTACCACCCTTGAAGCTGGAGCGTCGCCACGACAGTGACTGCGGGCTTTGTTTGAGCCGTTTGTTGGGAGACGGTGCCTGACTGACCTCGGGTTCTCCAGTGGGGCTGGCACCAGTCACCTCGCTGATAGCTTGGGGCTTCACGCCGTCATGCTTTTGAGAGATCAGGCTGGCATCGGCACACTGACCGGCGCTTAGCCCGGCACTGCACTGGTTGCGAAGGCTCCTCCTTTTTGGAGCTTCTTCCTGTTTAGTGGCAGGTTCTAAAAAAATGAAACAAAGTGAAGAGAAAATTCAGCAACAATCAAAACAGAAATCCTCCTCCATGTGGACGGCACCTGACTGAAGGTAAATTACTTCATAAAGAGGCAGAAGTAGCTGCTTCCTTTCGCGCTTCTCTCTTCTCTTCCACATCGTAACAGAAACTAAAGAACTGAAGGCAGAGAGAGGACCACACAAGCAGTTTCCTGCATGTGGGACTATAGTGGAGTAAACGCATATTGGTATCAGTGCATTCGCTAATTACTGGACTAACTGTGTTTCCAATCCCAATACTCTACAATCAAAATTCACTGCTCTTGGTCCAGAACCACTGTTAACCCCCAAATCCACAGTCATGATGAATAGAGTACTAAGCATTCATTAAAAATTAATGTTAACAGTACCTGTCTTCCCTCTCTGAACAAGTACAAAACATTCGTGCAGTGCTGATCTCTGGAATAGACTGAAATGCGACAATATACATTTTCTCCCTACAGGGTGTTCTGTTCACACTGTTTAGAGGTCACCTGCTGGCAGAAACCCAGCTCTGGACCTCTGTGCATTTATATATCACCTTCCACCTCCTCAAGACGTCTCAACGCTCCTCACAGCCGACAGACTACTATCAAAGTGCAGTCACTGCTGTTCTGTAGGCAAGTACCGAAGAACATTAACATATCTCACCAGCGTTAATACAAAGAGCCCGAGGAAAGGACACGTGCTGTCTACTAAAAGGGTGACGTGAAATTAGCAAATTCAGAGTGCTATTTAAGTGAGGAAGGAAAAGGGTAAAAACTCCACTCCCTTCTGAAGATCCACCGTGAATGAAGCTAAAGAGAAAGAGCCACCACCCAAAAGGCTCCTGATGGTAACGCAGATGGAGGAGAGTGAAGTGGTCGACTAAGTTCGGCATCAAGTGTTACACATAGCAAATGTTACAAGAGGAACATGCAGATGGCAGTAAAGACAGACACCACTTCTGTAATTTTAAAGCAAGCTCAACCAGATGGAAACAGGCAACAGTATTATATAGAATATACAGCACAGAAACAGGCCGTTCGGCCCAACTAGTCTTTGCTGGTGTTTATACTCCACACGAGCAATAAGGTAAGGTTACAGTGCCAAGCCATGTGAGCAAAAGCGGAGGGGGAGCAACATTTTCAGTGAACACGGAAGCAGCACACGCAAAGTTCCAAACTCGTTACTGCATGCATTAGCTTACTTATCACCGGATCAGAGTTATACCCCTCAGTCATTAAGTGGATGAGACATGCAGAGGTTTTTAAACTGTGCAGGTGGGAGGCTGTTGAACACAGATCTTGAGTGCAAATTACTTTAAAATGATTTGTTAATGTTGATCCTCTTGGTGTTTTCCATGCATTTGTGCCAGGCATTACTCGAGAAAGGTTTAAAACACACAGTCATACCACAAGAGAGGGAAAGAAAGCAACTTTTACACTGATTTGTACAGAAGTTGGGGTTAGCACTTTTTTAAAAAGAAGAAATTCCATGCGGACACAGGTCAGTTGCTATCGATCATAGAGCAAGAGCAGCCAGGCAGTGTGACCTCTGGGGATTTGAACATAACCTAGCTTCCTATTTGCTCTGTCTATTGCTGCCTCACACTGGCCAGATGTAGTGAGCAATGAGTTAACTAACACTGCTAGGTCTCTTTCAACTTGCCTGTGGCAAGGTCTATTCACCCATTGAGTACACATGGCTCCTATTTTTACTTCCTTAATACCTGACATTTGTTCACATTGAGCTTTGTATTCCACTGATTAGCCTCAGTGCAGTCCCTGTCGAGATAAAGTACATTTGGCCCATTCATCCATAGGAACGTTCTGTATAATCCTGTACTTGGCCCAATGGTCACGCCCTCTCTACAAGCTTCGTAAATTTTCCTTTACCTCCTTTCTTAATTGTCGCTTTGATCCACTTTGGAACATTTTGATTTACTTTTTATGGCACTCGGGTATGTATGGTACTTGTCTTGCACGTCTCCACAGAATGTTTGTGAAGGATATTGCTGCGCGTTCAGTGAACATATTCTTACCAGGTTCCCCAGGCTTCTGTTGTCCGGTACATTTTTTTTTGGATGAGGAGCCCTATTTGGGAAAAAAATGTTTCATTATATGTTAAGATTAGCAGTTATTACAATTTGTGCAGAACAAAGTTCATTTCACTGCTGTGCTACAAGGTCGCTATATGATGTAACGTGCAATTTGTATCAAAAATTTAGTTAAGATCGAAGTTGTAAAAAGTTATAATGGGGAAATATACCAATTCAAAATAAAAGAGTTTGATAAATGAGTGTAACATAAAACTCCCATATCGAAGTGGTTTGGTCAAACCTTCAGCAGACGCAGGTGTATCTAGAAAATGAACTGATTTGTCAAATATGGATTGTGTAGGGCAGGGTGAAGGGAAGGGCATCACAGTTGAACCAGTTCATGTCCTCACCTGACATATACACACCAATGTTCCCTTTAATTTTTTTTGGGTGCGTGCCCCTTTAAGGGGCTGCGTGGCCCATTCAAAATAGTGGGTTTTCCTATTTAAAAGCCGGTGAGCTGACTGCGCGGGAGCTGCAGAACGCCGTGTGACCAAGCAGCTTAGAGGGATCATTGACACACGCACACACTTTCCAGCAGGCTACACAGGAGGATTTTCCCCCTAGCCTAGGGACACTGAAGCCAATCTTAGCACTGGTTGGCTGTCTGGCTGAGAGGAGCTAACTCAGACAGGATTAAACTTGGAATTGTTCTGCTCTGCAAGGCTCAGTTACTGATTAGATAAACTTGCTGAGCTATTGGGGGAGGCAACACTCCCGCTGTTGGTCCCTTTCCCCAGTCTTTCCATACCATACACCATTTGACGCAAAGAGGGTGCCCAGCCAATCCTTCCTGCTTACCCCTGACCCAGTGTCTAAAGCAAACACTGGGCGCAAAGGATGGAGAAACGGTGACATCACTTATTTTGAGGAGCACAAAGATTCACCAAAGAATTTTTTTTTATAAAGAATACGTTACTGACCTGATCTGGTAGTGGTGTACTTTGATTGGAATTCCAGGGTCTGGTTAGCAACAGAACAGAAACAGTACATAAATAGAGTATCAGAGTTAGAGATCGGGCTTTGAGCATTTACATTCCAAGGAAACAAAAATCAGTAAACATTTCTCAAAGGCAAGCTCGATATACTCCGCCTCAAGCACATCGCTTCAAGAAAGAACTTGCATTTCTATAGCGCCTTCCGCGACCTCAGGACGCCCTAAAGTGCTTTACAGCCAATGAATTACTAAATGTAGTCACTGTTGTAGTGTAAGAAACACAGCAGCCAATTTGCACACAGCAAGATCCCACATATAGAAGTGAGAAATGACCAGATAATCTGTTTCAGTGATGTTGGTTGAGGGATAACTATTGGCCAGGACACCAGGGAGAACTTGCTCTTCTTCGAATAGCGCCATGGGAATTTTTTACGTCCACCTGAGAGAGCAGACGGAGCCTCAGTTTAACGTCTCATCTGAAAGACAACGCATCCAACTGTGCAGCACCCCCTCAGTTCTGTACTAAATGTCAGCTCAGATTATGCGCTCGGGTATCTGGAGTGGGACTTGAACCCACAACCTTCCAACTCAGACAACAATGCTACTAACTGACCTGAATGACACAATAAGCAGTGTATTGGTATTAACCCATTACAAGAGAAATTGCCTTTTCCAACTCCATCTATTTCGTGTTCACTGCAAATGAGTTTCCATTGCGATGTGTGCAAATAAACATACAAGTGGCGAGTGTGGGATCTGAGGAACGACACCAGCGGGGATAAAAGGAGCAGCGCCCGAGGCCCGAGACCAGCGGCGAAAGCGGGATCTGAGGAGCGACACCAGCGGGGATAAAAGGAGCTAGCCGGGAGCTGCGCGTACCGACCCGAGGGGAGGGGAGTGGGGAAATCAAAGTGTGAGGTCACAGGAAAGCAGGTAAGTGATTGGTTGGTGAATATTTCTCTCTTTTTTCTAAACTTGAGCATTGGTTTAAATTAAAAGCCGGGATTAAAAACTAAACATAGATAATTGATATTCAAAACTTGAAAACCTAATTAATTAAATAAAATATAATAGAGATGGCTGGGCAGGCGATGTGTTGCTGCTGTTGCATGTGGGAGCTGGTGGACACCAGTGTGATCCACAGCGACCACATCTGCAGTAAGTGTTGGCGGCTCGAGGAACTTCGGCTCAGAGTTGATGAGCTGGAGTCCGAGCTTCAGTCACTGCGATACATCAGGGAGGGGGAGAGTTACTTGGACACTGTGTTCCAGGAGGCAGTCACACCCCTTAGGTTAAATAATTCAAATTTGGTCCGTTGTCAGGGACGGGAGGGTGTGACTACGAATGAGGCAGGTATGGGGATCCAGAAGGTAGCATTGGAGGAGCCTCGGCCCTTGCACTTGTCCAACAGGTACGAGGTTCTTACTCCCTGTGTGGACAAGAGCAGGGGCTGCAGGGAGGATGAGCAAACTGACAACAGCACCGTGGTACAGGCAGCCATTCAAGTTTGTGGAGTAAAAAGAAATGTAGTAGTGATAGGGGACAATATAGTTAGGGGGATAGATACTGTTCTCTGCAGCCGAGAACGTGAGTCCCAAAGGCTGTGTTGCCTGCCTGGTGCCAGGGTTAAGGACATCTCCTCTGGGCTGGAGAGGAACTTGGAGTGGGAGGGGAAAGATCCAGTTGCCGTGGTCCACGTAGGTACCAATGACATAGGTAGAACAGAGAAAGAGGTTCTGCTGAGGGAGTATGAGCAGCTAGGGGCTAAATTAAAAAGCAGAACCACAAAGGTAATAATCTCTGGATTACTACCTGAGCCACAAGCAAATCTGTAAATAAGATCAGAGAGAGGAACGTGTGGCTCAAAGACTGGTGTGGGAGAAATGGGTTTCGATTCATGGGGCACTGGCACCAGTACTGGGATAAGAGGGAGCTGTTCCATTGGGACGGACTTCACTTGAACCATGCTGGGACTAGTGTCCTGGCCAATCGAATAACTAGGGCTGTAGAGAGGGTTTTAAACTAAATAGTAGGGGGGGAGGGTTCAGGTGAGCAGGAATTTAAAAAGTCAAAGAGAAAGGAGAAGGCAATAGAGCAGGGTAGCGATGGGGATAATGGTAACCGGAGTGTGACAGGGACAGAACGTATAAAAATAACAGTGCATCAGAAAGTGGGGTCAAAGCACGGGAAAATAGTAAAAAGACAAAATTTAAAGCTCTTTATCTGAATGTACGCAGCATTCGTAACGAGATAGATGAGTTGACGGCACAAATAGATATAAATGGGTATGATCTGATAGCCATTACAGAGACGTGGTTGCAAGGTGACCAAGGCTGGGAACTGAATATTCAGGGGTATTAGACATTTCAGAAGGATAGACAGAAAGGAAAAGGAGGTGGGGTAGCTCTGTTAATAAAGGATGGGATCAGTGCAGTAGTGAGAAATGATATTGGCTCAGAAGAGCAAGATGTAGAATCAGTTTGGGTGGAGATAAGAAATAATATGGAAAGAAGTCACTGGTGGGCGGAGTCTATAGGCCCCCTAACAGTAGCGACACTGTTGGACAGAGTATCAATCAAGAAATAACGGAGGCTTGTAAGAAAGGTACTGCAATAATCATGGGCGATTTTAATCTTCATATTGATTGGACAAATCAAATTGGCCAAGGTAGCCTCGAGGAAGAGTTCATAGAGTGTATCCGGGATGGTTTCCGAGAACAATACGTTGTGGAACCAACCAGGGAGCAGGCTATCTTAGATCTGGTACTGTGTAATGAGACAGGATTCATAAATGATCTCATAGTAAAGGATCCTCTAGGAAAGAGTGATCATAGCATGGTTGAACTTCAAATTCAATTGGAGGGTGAGAAAGTTAGGTCTCAAACCAGTATCCTGATCTTAAATAAAGGCAATTACAAAGGTATGAAGGCAGAGTTGGCTAAAGTGGACTGGGAAAATAGATTAAAGGGTAAGACGGTTGATAAGCAATGGCAGACATTTAAGGAGATATTTCATAACTCTCAACAAAAATATATTCCAGTGAGAAGGAAAGACTTTAAGAGAAGGGAGAACCATCCGTGGATAACCAAGGAAGTAAAGGATGGTATCAAATTGAAAACAAAGGCATACAATGTTACCAAGATTAGTGGGAGGCCAGAGGATTGGGAAATTGAAAAACCAGCAAAGGACGACTAAAAAAATGAGAAGATGGATTATGAGAGTAAACTAGCAAGAAATATAAAAACAGATAGTAAGAGCTTCTACAGGTATATAAAAAGGAAGAGAGTAGCTAAAGTAAACGTTGGTCCCTTAGAGGATGAGACTGGGGAATTAATAATGGGGAACAGGGAAATGGCAGAGACTTTGAACAAATATTTTGTATCAGTCTTCACAGTAGAGGACACCAAAACCATCCCAATAATACATAATCAAGGGGCTATAGGGAGGGGGGAACTTAAAACAATCACTATCACTAAAGAAAAAGTACTCGGTAAAATAATAAGACTAAAGGTGGACAAGTCAGAGTTATACAGCACAGAACGAGGCTCTTCGGCCCATCGTGTCCGCGCCGTCCATCAAGCCATCTATTTTAATCCCATTTTCCAGCACTTGGTCCGTAGCCTTGTATGCTATGGCGTTTCAAGTGCTCATCTAAATGCTTCTTGAATGTTGAGGGTTCCTGCCTCTACCACCCTTTCAGGCAGTGAGTTCCAGATTCCAACCACCCTCTGGGTGAAAAAGTTTTTCCTCAAATCCCCTCGAAACCTCCTGCCCCTTACCTTGAAACTATGCCCCCTGGTTATTGACCTCTCTACCAAGGGGAAAAGTTCCTTTCTATCTACCCTATCTATGTCCCTCAATTTTGTACACCTCAATCAGGTCCCCCCTCAGCCTTCTCTGCTCTAAGGAAAACAACCCCAGCCTGTCCAGTCTCTCTTCATAGCTGAAGCGCTCCAGCCCAGTTAACATCCTGGTGAATCTCCTCTGCACCCTCTCCAATGCAATCACATCCTTCCTATAGTGTGGCGACCAGAACTGCACACAGTATTCCAGCTGTGACCTAACTAGCGTTTTGTACAGCTCCATCATAACCTCCCTGCTCTTATATTCTCTGCCTCGGCTAATGAAGGCAAGTATCCCATGTGCCTTTTTAACCACCTTATCTACCTGTCCTGTTGCCTTCAGGGATCTATGTACATGCACACCAAGGTCCCTCGGATCCTCTGTCCTTCCTAGGGTCCTACCATTCATTGTGTATTCCCTTGCCTTGTTAGTCCTCCCAAAATGCATCACCTCACACTTTTCAGGGTAAAATTCCATTTACCACTGTTCTGCCCATCGAACCAACCCGTCTATATCGTCCTGCAGCCGGAGGCTTCCCTCCTCGCTATTTACCACTCCACCAATTTTCGTGTCATCTGCGAACTTACTGATCATACCTCCGACATTCATATCTAAATCATTAATATACACTACAAACAGCAAAGTACCCAGCACCGATCCCTGCGGTACACCACTGGACACAGGCTTCCAGTCACAAAAACAACCTTCGACCATCACCCTCTGCCTCCTGCCACTAAGCCAATTTTGGATCCAATGTGCCAAGTTGCCCTGGATCCCATGGGCTTTTACCTTCTTGACCAGTCTCCCATGCGAGACTTTGTCAAAAGCCTTACTGAAGTCCATGTAGACTACATAAACTGCACTACCCTCATCCACACACCTAGTCACCCCCTCGAAAAATTCAATCAAATTGGTCAGACATGATCTCCCCCTGACAAAGCCATGCTGACTATCCTTGATTAATCCTTGCCTCTCCAAGTGGAGACTAATTCTGTCCCTCAGAATTTTTTCCAATAATTTCCCTACCACTGATGTTAGGCTCACTGGCCTGTAATTCCCTGGTTTATCCCTACTACCCATCTTGAATAATGGTACTACGTTAGCTGTCCTCCAGTCCTCTGGCACCTCCCCTGTGGCCAGAGAGGTTCTGAAAATTTGTGTCAGAGCCCCTGCAATCTTCTCCCTTGCCTCACACAGCAGCCTGGGATACATCTTGTCTGGGCCTGGGGATTTATCCACTTTTAAGCCTGCTAAAACCACTAGTACCTCCTCCCTCTCAATACTAATTTGTTCAAGTATATCACAATCCCCCTGCCTGATTTCTATGCCTACATCGTCCTTCTCCATAGTGAACATAGATGCAAAATATTCATTTAAAACCCCACCTACATCTTCTGGCTCTACACAGATTGCCACTTTGGTCCCTAATGGGCCCTACTCTTTCCCTGGTTATCCTCTTGCCCTTAATATACTTATAAAACACCTTGGGATTTTCCTTTATTTTGCCCGCCAGTGTTATTTCATGCCCCCTCTTTGCTCTCCTAATTTCTTTTTTAAGTACCCCCCTGCACTTTCTATACTCCTCTAGGGCTTCCGCTGTTTTTAGTCCTTTGTATCTGCCAAAAGCCTCTCTTTTTTTCCTAATCCATTCTCGTATATCCCTTGACATCCAGGGTTCCCTGGGCTTGTTGGTCCCACCCTTGACCTTTACGGGAACATGTTGCCGTTGTACTCTCTATTTCCTTTCTGAAAGACTCCCACTGCTCTGATGTGGATTTTCCTACAAGTAGCTCATCCCAGTCCACTTTGCCCAGATCCTGCCTTATCATATTAAAAATTAGCCTTCCCCCAATTTAGAACCTTTATCTCCGGTCCATCTTTGTCCTTTTCCATGACTACCTTAAATCTCACCGAATTATGGTCACCTGTCACCAAAATGCTCTCCTACTAACACTTCTACCACTTGCCCGGCTACATTCCCTAGAATTAGGTCCAGTACCGCCCCCTCTCTTGTAGGACTTTCTACTTGCTGGCTCAAAAAGCTCTCCTGGATGCACTTTAAGAATTCCACACCCTCTAAGCCTTTCACACTCTGACTATCCCAGTTAATATTGGGGAAGTTGAAATCCCCTACTATTATTACCCTATTATTTCTACACTTCTGAGATTTGCCTACATATCTGTTCCTCTATCTCCCCGACTGTTTGGGGGCCTATAGTACACTCCCAGCAAAGTGCTTGCCCCCTTTTTGTTTTTAAGTTCTACCCATATGGCCTCATTAGAGGAACCTGCTAAGATATCATCCCGCCTTACAGCAGTAATTGACTCCTTGATTAATATTGCGACACCCCCTCCTCTTTTACACCCCCCTCTGTCTCACCTAAAGATTCTATACCCCGGAATATTGAGCTGGCAGTCCTGCCCCTCCCTCAACCATGTCTCTGTGATAGCAACAATATCATACTCCCATGTGTTCATCAACACCTTCAATTCATCTGCCTTACTCACAAGACTCCTTGCATTAAAATAAATGCCATCCAGCCTTGCCATACTCCTTTGTGCCATTACATATTTGCTCTGTCTTCCAGACTGACTTGTTTTTTCCTCTATATTTGGCTGTGCATCACCCCCTACTATAGCTCCACTCCGTATCCCATCCCCCTGCCAAGTTAGTTTAAACCCCCCCCCAACAGTACTAGCAAACCTCCCCGCAAGGATGTTGGTCCCGTTCAGGTGCAACCCGTCCGACTTGTACAGGTCCCACCTTCCCCAGAAGCAGACCCAGTGATCCAGGAAACTAAAGCCCTCCCTCCTGCACCAACTCTTTAGCCATGCATTCATCTGCTCTATCCTCCTATTCCTATACTCACCAGCACGTGGCACCGGGAGTAATCCAGAGATTACAACCTTTGAGGTCCTGCTTTTTAATCTGCTACCTAGCTCCCTAAATTCTTGTTGCAGGACCTCATCCCTCTTTCTACCCATGTCGTTGGTACCAATGTGAACCACGACCTCTGACTGTTCACCCTCCCCCTTCAGAATGCCCTGCAGCCGTTCAAGTGACATCCTTAACCCTGGCACCAGGGAGGCCACATACCACCCTGGAGTCACGTCTGCGGCCACAGAAACGTCTATCTGTTCCCCTTACGATAGAATCCCCCATCACTATTGCTCTCCCACTCTTTTTCCTCCCCTCCTGTGCAGCTGAGCCAGTCGTAGTGCCACAGACTTGGCTCTTGCTGCATTCCCAAGAAACCCTCTCCCCCATCAGTATCCAAAACGGAAAATCTGTCGGAGAGGGAGATGGACCCTGGGGACTTCTGCACTACCTTCCTAGTTCTTTTACTCTGTCTGGTGGTCACCCATTCCGTCTGCCTGTGCACTCTTTACCTGCGGTGTGACCACCTTGTTAAACGTGCTAGCCACGAAGATCTCAGCTTCGCGGATGCTCCACAGTGACTCCAGCCGCAGCTCCAGCTCCGAAATGCGGATTTCGAGTAGCTACAGCTGGAGACACTTCCTGCACGTGTTTGCCCTGGACACCTAAAGTGTCCCTGACTTCCAACATAGCACAGGCGGAGCACTCCACGCTGCCAAGCCATGTCCTACCCTTAATTTACTCCCTTTAAATTAAAGAATATTAAATACACTAGGGACCTTATTTCCTTTTAAACACTACTTACTCCAAACTAGAGACCTTACTTTTACTTTAATGACTAGAATGTAGAAATACTGTAGAAATGCTTACTGCTGGTTCTCTGTCCCTTCTTGTGCAGCTTTTTAGCTCCTGCTCTCCTGGAAGCTGACAAATATGGAAAAAGAAAGGAACACCTCCCACCCCGCACTCCCTCACTCACCAAACTCGCAGATCTACACTCCGTGACAAACTGCACTCTAGCCTCCCCTATTTATACTGCTGAGATTTAAATAAGTGAGCTCTCTGGCAGTTACAGAACCAGATTAGACCACTTAATTAATTAATTACTCTCACCTGCTCCCCAGCAGAGCTTGCTTAGCCCTGCCCAAGCCTGGAAGAAACTTAAAACTTGAAACAGTAAATTTAAATGCTAATTGCAAGCACACAAGACTAGAATTTATAAAAATAAGAGATTAACCTTTAAGATTTACTCCCTCACTCACCAAACTCACAGCTAAACACTCTGTTCCGATCTGCACTCCGTGACCTGGACCTGATGGCCTGCATCCTAGGGTCTTAAAAGACGTGGCTGCAGAGATAGTGGATGCATTGGTTGCAATCTACCAAAATTCCCTGGATTCTGGAGAGGTCCCAGCGGATTGGAAAACCACAAATGTAACACCCCTATTTAAGAAGGGAGGGAGACAGAAAGCAGGAAACTATAGACATACAAACATAGCCTAACATCTGTCATTGGGAAAATGCTGGAGTCCATTATTAAGGAAGCAGTAGCAGGACATTTAGAAAATCAATGCAGTCAAGCAGAGTCAGCAAGGTTTTATGAAAGGGAAATCATGTTTGAAAAATTTGCTGGAGTTCTTTGAGGATGTAATGAGCAGGGTGGATAAAGGGGAACCAGTGGATGTGGTGTATTTGGATTTTCAGAAGGCATTCGATAAGGTGCCACATAAAAGGTTACTGCACAAGATAAGAGCTCACGGGGTTGGGGGTAATATATTAGCATGGATAGAGGATTGGCTAACAGAAAACAGAGTGTCAGGATAAATGGGTCATTTTCCGGTTGGCAAACGGTAACTAGTGGGGTGCCACAGGGATCAGTGTTGGGGCCTCAACTATTTACAATCTATATTAATGACTTGGATGAAGGGACCAAGTGTAATGTAGCCAAATTTGCTGATGATACAAAGATAGGTGGGAAAGCAAGTTGTGAAGAGGACACAAAGAATATAGACAGGCTAAGTGAGTGGGCAAACATTTGACAGATGGAGTATAATGTGGGAAAGTGCGAGGTTATCTACTTTGGTAAGAAAAATTAAAAAGCAAATTTTTTTTTTTTTAAACGGAGAGATTACAAAATGCTGCAGTACAGAGGGACCTGGGGGTCCTTGTGCATGAAACAAAAAGTTAGCATGCAGGTACAGCAAGTAATCAGGAAGGCAAATGGAATGTTGGTCTTTATTGCAAGGGGGTTGGAGTATAAAAGCAGGGAAGTCCTGCTACAACTGTACAGGGTATTGGGTGAGGCCACACCTGGAGTACTGCATACAGTTTTGGTCTCCTTATTTAAGGAGGGATATACTTGCATTGGAGGCAGTTCAGAGAAGGTTCACGAGGTTGACTTATGAAGAAAGGTTGAGCCGGTTGGGCCTATGCTCATTGGAGTTTAGAAGAATGAGGTGATCTTATTGAAACATACAAGATACTGAGGGGGCTCGACAAGGTAGATGCAGAGAAGACGTTTCTTCTCATAGGGGAATCTAAAACTAGGGGGCATAGTTTCAGAATAAGGGGTCGCCCATTTAAAACTGAGATTGAGGAGGAATTTCTTCTGAGGGTTGTAAATTTGTGGAACTCTCTGCCCCAGAGAGCTGTGGAGGCTGGGTCATTGAATATATTTAAGGTGGAGATAGACAGATTTTTGAATAATAAGGGAGTGAAGGGTTATGGGGAGGGGGCAGGGAAATGGAGCTAAGCCCAAGATCAGATCAGCCATGATCTCATTAAATGGCAGAGCAGGCTCAAGGGGCCAAATGGCCCACTCCTGCTCCTATTTCTTATGTTCTTATGAGCCTGTTCTGCCATTCAATTAGATCATGGCTGATCTGCACCTCAACTCCATTTACCCACCTTTGCTCCATATCCCTTAATACCCATTCCTAATAAAAAAAAGTTATCTACCTCAGTCTTGAAAACTCCAATTGTTCCAGCATCCTGTGGGTATGTGGGAGTTCCAGATTTCTAATACCCTCTGTGGAAAAAGTACATCCTGATTTTTCTCCTGAAAGGCCTAGCACTGTTCTTGATTCCCCACACACCAAGGAAAATAGTCTCTCTGTATCTACCCTATTGAATCCTTTTAACATTTGAACACCTCCCAGTCTTCTATGCACAAGGGAATACAAGCCAAGTTTATCCAACCGCTTCTCATAATTTAACCCTCTAAGCCACAGTAACAAAATGTACACAACTACAAAAGTTCATAGTATGTTGTTATCTTAAATATTTTAAGTGAAAGAAATTGAGGACAAATATATGTATCCACAGTAACATAAATTACCAGCATAATAGCAATATTTCATTTCTTTGTCACAGATTCTGGGTGCAGAAAAAAACTAGCCACATTGGTAGTCAGTGTGAATCAGTAGCATTACAGCTAATTCACCATGAGCAGAGATTCCTAGTCCAGGCTCACTGATATAAACAGAGCACTGCAATGTAGCACTTTACTAGCTCAAACAAAATTAAGTGTACTATATCAGTGTTCACAGAGCCACCCCAATAAATTCAGCAGGTTTTTAAAAGGAATTTTTGGAAAAATATTAAATTCAGAAACATTGGAGGCCAAATTCTCAGGTGTCACATGCTAAAACCGTGAAGAGTTGAATCAAGGTCTACATCAACAGGGAATATTCTACCTCCAACGGTCACTAAGAGTAGAATTTTAATGTCAAACTCCATTTGAGACTGGAGACTAGAGGCAATTATTTTATCAGCATTCCCGACAGCCTACAGACTCAGGCAGCTCACCTACTCCCAAAGTCAGTATCATGTCCTTTCTGGAAAATATTACGATCAAAATACTGGCACACAGGAGATTGGGGGAGGGAGGGAACGTACGTTAGCTTTATTTGCTTACAAAACAGTGACTGCATTTCTAAAGTAGTTCATTGGCTGTGAAGCATTTTGATACGCCCTAGTTTATTTAACTGGGCTGCCAAAGAATTTCTAAAACGTACACGTAATGCCAAAATATTGTTTAATAAAATAGAAGCCAAGTTTCCCCACTTACTTCTGTGTCTTATGATTCATTACTGATCAATTTATCATCAGCAGTGAAAGGAGGAAAAAAGGTCAGGAGGAAAAAAGGTCAGGACGAAAACCACAATAACGTCCCCCTCTCCCCCGGCACCATCCCCATCCTGCCCCGTGTTTTGAGAAACCCTGCATGACAGACATGAAAGAACTTGCATTTACAATAGCGTCTTTCAATTCCTCAGGAAGTCCCAAAACTTTTGCAGCCTCTGAAGCATTGCTGAAGTGCAGCTGCTTTTATGATGTCGAGAAAAAAAAAATCAATCAGTCAATTTAGGCACAGCAAGATCCCAACTGATACAAAATGACAAGTTGGCGATGTTGCTTCAGGGAGCAATGTTCACCAGGACCCCGGGGAGAACGCCCCTGCTCTGCTTCCATGTGGTGCCCGTGGGACCTTTCACAGCCATCTGAGAGGGCAAACATCTCACCAACGGTGCAGCATTCCCTCAGCACTGCACTGGGAGTGCCAGCCGAGATTAATGGGCTCAAGTCTCTGGAGCGGGTGTCCTGAGGCACCAACTAACAGCCTGCAGCCTTACAACCGCCGGTTAACAGTTTATTTTACAGGACGACACTCAGGTTCTTCCCAGCCAGCGGCAGTCATTAAGCCGCCCGAACTCGGAAATAAGAGACTCTCTGAGCAAAAGACAGCGCCTCCGCTCCGCTCCTTATCCCCCCTGTCGCGCCCTGCCCGAGGTGTGCAGCACCTGTTTACCTCTTCTGGATCTGTCCGTCGTCGGCCATTTTATTTTTTCAGCCTTTCCCGCCCACCGCGCGAAGGAGCATGGGGCGTCAGCCGCAAGGCCCGCCGGTTATTGTAGTGCGCCGCCGTTGCGCCTGCGCAAAAGGCCGCCCCCCCGGTGCGAACTGGGGCCGCGGAGACCGGACCGCCGCTACTGCGCATTCGCGGTGTGGCAAAGCCCATTCGGCGATGTAGTTCGGCGCAGATGCGGGTGCGTCGTCGAAGGAAGGCGGTTCGCGGCAGCATCCTAATAACCATCAGTAACGGAACCCCTTCTGGTGGCTGAGGTTAATTATTGTTTGGGAGAGGGAGACGGTTGGCTTTCCGGAAAGAGCCGAGCAAACCCGAAGTGTGAGGGGAAAAAGACGGTCGGGTTTCCGGAAAGAGCCGAACAAACCCGAAGAGCCGACGAGGCTCGGCGAGAGCCAGGAGCACCGGAGAAAGTTGCGACCGCGTCGGCTGGTGGCTGGGTGTGGGGAGAAAATCGTCCAAGGAGATCCTTCAGGTAAAAGACACCGCGGCTGCCGAGTGGGGATGGCGGGGGAAAGGGCCTGTGTGTGCGGGCCGCGCTGCTCTGTGCCGTGTTACTGAGTCAGTGAAGCGCACCTGGGAGAGGGAGCCGCCCCAGGTGAGTCTCTGGAGCTCCCACCTGAGTGAGCAGCTTAACACAGCCGCTGGGCGCTTTAAAGCAAACTCTCAGCATTTAAAACACTTCACGAAAACTGTTCTACCCTAATTAAATCCCCAAATTGTTTATTTTTTGGGAAAAATCTCTCTCTTGTCATTTTATGAAAAAATTATCTCCCTATTCGCTTTTCTAACTTTCATTTACAGATCTTCAAAGTTGCCAGTTCACCTCAATGTCCCATTGGAGGGGCTTTGCTGTGTGGTATCCCAACAGGAACACTTGGGTCCCAGTCCCATGGCTCTCCACGTTTCTGGGTCACACTTGTCCTATTTGGGGGGGCGAAGAGGTGATGGTCACATTGAAAATTGGCAAGCTGAGTCACCCCCAGACTGATCCTACCGGCCACATCGACAGTGATCGAAAGAAGCCGTCACTTTAAACCCCTGAATGGCTAGTATGTTGAGGGAAGTGTTGTTCCAGGAAGTATCTGGTCTATTTTAGGAATTGTAGGTGACACAGATAACAGGTAATATATAATGTAACAGGTAGCTGGAGTGTTACAAACTAAGTATGTGGAAATATATTGGGGAAATCAAGAAATGGCAGATGTGTTAATTTGTTAAATGAAAATTATAAAAATTAGAGATTTGAGTTGACTGAGGAAGTTGGGACACAGATTTTAAGAAACCAATTGCATTGAGCAAACTTAGTTTTGTGTCTGTAGAGCATCTGAATGAAATTCATCCTAGTATCTTTGGGGAGTGGGGCAGGCATTCAGGCAAGACTCTGGTTTATAATTGTAGTAAATATATGGGACATTGCTTGATTAGAATGCGGAACGTGTCGTGATTGAGACGAATAGCGTAGATGCATTTAAGGGGAAGGCAAATAAGTAGAGGAGGGAGAAAGAAATAGAAGGTTATGCTGATGGGGTTAGAAGAAGTAGGGTGGGCGGAGGCTCGTGTGGTGCATAAACACTGACATAGACCTGCTGGACTGAATGGCCTGTTTCTGTGCTGTATTTTCTATGTAACTGCCGCAGAGGATAGTAAACGTGGACTTGATTTTTTTTTTAAAGGTATATGGTAGGGATCTGGAAGTTACAGATCAGTTCGTCTAAACTCAAATATCTTGCAGCACACGGTCAGTGCACATCTAAAGTGGAGGAGTCAGTTTAAGTTTAGAAGCATTAAGTCCTGTTCAATCGAGAATTCTTTGAGAAAGTAACGAAATTAGCAGTTGAGAATTACAGTTTGCTTGGATTTTCAAAAGACATTTGATTAAGTCAATTACTAAATCAGCTATTTTGGTCCTTACAAGATATTGATACCCTCTTGGGTCTTGCCCATTGCCCTGTCTGCTCACAAATTTCTGGGATTCCAATATTTTCTTTGAACTTGGTTCATCTCTAGTCACTGAAGTCACCCTTCCTCTGCAAATCTAGTTTAAATTAATAATAACAACAGAAAACGCTGAAAAAACTCAGCAGGCCAGGCAGCATCCGTGGAGAGAAACGGAGTTAACGTTTCAGGTCGAAGACCTTTCGTCAGAACTGGAAAAAAGCAGGAAATGAAATAGATTTTAAAGTTTAAATTAATCCTAATTACTGTTTCTATTGATTGCACCAACATTTTTGCTTCCCCTGTGGTAATTTGCAGCCTCTCCTTTCAGTATAAGCTCTTTGTACCTGAGGAAGTTGTCCATTTATCTGCAGTTAGTTCCCTCCCGTACGCACTATTTAACTAATCGCTCATTGAAGCCCATTCTTTCCATGATTTGCCACAAAGTATTCAGTCAGTATTGAGCTGTTACTTAGCATGGCTATTTAAGTACTGTGATGCCTTTTGAAGATAGTGTGATTATAAGTCAAAAGAGGTTATTGTGGTTCAGGGAAGAGTGATTCTGGGAATTCGGGCTCTAACTTCAGAGCGAACTGAACTGAAATTCTGTTAATTGGGGAAAAGGTGACTGAGGGGGCATGCGATCCAGGTCTAAGATGTTGAGCAACGTAGATAATGTAGATGTCAGGAATTTATTGCTGCTGCAATAGGTATAGAGCTACGTCTGTAAAATGAGTAAGCCTCAAGTCAGACTAGGGATCGAGTCATTTCTTCCACTCCTGCACATAAATTAGTGGATGCGTGGAACAGACTTTGTTAGTTCTGTGTTAATTCATTCCTTTGACAAGAGCTGTATAAACATATGGTTAAGAACAGGATTGAAGGTTCTAAAGGTTAAGTGTAGATTGAGAGGGTCAACTTCCACATAAAATCCTGTGTTGCCAGACAGTGGAAGCATTGTAGAAAGCAACAGGTCAGGGTTTCATACAAGTGACTGTATAAGTGGTTATTGTGAATTTTCTTTCAGTTCCCCTGTGTTGACAGCCCTTTCCTTCAGATTTGAGTTGGGTAGAGTGCATAATTGAGCAAATTGTAAAGGGTTGAATGGCCTCTTCATTTTCCATGCTTATGTTTTTCCTTTTATAAAAATTCAGACGACGAATTACAAGTAATTTTTTTGAACTAGGTATCAGGGAAGACTGGGAAAACTGCCTCTTTGCCCTTGAAAGGTGGAGACTGCGAGGATTCTTTATAGAAGGATACAAGATAGGAAATAGCTGAGATAGGGTTAATCGGGAGCATTATTTAAAGGTTTGCCAGGATTCCTGAACAAGTGGGCTTAGGTTAAAACGATTGAAAGGGACATTTGGGACAGTTGTCACAGAAAGAATGATCAGCGCTTGGGTGTTTTCAGGTAGAGTAGCGAAGATTTTTTTTTTAAAAACTTTGGATTAATTCAAGAGATGTGAACAGTCTGCACAGTCTGAACACGCAGTCTGCACAGAGCGGGATTAAACGGAGTGGACTTGGAACAGTGTGTTTTATTTGGAAAGAGTGGGAATTTCTGGTAAGTATTGAGTAAGTAGAAGCTGTAAAAAGTGAAATTTAGTTTAAGATTTTGATTTTAACCTCGAACTTTAAAAACTGTCGTTTACAGAAGCTGACTGCTAACTGTCAGTCAGCTGTAAGTGTTTGTCTTGAATAGGTGCCAATCACCAGGAGCAGGGGAGCTGAGTCATCACTTGTAAATTGGGTGGTGCTCCTAGTGTATAAAAGTAAACATTTCTGCAGAGCACAGAGCGGGATTAAACGGAGTGGACTTGAACAGAGAGTTTTATTTGGGGAAAAAAAGGGGAAGGAGTTGCTGCTTTTTGCCTACGCTACTTGTAGTGCTTTGTGTTATAGGTAGATATTTAATTTCAGTACCCTTAACTTAATCTAGGTCAAGTAAGTAGTCAAGGAACTGCACTGTAAACTAAGTTACCTAATTACAAATGTAATTACATTTAACTAAATCAAACAAGGTCATATAGGGATGGCAGTGCAGGTGGTGTGCCGCAACTGCAGCATGTGGGAGTTTGTGGAGAGGTTTGTGATCCCGGACAACCACGTTTGCAGTAAGTGCCTGCATCTTGAGGAACTTCAGCTCAGAGTTTTTGAGCTGGAGTCTGAAGTGCAGACATTGCAGGGCATCAGTGATGGGGCGAGTTACCTGGACACTTTAATCCAGGAGGCAGTCACACCCATTAGGTTAGGTAGTGGTCAGGGACAGGATGGTGTGACTGCAACTCAGGCAGGTAAGGGGACCCCAGGTGCCGTGCTGGAGGAGCCTCAGCCTTTGCCCTTGTCCAACAGCTATGAGGTTCTTGCTGCCTGTGTGGATGAGGGAAAAGCCTGCAGGATGGATGAGCAAGCTGACATGGTGCAGGAGGCCATTCAAGTGGGGGGAGTGAAAGGGAATGTAGTTGTGGTAGGGGACATTATAGTCAGGGGGATAGATATTGTTCTGTGCAGCCACGAGAGAGAGTTCTGAAGGTTATGTTGCCTGCCCGGTGCCAGGGTTAAAGACATCTTGTGGCTGGAGAAGAACTTGGAGGGGGAGGATCCAGTTGTCGTGGTCCACGTATGAACCAACGACATAGGTAGAACTAGGAATGAGGTTCTGCTGAGGGAGTTTGAGGAGCTAGGATCCAAATTAAAAAGCAGAGCCTCAAAGGTAATCTCCGGATTGTTACCTGAGCCATGCGCAAGTTGGCATAGGGACAAATAGATTAGAGGTTTAAATGGGTGGCTCAGAGAGTGGTGTGGGAGGAAGGGGTTTCAGTTCATGGGGCACTGGCTCCACTACTGGGGAAAGAGGGAGCTGTTCCGTTGAGACAGGCCCCACTTAAACCGGGCTGGGACCAGTGTCCTGGTGAACCGAAGAACTAAGGCAGTAGACAGGGCTTTAAACTAATGAAGGGGGGTTGGGAGGATTCAGGAAAGAGTAAATTTAAAAGCAGTGAGGGAAATATCAACACTCTGGAGCAGAATAGAGTTTTGGGTAAAAATAAGCAGAGTGGGTCAGGAAGGGACAGAGAGAGTAGCAAAGGTAATAAAGCATCAGTGAAAAATAGAAATGTCAAAGCTAAAGGCACTATATCTGAATGCGCGAAGCATTCGCAACAAAATAGATGAATTAATAGCTCAGATAGAAATTAACAGGTTTGATCTAATAGCCATAACGGAGACGTGGTTGCAAAGTGGCCAAGGTTGGGAACTAAATATTCCAGAATACTTGACTTTTAGAAGAGACAGGCAAAATGGAAAAGGAGGAGGGGTAGCCCTGATAATAAAGGATGGGATAAAGACAGTAGAGAGAAAGGATCTTCGCTCAGAAAATCAAGAAGTAGAATCAGTTTGGGTGGAGCTAAGAAACAGAAAGGGGCAAAAAACATTGGTGGGAGTTGTTTATAGGCCCCCAAACAGTAGTTGTAATGTAGGGCAGAGTATAAATCAGGAAATTAGAGGCGCATGTAACAAGGGTAATACAGTAATCGTGGGGGACTTTAATCTATGAGAAGTCGCACAACACCAGGTTATAGTCCAACAGTTTTATTTAAAATTACGAGCTTTCGGAGCTGCTGCCCCTTCGTCAGGTAGACCTGATGTTGAGGAACCAACTAGGGAACAGGCTATTTTAGATCTAGTATTGTGCAATGAGAAAGGGTTAATTAATAACCTTGTAGTAAAGAGGCCTTTAGGGAAGACTGACCATAATATGATAGAATTTTATATTGTGTTTGAAAGTGATTTAGTTAAATCTGAAACTAGGGTCTTAAATCTAAACAAAACAAACTATATAGGTATGAGGGGCGAGTTGGCTAAGGTAGATTGGGAAACTACATTAAAAGGTATGATGATAGACAAGCAATTGCTAGCATTTAAAGAATTAATACATAATTTACAACAAATATACATTCCTTTAAGGCACAAAAACCCCACAGGAAAAGTGCTCCAACCGTGGCTAACGAGAAGTTAAGATAGTATTCGATCAAAGGAAGAGGCTTATAATCCAGCACAAATTTATGAAGGGGAAATCATGTTTGACGAATATGTTGAGAGTTTTTTGAGGTAGTAACTAGCAGAATAGATGATGGCCAACCAGTGGATGTGGTGTATTTGGATTTTCAGAAGGCATTCGATAAGGTGCCACACAAGAGGTTATTAAACAAAATTAGTGCTCATGGGATTGGGAGTAATATACTAGCATGGATTGAGGATTGGTTAACGGACAGAAAACAGTAGAAATAAACGGGTCATTTTCGGGTTGACAGGCTGTAACTAGTGGGGTACCGCAAGGATCAGTGCTTGGGCCTCAGCTATTCACAATCTACATCAATGATTTGGATGAGGGGACTAAATGTAATATATCCAAGTTTGCTGATGATACAAAGCTGGGTCGGAATGTAAGTTGTGAGGAGGATGCAAGGAGGCTTCAAGGGGGTATAGACAGGCTAAGTGAGTGGGCAAGAACATGGCAAATGGAATATAATGTGGAGAAATGTGAAGTTATCATCTTTGGTAGGAAAAATAGAAAAGTAGAGTATTTTTTAAATGTTGAGATATTGGTGTTCAGAGGGACCTGGGTGTCCTTGTACACGAATCACTGAAAGTTAACATGCAGGTACAGCAAACAATTAGGAAAGCAAATGGTATGTTGGCCTTTATTACAAGAGGATTTGAGCAGAAGAGTAAAGACGTCTTACTGCAATTATATAGGGCCCTGGTGAGACCACACCTGGAGTATTATAGAAACATAGAAGATAGGAGCAGAAGTAGGCCATTCGGCCCCTCGAGCCTGCTCCGCCATTCAATGAGATCATGACTGATCATCCAAATTCAGTACCCTGTCCCTGCTTTCTCCCCATATCCTTTGATCCCTTTAGCCTTAAGAAATATATCTAACTCCTTCTTGAATATATTTAATGAATTGGCCTCAACTGCCTTCTGTGGTAGAGAATTCCACAGGTTCACCACTCTCTGGGTGAAGAAATTCCTACTCATCTCAGTCCTAAATGGCTTACCCCTTATCCTTAGACTGTGACCCCTGATTCTGGACTCCCCTGCCATCAGGAACATCCTTCCTGCATCTAGTCTGTCTAGTCCTGTTAGAATTTTATAAGTTTCAATGAGATCCCCTCTCATTCTTCTAAACTCTAGTGAATACAAGCCCATTCGTCCCAATCTCTCTTCATACGTCATTCCTGCCATCCCAGGTATCAGTCTGGTGAATCTTCGCTGCACTCCCTCCATGGCAAGAACATCCTTCCTCAGATAAGGCGACCAAAACTGCACACAATGCTCAAGGTGTGGTCTCGCCAATGCCCTGTACAACTGCAGCAAGACATCCTTGCTCCTGTACTCGAATCCTCTCGCTATGAAGGCCAACATACCATTTGCCTTCTTAACCGCCTGCTGCAGCTGCATGCTTACCTTCAACGACTGGTGCACAAGAACTCCCAGGTCTCGTTGCACTTCCCCTTTTCCCAATCTATTGCCGTTCAGGTAATAATCTGCCTTCCTGTTTTGCCACCAAAGTGGATAACCTTGCATTTATCCACTTATGTACAGCTTTGGTCTCCTTACCTAAGGAAGGATATACTTGCCATAGAGGGAGTGCAACGAAGGTTCACCAGACTGATTCCTGGGATGGGGGAGATTGTCCTATGAGGAGAGATTGAGTAGACTAGGCCTATATTCTCTGGAGTTTAGAAGAATGAGAGGTGATCTCATTGAAACATACAAAATTCTTACAGGGCTTGACAGGGTAGATGCAGGGAGGATGTTTCCCCTGGCTGGGGAGTCTAGAACCAGGGGGTCACAGTCTCAGAATAAGGGGTCGGCCATTTAGGACTGAGATGAGGGAGAAATTTCTTCAGTCACACAGGGTGGTGAATCTTTGGAATTCTCTACCCCAGAGGGCTGTGGAGGCTCAGTCGTTGAGTATATTCAAGACAGAGATCGATAGATTTTTGAATATTAAGGGAATCAAGGGATGTGGGGATAGTGCAGGAAAGTGGAGTTGAGGTAGAAGATCAGCCATGATCTTATTGAATGGCGGAGCAGGCTCGACGGGCCAAATGGCCTACTCCAGCTCCTATTTCTTATGTTCTTAAGTGATAGGGAGGGAAGAATGTGCTGTGGAGTAGAATGCATTCTATATTGAGGAGCGTAGATGGACCAAATGGCTTCCCACATCTATCTTGTGATCTTGTCAGTCTGTTATTTTCAAAAAGGAGCAGGATTTACGCACTTTTCATTTATTACTCACTTTACTGCATCACTAGTGGCATCTGCTAGTGTTTGACCCTCTTAAATCCACAGAGTACACCCCCTGACCAGGTAGCTGCAGCCCGAGTCTTTGTGATATTCATCTCTGGTTTCAAAAGAATGCCATTCCCCTTCTTCTGTCTCCAGGTATAGAGCTCTGTCCAGTTTCATTGTTCGGATGAAAATGGCCCAGAATTGAGTTTTTTAAAATTCGTTTTTATGGGATGTGTGCGTCGCTGGCAAGGCCAGTATTTATTGCCCATCCCTAATTGCCCTTGAGAAGGTGGTGGTGAGCCGCCTTCTTGAACCGCTGCAGTCCGTGTGGTGAAGGTGCTCCCACAGTGCTGTTAGAGAGGGAGTTCCAGGATTTTGACCCAGCGACGATGAAGGATCGGCGATATACTTCCAAGTCAGGATGGTGTGTGACTTGGAAGGGAACTTGGAGGTGGTGGTGGTGTTCCCACGCACCTGCTGCCCTTGTCCTAGGTGGAAGAAGTCGCGGGTTTGGGAGGTGCTGCCGAAGAAGCCTTGGCGAGTTGCTGCAGTGCATCTTGTAGATGGTACACACTGCAGCCACGGTACGCCGGTGGTGGAGGGAGTGAATGTTTAAGGTGGTAGAGGGTGTGCCAATCAAGCAGGATGGTTTGTCCTGGATGGTGTCGAGCTAGGAAAGTGGAGATGAGGTAGCAGATCATTGCTGTTGGTTAATGAGAAGGCTGTAACCTTAGGCATGACAGCAATAATCTGTTAAAAGAACGTGAGCAGGGTTGTCGCTGGCATTTTAGTATAGCATAGTAGTGAATGTCACTTCCTTGGTGAGCATTACCCAGTGTTGTCACTGTCTGGTGACGCTCAGCATTGGGTAACAGGACCCAGGTAGCGGGCATACGTGAAAGAAATGCATTTATACAGAGCCTTTCATATCCTTGGAATATTTCCAAGCACTTTACTAGCAATTAATTACTTTTGAAATGAAATATGTTATGTCGACAAACCCAGCAGAGCATTTGCACACAGCAAGATCCAACAAACTGCAAATTAATGACCAGTTAACCTGATTGTGCTGGCGTTGGTTGAGTGATAAATGTTGTCCAGGAATCCGAGAGAATTCCCTGCTCTTATTTGAATTGTGGACGTTCATTTGAGTCCTTGGTTCCCACTTGGACACAGTTGGGCTCCAAGTAGACACCAAGGACTCACCATTTCCTTGTTGATGTTTCCGGGTGTATTGCAGATATAAAAAGTCTAAGGATATCAATTCTGTTGCTTGTAACTAAAGGCAAGTTTGCAGAGGGAACAGCACCAGAGCGAGACTAGAGGTATGTAGAGCTGCAGTCGGCACCCAGAACAGAGAGCAGGAAGGAGCGAAAGGTTGCAAGATTACTCTCAACTTCTGCTTTTAAGTTCCCCAACTGTCAGCTATGAAAAACCAGGAAGTACGTGTCCGCGCTTTCTCCTGTGCCAAACTATTTAAGTGAGTTGCCTTTAAAGCATATCGGTCACCTGCTTTCTTTCCTGTAGTGGCTCAAAATGCCTGTTGGCTGTGCTGCTGTGTAACTAGAGGAAGTTGACGAGTGAAGGGGAGAAGGTGAGCATCGGAAGGCTTTATACCCGAGCCGAGCCTTTCTAACAGATAGTTGGCTGGCGATTAGGACCGAGGGCTCTGACTGATTTTCATCCCCTGTCCCCCCTAAGTTTAGGGTGCAGAACTTAGTGTTGTTCCCCTGGACCCTGGTTGAGATTGGCTAATTTAATGCCGAGCTGGTATTGATCCTGGAACTTTCCTAGATATGTGACTAGTCACCGTGGCTGGGTCGTGCATCCGCCAATTGAATCTGGGAGTTTTGCCTTTTTCCACAGTGCAGTGTGTGTGAAGTATGCAACTGTTCCAAGGCAATGACTTCATTGCAGGTGGTAATACCACTGCTGACTGGTTTTATTACAGAGGGAGTTTTGTCACCAGTGATGAGCACTGTCTGTATCAAGTCAGTAGCCCGTTGAGAGGCAGTGATGACTAATAAGCCAATAGATTGAGCTCAGGTGGCTTGTCGACATTACCTCAACTGTGCATTGTTCCAGTGCCTGAGAAACCACAGCCTGCTGCTGCTGCTCTGTGCAAAATGTACACACTCAACATTGCCATTTCTCTTTACCTTTTTCTTTCTGATTGGCTCGCGTGATCAATATCCTGATTTTGCACTGAAGTGGTACGGTAGCTCATGATTGAAACTGAGGATACTGGCATTTATTTCACTGCGTGTTACAGGGAATCGGGTAGCTTGTGTAACATGAGAGACTAGGAGGGAGTAGCTGCATTGTTAGTCATCTAATGCCACGGTTCAGGTGACTTCCCTCTTGTTCATGAACGTCATTTGAACCTGCAGATTAGTTTGCAGAATGCTCAAGACATTTTCTGTTGCTCCGAGGCTTTCCTGTAGTTTGTGCGTTGCAGATTACCAAAACAGTTCGCTGTACCTGTGGAAGTGCAGTCATTTAACTTAACTGTCCTTGTTCAGTTTTGCAAAGCAAGGGTGTCCAAGCTTTTGTCTCACTGGGTTGTATCGTGGAGTGTCGGGGCCAGATATAAAGTTTAAATCAGTACAGTACTCCCATTAACTCGCATTGCTTGCTGATGTTAACCCACCCGTGAAAGTCAAACAGGAGAAGTGGAAGCGCAAATACGGAGTTTCCTAGGCTTCGAAGGCAGTGTTGCCAGAGCTCCGGGGCTGAAGATTAGAACCCCTCTGCTGTAACGGGACAAGGAACGTTCTTTCTATTCCTAAGCCCTTGCCTGATAACTATTCTGATGAAAGGCCCCATTTGAAATGGTAGCCTCTGTTTCTCTCTCCTCGATGCTGCCTGGCCTGCTGAGCGCTTCCAGCATTTTCTGTTGTTATTTCAGATTTCCAGCATCCGCAGTATTTTGCTATTGTATTTATTTTTCAGGCCCTGATTGACCCATGTGTTTCCTGAATTTTCTGTTTTTGAACTTTACAAGTTTTCTTTTAGTCTCTACAATTAAATTCTCTCTCTCTCTCTCTCTCTCTCTCTCTCTCTCTCTCTCACTGTGCTGTACACATTAACGTGATTCGCAGTTGATTTGCCGTTGCTGATTGCAGTCCGTCCTTGGAAGCACCAGAGGAAGAAGTTTGTGGTTCGTGTGGTTTGTTCGTGCCTTGCACGGCGAAGTTTCGATCGGTGCCGTCTTTTGATGGTTTAAATAATAAAATGTTGCACCAGATTTTAATGAAGACAAATAATTTGAATCTTTCGAAGGATAATGGGGAAGTGGCCCAATCTCCCTTGCCGCATGCTTTTTAAAACAAATTTATAAAAGTGTGTTGCCTCCTGTGCAGCAGGTGCAGAGTTCCAGTTCGCATTGAAATGCCTGACGGTTTCACATTCATATTTACAGATAAGAAAGTAAGAAACTAGAGCAGGAGTCGGCCATTCGGCCCTTCGAGCCTGTTCCGCCATTCAATAAGATCATAGCTGATCTTCTACCTCATCTCCACTTTCCCGCCCGATCCCCATATCCCTTGATTCCCTTAATATCCAAAAAATCTATTGACCTCTGTTTTGAATATGCTCAACAACTGAGCCTCCACAGCCCTCTAGGGTAGAGAATTCCAAAGATTCACCACCCTGAGTGAAGAAATTTCTCCTCCTCTCAGTCCTAAATGGCTGACCCCTTATTCTGAGACTGTGACCCCTGGTTCTAGACTCCCCAGCCAGGGAAAACATCTACCCTGTCAAGCCCTGTAAGAATTTTATATGTTGCTCATTTCGGCATGATTGTGTCATTTGTATTGATATTGCTAGAACCAGGTGTTTTAATATCGAGATCTTCTCTGGATGTCTAGTTTAATATGTAGAGTATGTAGAGTTTATATCTGGAGAGTTTGCGTTCTAAATCAGCAGTGCAAATTTTGCCATCTGTGTAACACTTGTGGTGTTGGTGCTTCCTCCTGCATGTCTCTTTGGGCTACTTGGGAAGATAGTTACAGGAGCAGGCCATTCAGCCCCTTGAGCAGGTTCACAGAATCACAGAATCCCCACAGTGCAGATAGAGGCCATTTCGGCCCATCGAGCCTGCACCGACACATATCCCACCCTATCCCCGTAACCCCACGTATTTAATCCCCCTAACACTAAGGGTCAATTTATCATAGCCAAATCAACCTAACCCGCACATCTTTGGACTGTGGGAGGAAACCGGAGCACCCGGAGGAAACCCACGCAGACACGGGGAGAATGTGCAAACTCCACACAGACAGTCACCCGGGGCCGGATTCGAACCCGGGTCCCTGGCGCTGTGAGGCAACAGTGCTAACCACTATGCCACCGTTCTGCCATTCTATTAGATCACAGCTGATCTGTACCACAACTCCATTTACCCGCCTTTGATCCATATTCCTTGATACCCTTACCGAACAAAAGTCTATCCAGCTCAGTCTTGAAAGTTTCAGTTGTTCTGGAGGAGCGAGTTCCAGGATGTCCAAGACCCTTTGTGTGGAAAAAGTGCTTCCTGATTTCACTCCTAAATGGCCTGACTCTAATTTTAAGATGGTGCCCTCTTGTTCTGGACTCCCCCGCCAGAGGAAATAGCTTCTCTGTATCGATAAGGGGATATAGACTGGCTGGGTGAGTGGGCGGAGATTTGGCAGATGCAATACAATATTGGAAAATGTGAGGTTATGCACTTTGGCAGGAAAAATCAGAGAGCAAGTTATTATCTTAATGGCGAGAAACTGGAAAGTACTGCAGTACAAAGGGATCTGGGGGTCCTAGTGCAAGAAAATCAACAAGTTAGTATGCAGGTGCAGCAGGTGATCAAGAAGGCCAACGGAATGTTGGCTTTTATTGCTAGGGGGATAGATTATAAAAACAGGGAGGTATTGCTGCAGTTATATAAGGTATTGGTGAGACCGCACCTGGAATACTGCATACAGTTTTGGTGTCCATACTTAAGAAAAGACATACTTGCTCTCGAGGCAGTACAAAGAAGGTTCACTCGGTTAATCCTGGGGATGAGGGGGTGGACATATGAGGAGAGGTTGAGTAGATTGGGACTCTACTCATTGGAGTTCAGAAGAATGAGAGGCGTTCTTATTGAAACATATAAGATTGTGAAGGGGCTTGATCGGGTGGATGCGGTAAGGATGTTCCCAAGGATGGGTGAAACTAGAACTAGGGGGCATAATCTTAGAATAAGGGGCTGCTCTTTCAAAACTGAGATGAGGAGAAACTACTTCACTCAGAGGGTAGTAGGTCTGTGGAATTTGCTGCCCCAGGAAGCTGTGGAAGCTACATCATTAAATAAATTTAAAACAGAAATAGACAGTTTCCTAGAGGTAAAGGGAATTGGGGGTTACGGTGAGCGGGCAGGAAATTGGACATGAGGCTAAGTTCGGATCGGTCAGGGCCCTGTGGGTGGCGGAGCGGGCCCAGGGGCTGAGTGGCCGGGTCCTGCTCCTACTTCTTGTGTTCTTTAGATTTGAGGTTAGGATCAGATCAGCCATGATCTTATTGAATGGCGGAGCAGGCTCGAGGGGCCGATTGGCCTACTCCTGCTCCTATTTCTTATGTTCTTATGACCCCATCAAATCCCTTTTAACATTTTATACACCTCGATTAGATCACCCCTCAGCCGTCAAAACTTAAGGGAATGCAAGCTAATTTCTGCAATCTGTCCTCATGATTTAACCTGTTAGGAATGTAAATTTTGTAATACATTATTGCCTATGTGCCAAGAATGAGATTTTGGAAACGGAGTCAAATGTTTGCCGTTTATTAAAAGTTAAATGTTACATACTCACGGCCAACACCGAGAATACAAAGGATGCTTTGCCACAGGAGATAGACGCATTACAGTCGGGAGAGATCAACCCCAGGTATCTCCCTTCTCCCAACCTCTCTTTACAATTCTGCCATTTTTATATATTTCTAACTACATTAATCTCAAGATCTTGATTAGCCTTGCGTCAGTTTTCTTCACCCATTATCAAGCAATTCGTGGCATTCGAAATATTTATTTCTCTATTTCATAGTCCCAAGATTAACACTAGTGCTTAGTGTTAGCCAGGCATAGAACTTATTATTGTTAGTTACAGTTAACTTGATCTATAATTCAAGTCAGAGACATGGACCATGTACAGCAGGTACCTCAAAGCACTGGAGAGGTACCACCAACGCTGCCTCTGCAAGATCCTACAAATCCATTGGCAGGATAGGCGCACCAACGTCCGTGTTCTCGCTCAGGCCAACATCCCCAGCATCGAAGCTTTGACCACGCTCGATCAGCTCCGATGGATGGGCGACATCGTCCGCATGCCCGATACAAGACTCCCAAAACAAGCGCTCTACTCGGAGCTCCGACACGACAAAAGAGCCCCAGGTGGGCAGAGGAAACGCTTCAAGGACACCCTCAAAGCCGCCTTGGAAAAAGTGCAAAATCCCCACCGACAACTGGGAATCCCTGGCCCAAGACCACACAAAGTGGAGGAGAAGCATCCGGGAAGGCGCCGAACACCTCGAGTCTCTTCGCCGGGAGCAAGCGCAAACAGCAGAAGGAGCGCACGTCAACCCAAGCACCCCACCCACCCACTCCTTCAACCACCGTCTGCCCCACCTGTGACAGAGACTGTAGGTCCCACATTGGACTCATCAGTCACCTGAGAACTCATTTTTAGTGTGGAAGCAAGTCATCCTCGGTTCCGAGGGACTGCCTAAGAAGAAGAAGATCTATAATTGTAAACAATGTGTCACCTTAGCCCAGAAGCAGGCTGCTCACGACCTCTATATGAAAATTGTAGAGTTAACCATTTGCAGAATCCCAGGCTTGGGTTTTCAACCATAGAGGTTAATATAAAAATGGAACTTGATATAAATGAATTCTTTTCGTACAAGATGGATTAATTTACTAACTCTTAAGCTTGATCTCTAGCAAACCTTTTAAGTCCTGATATCATTCTGGTGAATCTGCGATGTACCTCCTCCAAGGCCAACATACCCATCTTGAGGTTTGGTGCCCAAAACTCAATGCAGTACTCCAGGTGGGGCCTGATCAAGGATCTGTACAACTGAAGCTGCACTTCCTCACTTCTGTATTCTAGCCCCCTTGAGATAAAGGCCAACATTCCATTTGCCTTTTTGATTATTTTTTGTACCTGTGAGCTAGAGTTTAGTGATTTGTGTGCCTGGATACTCACTTGTAACAAACCGCTACGAAAAACTGTAAGAAGAATAAAACCGGACAGACCACCCAGCATCGACCTAGGCACCCGATTCAGATACAACAAAAGCACACCCAGCCCAGTCAACCCTGCAAAGTCTTCCTCACTAACAGCTGGGGACTTGTGCCAAAATTGGGAGAGCAGTTCCACAGACTAGTCAAGCAACCGTCATACTCACAGAATCTTTCAGCCAATGTCCCAGACTCCTCCATCACCATCCCTGAGTATGTCCAGTCCCAGCGGCAGGACAGACCCATCAGAGGTGACGGTAAGTGGTGTACCGTCGGGAGGGAGTGGCCCTGGGAGTTCTCAATGACACTCGACCCCAAGTCTCATAGGCAAGGAAACCTGCTGCTGATTGCCATCTACCGCCCTCCCTCAGCTGATGAATCAGTACTCCTCCATGTTGAATGCCACTTGGAAGAAGCCTTGACATCAAAGCAGCCTTTGACCAAGTGTGGCATCAAGGTAGCAAGGGCACAGAATGTATTGAGTGGGGGACTTCAATGTCCATCACAAGAGTGGCTTGGTATCATCACTACTCACCGAGCTGGCTGAATCCTGAAGGACTTAGCTGCCAGACTGGGCTTGCGGCAGGTGCTGAGAGAATGAGGGGAAAAACCTACTTGACCTCGTCCTCACCAACCTACCTGTCGCAGATGCATCTGTGTGGTGGTCACTCCTGCCGTATTGGTAGGGATTACCACTGCACAGTCGATGTGGAAACGAAGTCCCGTCTTCACGCTGAGGACACCCTCCATCGTGTTGTGTGGCACTACCACTGTGCTAAATGGGATAGATTCAGAACAGATCTATTCTCTCATTCCTCACTCTACCATTTCCATCAAGCCAGGGTACCAACCCTGGTTCAATGAGGAGTGTAGAAGAGCATGCCAGGAGCAGCACCAGGCATACCTAAAAATGAGTTACCAACCTGGTGAAACTACAACACAGGAGTACATGCATGCTAAACAGCGGAAGCAGCATGCTATAGACAGAGCTAAGCGATCTCTCAACCAACGGATCAGATCAAAGCTCTTCAGTCCTGTCATATCCAGCCGTGAATGGTGGTGGACAATTAAACAACTAATAGGAGGAGGAGGCTCCGTGAGTATCCCCGAGTATCCCCATCCTCAGTGGTGGCGGAGCCCAGCATGTGAGTGCAAAAGACAAGGCTGAAGTGTGTGCAACCATCTTCAGCCAGAAGTGCCGAGTGGATAATCCGTCTCCGCTTCCTCCTGAGGTCCCCACCATCACAGCAGCCAGTTTTGTCATATGGGCTAGTTGAGGGTGTCTAGGTGCAAATGCTTTTACAATCAAAAAAGGCTACCAGCATCATTTGAAACATTAAATGAGCTGAGGAGTTCTCCCAGTGTCCTGGCTGACATTTGTCGCTCCACCAACATCGCTTAGAAAAAACAGATTATCTGGTCATTGGTGCTGTGTCTCCATATGATACAGCAGTGGCTACTTTCAAAAGTATTTTGTTGGCTGTGATGCACTTCAGAACATGCTGAGGTCATGTAAAGTATCATATAAATACAAGTAAGTTCTTGAAAACTACAGACCCGGACTTCAAAATCATTGATCCCATGTACTGGTTTTCTGTGTATCACCTTGGCTCAGTTGGCAGAAGTCCTGCCTCTAGGTCAGAAGGTTGTGGGTTCAAGCCCCATGCCAAGACTTGGGAGCATATAATCTAGTCTGACACTTGAGGGAGCACTTTATTGTCAGAGGTGTCATCTTTTGGATGAGATGTTAAATTGAAGCCCCGATTAACTCTTCAGGTGGACATGAAACATCCCACGACGGTATTTGAAGACGAGCAGGGAATTTCTGTTGCCTGGGCAACATTCATCCCTCTACCAATACCACCAAAAACAGACTAACTGGTCATTGCTGTTTGAGGGACCTTGCTGTGCAAGACTGGCTATGTGCTTGTCCACATAACAACAATTCCAAAGTAATTCATTGGCTGTAAAGTACCTTGGGATGTTCTGAGGATGTGAAAGGCAAGTTCCTCCTTAATCGAAGGTCATTTCTTGATTTTTTTTCTAGTTACTCTTTGTGTTTTAGTTTCTTAATCCATTTACAAATGATACGAAGAAAGGTCATTTGGGAAGGTATCCATTGCCTGGAACTGTACTCCAGCATCTATCAATGCTTTCAGGAGTGGGGAGGGTAGGGTAGTGTTATCCCAAGATGGAACCACCTTTTTATTATTTTATACATTGAAATGATTGGTTTTCCATGTTGTTTGGTCAAGGTTTGTTGGCAGGAGTGTCACAGCAGGCACCCTTATTCTGAGACTGTGACCCAAGTGATGGACAGTCAGTCAGGTCCTGCTTGTGTAATGACACTTGTCTTTATTCCACCAGTTGATACTGCTGTGATCACTACTACGCCTGCTGTTAATTTGTGGTTACAGTGAGTCGCAGTGTGTTCTGGGAGGAATGACTTCACTGTCAGCTCGTGGTTTTAAACTTTCCAAAGAATCTCGACTCCTCGAAGAAAGATCTTTCTTTCTTGATGATCCAGCATTCGCCAGAAGGTTTCCTGCTGTTACAAGATGTGATGTAGGGGCCCAGCCACACTGAAGTCAGCATTTCTGGAAATGCACTCCCCTGAAGACATTGAGATGGTGTCGTCTTGTTGGTGAAAAGAGTGTCGGGTTGTGAGCGGGATTTCTCCGCAGTGCAGCTGTAATCTTTCAGCCATTCCACTCCTACCTCTGGAACTCTGCTCCAAAACTACTTTGCCCTGCTCCTACCTTCGAAAGCTGCCTCCTCCCTCGCTCCTGTTCCTCGTCCTCCTTATCTTCCTCTTCCTCCTTATCTTCCTCTTCCTCCTCCTGTCCCTCTTCCTCCTCCTCAGGTGGTCTCGCAATCCCTGGTGGCAAGGGCTGGGCCCTCATGATGGCCCAGTTGTGGAGCATGCAGCAGATGATGATGAAATGGGACACCCGCTCAGCCGAGTACTGGAGGGCTCCTCCCGTGCAGTCAAGGCAGTAGCACCGTTGCTTGAGCCCCCCGATGATCTGCTCAATGATGTTCCTGGTGGCAGCATGGCTCTCATTATGAGTGCTGGGCAGGAGTGTTCGTGTAGAGGAGGGGAGTCAGAGTTATACAGCACAGAAAGAGGTCCTTCGGCCCATCGTGTCCGCGCCGGCCATCAAGCCCTGTCTATTCTAATCCCATTTTCCAGCACTTGGTCCGTAGCCTTGTATGCTATGGTGTTTCAAGTGCTCATCTAAATGCTTCTTGAATGTTGTGAGGGTTCCTGTCTCTACCACCCTTTCAGGCAGTGAGTTCCAGATTCCAACCACCCTCTGGGTGAAAAAGTTTCCCCTCAAATCCCCTCTAAACCTCCTGCCCCTTACCTTGAAACTATGCCCCCTGGTTATTGACCCCTCTACTAAGGGGAAAAGTTCCTTTCTATCGGTTCCGAGGGACTGCCTAAGAAAATGACGACTGCATGACACCTGTGCTAATAAAGACGTATCCCAAAGCATTGGTCTCGAATGCCTGCTGGCTATTCTGAGTGTAGTTGACGGATTTACATATTTAAAAAATCTATAAAAGTCACCAGCCTTATCGATTCCTCCACATTTACTGGAGGTTGCTGCAGCGGAATGGGGCCTGGGTGTTGGGGGCTGCTGACATCAGCACAGGCCTTTCACAATGTTAGAGCTGTTAAACTCTACTGCAATCCCAGAGGGAACTTTATTATTGCCCATCCCTCGTTGCCCCGAGAAGGTGGTGGTGGGTTGCCTTCTTGATCCGCTGCAGTCCTTGTGATGCTGTTGGGCAGGGAATTTCAGGATATTAACCCAGCAGCAGCAAAGGAAAAGCGATTCCATGCCTAAGGCAGGATGATGTGACTTTGCGGCGAGACTTGGGAGTTGGTGTTCCCATGGCGTTGCTGCTCTTGTCCTTGGTGTTCGAGGTCGTGGAGAGGGATGTGGTATCAAAGTTACCTTGGTGAGTTGCTGCAATGTATCCTGTAGATCGGACAGCCACAGTGCTGGAAGGGGGCAGGTATTGAATTCAAGGGCACGGACACCCGTCAAGCAAACTGCTCAGTCCTGGATGGTGTCGAGCTTCTTGAGTGTTGTCGCTCCACCCCCTCCAGGCTAGTGGTGAGTGTTTCATTGCACTCTTGACTTGAGGTTTTCGGGAGTGCGATGGAATATTCACCAGGTGTGCCAGTGATATTTTCATATTGTGTCCATTTAAACCGTGGAAAAACAGCAAACGCTGCGATCGAAGTACTGCCGCTTACTGATTTGTCAGTGGTGGGAGAAGTGATCTGAGGTGACAAATTGAAGAGGATCGCCCAAACAGCATATTGACAGGTTAAAGAGTATTGGGCTGTACGTTTTCCCCTTATCCCCAGAGTGTACAACAGCCAGAAATGACGCATTTTGATTGAAATATTTTGTTTGCTATCGACTTGAAGTTTTTCTTTTTTTTTAATTGGAACTTAAAAAAAAAAATTTCTTACCCATATTAAAGGAAAGTTTGTTGCTGTGAATATACTCTTGATGTCTGTTTTTAATGTGCGCGTTGATAGATGAGACATTGAGCCAAAACCAAAACAAGGGCCCATAAATATAAAATCCAATGGGGAATTCAGCAGAAACTTCTTTTCCCAGAGAGTGGTGAGAATGTGGAGCTGGTTACCACAGGGAGTGGTTGAGGCGAACAGCATAGTTGCATTTAAGGGGAAACTAGATGAGTACATGAGGGAGAAGGGAATAGAAGGTTATGCTGGAAGGGTGGGAGGAGGCTGGTGTGGAGCATAAACACCGGCATCGAGCAGTTGGGCTGAATGGCCTGTTTCTGTTCATTCTGTGTAATACAGACCACGAAGGCTCCTGGTTCAGTCAGTACTTTATGCAGGGCTGATTCAGCAGATGCAGCAGTAGGGCCGCTGCAGTTTACCTCAGTACCCAACAGGCTCCGGATATGATCGCTGCTCCTTATTGCTGTCCAGTGATCCCCTACTGGAAAGCGCATGTGTGTGGATACTAGCTGAGGATTAGGATTGTACTTAACTGTGATGCCTCCAATAGTCAAATACCTTGTCTGGGTTTACACATGAAAGATGACCATTTGGCCAGAGGGCAACCATTGGCTTTGGAGCCAAAGCTCTGGAGCGAACACTTTCATGAGAGAATGGGGGCGAGGGGGCAAAATAAAAGGTGAAGGAATCATAACCTTGTAAAAGACATCTCAAATTCCTAAGATGGTGGTTGTCTTTCTGATGCCTGGATCCTATTTGCAACCGTGAACTGCCTGTACCTTTCTCTCCGTGTCACCAATAACTCCCCAGACAAGGGGGCCATTAGGCTGCTCGCTTTCCCTCTCCCCATCCCAAGCCCACCCTCCCATCCTCTTCCAGTGCTGAGAACTGCCCAGGGTGACATGTCCTCTTATGAATGGAGAAATTCTCGCTGCTCTTTCACTGTTGTGTAACGTGTTGAAGTATGAATCCATTGCGCCGTCTTATTACCCCTGAATTCACAACTTCTAATTTCTTTCCCCCCTTCCCCAGGTATTGCGCTGGCTAGAATTGATGAGCCGTACCATAGGTCATTGGACCCCATTTTACTGCACCTAGTCTCAATCCACTCTCTTGCTTGCTCCCCGCACCCCCTCTCACCAGTACCATCAAAAAAACAGATTATCTGGTCATTGATCTCATTATTTTGTTTGAGGGACCTTTCTCTGTGCAAATTGCCGACATAACAAGAGTGACATTGTAAAGAATTTTGGGATGTCCTAATAATGTGATAAGTTGCTATATAAATGTAGGCTTGCTTTTTCCTTCAGACCAACTATCTAATTCCCTTTTTGAAAGATCTTTTGGACTCTGCTTCTACAGCAGTTTGTGACCGGGAATTCCAGAAAGATTTCCCCCCACCCACAACCTCCCCTTTAATTCTTTTGTTTTCATTTGATCTTAGCGCAAGGACGGAGTTGATGAAGTGGTGGTTGGCGAATAGGATTTATCTTGTGCCCTGTTCCGGATGGCTGCGCCCGAGACCAATGATTCAAACTGCTACCCTCTAACCGGGGTAGGATGGGCCTCGAACCAGCACACGTGTCCGAAGGAATATCAACTGGTACGTCGGTTTGTTTGGCTATATTACAGTAATCCTCGGAGTTCTCATTTCCCCTGGCACTTTTTGGAAGGAGCGGATAGGAAAAGTTATCTGAGCCCTTGTAAATTAAATGCTAATCTGGATTGGAATTCAAATTTGGCGTCATCACTGGGATTTCAATGAAGTGTAATAATGAATGTGTGGGATTTTCATAATGTGTCCACTTGAACTGTGCAGCAGTACCCGCTTATCGTCGCTCTCGGCTCTGAGTCAGAACGTTGTGGGACTTGAGCATATAATCTGTACTGATTGCTATACTGAGGGAGTGCTGCATTATCAGAGGTGCCATCCTTTGGGATGCGACGTTAAAGCGAGACTCCATCTGCGTATTCTAATGATTTAATTGGGTGTTAAAAAGTGTGGGTAAATATGATTAGAACTATTTGCTCACGGGGATAAACAGCAACATATTTCCGTGTTATAACTTTTGTGTATTCCGAAGAAGATTGAGGGAGTTCTCCCAGTGTCTGGTCCAACATTCTCCCAAAATTCTGTGGAAAGGAAAATTATAGATTAGTTAGCTTTAATTCAGTTTTTTTTTCCCCCATTCTCATATTGTGATAATCACTGACAATTGCCCATCTCTAGTTGCCCTTGAGAAATAGTGGTAGACTGCCTTCTTGAACCGCTGCAGTCCGTGTGGTGAAGGTACTCCCACAGTGCTGTTAGGTAAGGAATTTCAGGATTTTTGACCCAGCGCTGTATGTCCAAGTTAGGATGGTGTTTGACTTGAAGGTGATGGTGTTCCCATGCACCTGCTGCCCTTGTCTTCTAGGTGGTGGAGGTCGAGAGTTTGGGAGGTGCTGCTGAAGAAGCCTTGATGACTTGCAGCACATAGACGAGGGAACTAGATGTAATATCTCTAAGTTTGCAGATGACACAAAGCTGGGTGGGCGTGTGTGCTGTGAGGAGGATGCAGAGAAACTCCAGTATGATTTGGACAGGTTGCGTGATTGGGCAGATGCAGTATAATGTGGATAAATGCGAGGTTATCCACTTTGGTGGCAAAAACAGGAAGACAGATTATTATCTGAACGGCAATAGATTGGGAAAAGGGGAAGTGCAACGAGATCTGGGAGTCCTTGTGCACTAGTCGCTGAAGGTAAGCATGCAGGTGCAGCAGTCGGTTAAGAAGGCAAATGGTATGTTGGCCTTCATAGCGAGAGGATTCGAGTACAGGAGCAAGGATGTCTTGCTGCAGTTGTACAAGTGAGACCACACCTTGAGTATTGTGTGCAGTTTTGGTCGCCTTATCTGAGGAAGGATGTTCTTGCCATGGAGGGAGTGCAGCGAAGATTTACCAGGCTGATACCTGGGATGGCAGGAATGACGTATGAAGAGAGATTGGGTCAATTAGGCTTATACTCGCTGGAGTTTAGAAGAATGAGAGGGGATCTCATTGAAACTTATAAAATTCTAACAGGACTAGACAGACTAGATGCAGGAAGGATGTTCCCGATGGTCGGGGAGTCCAGAACCAGAGGTCACAGTCTAAAGATAAGGGGTAAGCCATTTAGGACTGAGAGGAGGAGGAATTTCTTCACCCAGAGAGTGGTGAACCTGTGGAATTCTCTACCACACAAGGCAGTTGAGGCCAATTCATTAAATATATTCAAGAAGGAGATAGATATATTTCTTAAGGCTAAAGGGATCAAGGGATATGGGGAGAAAGCAGGGACAGGGTACTGAATTTGGATGATCAGCCATGATCTCATTAAATGGCGGAGCAGGCTCGAGGGGCCGAATGGCCTACTCCTGCTCCTATCTTCTATGCTTCTATCCTGTAGATAGCGCACACTGCAGCCACGGTGCGGCTATGATGGAGGGAATGGTTGTTTAAGCTGGTGGATGGGGTGCCGATCAAGTGGACTGCCTTGTCCTGGATGGCGTTGAGCGTTGTAACTGCAGCCATCCAGGAAAGTGGAGAGTTTTCCATCGCACTCCTGATTTGTGCTTTTGTAGGAGGCGGAAAGGCTTTGACGACCACCAGACATCCCAAAGCGCTTTACAGCCAATGAAGTACTTTTGAAGTGTTCACTGTTGTAATGTGGGAAACGTGGCAGCCAGTTTGCACACAGCAAGCTCCCACAAACAGCAATGTGATAATGACCAGATAATCTGGGGTTTATTTTATGTTGATTGAGGGATAATTATTGGCCAGGAGTCAAAGGAACTGGAAAGATGTGGTGAGTGGTGTACCACAAGAGAGCCAAGCTGTGAGACCGTACCCCAGTGTGAATCACTGCTTTAAGGAGGGGAGGAGGAGTAAACCGAGCAAATTCAAGGGGGAGGAAGAAAAGGCAACAAAACTTAAGATACACGTAAACTAGTTTGTTTACCATTCTTTAAATTCAAACACTTTGGTCATGAAATCGCTGTTGCTGATTTCTGTATTCCATCGTGTGAGCTGAAAGGTAACATTTCCAGCATATCCAGCGGGATTCTTTCTTGTGATTTCCTTTTGTATCACTTGCTCCAAATTATGCGAACTGTTAGACATTGAACTACCTCTCTACCTATCTAAGGATAACGGGTAAGCCATTTAGGACAGAAATGAGGAAGAATTTCTTCGCCCAGAGAGTGGTGAACCTGTGGAATTCTCTACCACAGAAGGTAGTTGAGGCCAAGTCATTAAATATATTCAAGAATGAGTTAGATATATTTCATAAAGCTAAAGGTATCAAGGGATATGGGGAGAAGGCAGGTACAGGGTACTGAGTTTGGATGATCAGCCATGATCTCATCGAATGGTGGAGCAGGCTCGAGGAGCCGAATGGCCTACTCCTGCTCCTTTCTTCTATGTTTCTATGTTTCCTGTTGATCTGTCTGTCCTCTTTGTAATTCTAGGTCACTGCAACTGCCGACGGGTCCTCTGCAAACTTTGCAAAGGGCTTTAGCCAGAAATCCGGCTGTTACCTGTGTGTCAGCTCCTTGCTGATTCAAGAGGTAGGTTTATAAACACTCCCACAGCCTGTCAGCGGGCCCTGGTACAGAACAAGGGGGCGCTACATTTCATAAGATCGTAAATGTTGCAAGAGTTGAATTGAGTTCAAATTGAGTTTGGGAACCTTTATAGATGGGCGTCTTCCCATTCCAGTCTCATTTATCTTGCGCTCCTCCCGCCCCCTCCCACCCCCATATTACAAAACTTGAGACTCTTTGTTGCGGCAACAGTGACTGTAAAAGAACAGGGATCCTAAAAACTGAGATACACCGACCAATGACGGGCTGAGTTAACCGATCTCCGCTGGGGTCACGGTGACGGTCCCACATCGGCCTCTGTGTTCCCAGGCTCTGGAAAGGGGAAATCTGTCTGGATTCCCGTTTTTCTGATCTCTGTTCAGTGATCCTTGCTGGAAAGTATATTACTGTGTCTTGGCGGATTCCAGACAGCTTTGGGGTTGCCTGCAACGTACCTGCAGTTGGATATCCCACTGGTCATGCACGAGGAAGGGTGGCGGGGCGGGAGGTAAGGTATTGGAAGATTGGCATGAAGCCAGCACCTTCAGGGGAGAAAATGTGAAGGAAAGATCACAATAAAATGGCACCAGTGGAGGCCTCAAAACTCCACCTGAATATATAAATGAGATTAACTCTGCCAATCCCGTGGGGTATGATAGAGACTTGTCTGTAACTCATGGTTAAGGTGCCCAGGATGTCCATAAATCATCAGATTTCGCAATGCCATCTGGTCTTGGAGAGGACATGATGATTTAATGCTGATGCCGTGCTCTGTTTGCAGAATCCTCAGGGGGACATTGTGGCAGATATCCAGTTGCTTCCTGATAAAAGCCCTCTACCGTCAGGTTATACTTTCATTGCTGAATTCCTGGATTCAAGTGAGTATTTCTGGTTACAGTCATAAGGTTGTTGCAGTGTGGGACTGTCGTGGATCTCTGAGCCTCTATTGATTAAAGTAAAGGGATTGAGTGTTTAAATTCACTGGTTCTAATGATTCAGAACTCTGCCTTCCTCCAATTCTGGCTTCTTGTGCATCGCCGACTTCCTTCGCCCCACCACTGACGGCCGTGCCTTCAGCCATCTCGGCCCTATGCTCTGGAATTCCCTCTCCACTTCCCTTTCCTCTTTAAGACACTGTTAAAGCCTACCTCTTAGACCAAGCTTTCGGTCACTTGTTCAAATGCCTCCTTCGGCTTGGTGTCACATTTTGTCGTCTTACGATTGTACCGTATCCTGCAACTTGCCGTGAGCAGTAGTGTGGGTGATCCACTAGTGTGGGGTTATCCAAGCTTTCTGTGTCTGTGGGTCACTCAGACCCATGTATCTCGTGTATCTTGGTGCCTTGACCCCATATATCACGTATCTTGGTGCCTTGACCCCATATATCACGTATCTTGGTGCCTTGACCCCATTTATCACGTATCTTGGTGCCTTGACCCCATATATCTCCAGCTGCAGATGCTAACTGATCGAAGTGTTCCGATTTAGGATTTATGAGGCAAGTGGGCGAAAATATAACTGTTTCCAAATCTCCAGGAGGAATAATAAATGTAAATGGGCCTCTGCTGCCTGGGTCTCGTGGGCTGGAGTGTCGCGGCTCGAGGACTGTGTGTGGTCCTTGGCTCAGACACTGTCGCTCTATATTCTCAGCTTGGTGCGTTAAGTATATAAAATTAGCTGAAAGTATCTGTCTCTAACTTAATGCCTGGATACGATATAATGGTGAGGTGAAGTTTTATCTCCTGCTGTATTTTGTTTAAACCAATACGTGGCATTTTCCACAAAATAATTCAGTTTCTGACCAGTGCCCTCTTTTACAAGGAGGGCATCAGTAAAGCAACTGGCTCGCAACAAACTAAAAGTGCGGGCGAGTTTAGAATATTAATCCTATTCTGACAGTCAACCGGTGTGTCCAGTGGTGCCCCCCCACCTCCCCCTTCCCTGGTCACAAACCGTTTGGCGAACTGGTGGGCACAGCGTGATCCCACTCCAGGGTCACCCGGGCACGTACGAGACCCCCGAAGAGGGCTGAATTATTCAGAGTACCCTCGCGTTCTCCTCATCGATTTTGTGCATCCCGCACCCGTGAATGGCGACCCAGGAGCAGACCGAACAGGAGATCCTCCAGCCTGCTCTCCCTCCCCCCCCCCCCCCCCCCCCCCCCCCCAGGAGCAGACCGAACAGGAGATCCTCCACCCTCCCCCCAGGAGCAGACCGAACAGGAGATCCTCCAGCCTGCTCTCCCCCCCCCCCCCCAGGAGCAGACCGAACAGGAGATCCTCCACCCTCCCCCCCCCCCCCCCCCCCCCCCCCCCCCCGCCCCCAGGAGCAGACCGAACAGGAGATCCTCCAGCCTGCCGCCCCCCAGGTGACCAAAGGTGAGGAGCATCGGCGAGAAGTGCAACCAGAACCTTCGGAGCAGCCCCTTCAGGCGCTCAAACAGAGGCTGCAACCTCTGGCACTGCACAGAGACGTGAAGGGTCGTTTCGTCCACTCCACAGAACAGGCATGTGGTTGGAGTATGATCAGGTGCCTCCGGAATCGTGCCGTGCAACACTGTCTAGCCCAGGTCCCTAATTGTGTCAGGATGGATTCCTGCTCACCGCTGGGTCCCCCCACCACCCCGCCAATTTGCAAATTGCGTAACAATTCCCCATTTCTTTCCCCAGAGGTCACAGTGTCTAAAAAGAAACGACTGTGTATTAAGAGGATCCCATTCAGTGAGGCGGATACTGCTGTTTTTGATGTCAAACTGACTGGGAAAAGCAAGCAGATTGTGCCTTCGTACACGTGCATAGGGTAAGTAATGCCCACCGTCCTTATTGATACCACACGTTCCAAGCAAGAGGAGACATTGGGGCGGTTGAAGTACATTTTCACGCGTGTGTAGAGCGCAGGTTTGTGCCTACGGTTTATTTATTGCCTTTAGATTGATCAGAAAGACAGAACCAGCCCACAGTGTGTACAGAAGCTGCTGTTTAGCCTCACATTTACAGCACCAGTGTTACAACCCAGCACACAAGTGTTCAAGATAATCGCACATACAGCTTGCATCCCCACCCTTCAAGAAACCCAGGAGATGAAAGGGGGTGGGGGGTGGAATAATGAGTGCTGCACGAGCATGCTGGGGGCGGGATCTCGGCCAACCATGCCCGTTCCTCAACGTGGAGAAATACTTGTGATTCATTTTAATGAACTAGACACTGGTATCGCTCACTTTTAAAGTAAGTAGAGAACAGAAGAGCTTGCTGCGCTGAGATGCTTTTGTGAATTCATTTCAGATTCTGATGTTTACAGTTCCCTGGCGTCATTTTCTGTTTGATTTGCCTCAGGAAGCATGTTTAAACAAATACCAGCAGTTTGCTACCTAACTCAGACAAAGGATCTGATTGTTGACTATAAACTGTCACCCATGGTCTAATTTTCATAACCTGGCTTAAAAGGGCTCTAGGTAGTTTAGGGACCTTTTGTCATTCTATGCACTTTTATCAGGCGAGTATAATTATAATGGCCCAGAAATTGATCTCGCTTCCCCGCGATGTCTCACCTCGCTTGTGCTTTTTCAGATCCAGCTCGCACGAACTTGATGTTCCAGACATCAGCTGTGCTGGGCTTGCGTATCCCAGCGGCGTAGTGAATTCGTGCGAGCTGTGAGATCACGTGACTCAGTTAGAGCCAATGGCAGCACACCATCTTCCATTCATAAGTCTCACAGCATGGCTGTGAAATCTATGAATCTTACACCCCCCCAAAATAACAGCTAAACCTCAATTAAATTTTAAAAAAAAACCATTACATTAATAAAATAAGTATAGTTAATTAAATTAACCATTTTAAATAAAAAATTAAATTTTTGAAAAAATTTAAAATCTTTTAAAAAGTTTTAAAAATAAACTTACCTGTCTTTAAAGTCTCTAAAAAAGATATACCTGTAAAAAAAAAAAATTCAAAAAAATACTTAATTCACTACTTACCTTCTTAAAAGCGGGTCTTACTCCTCCTTTTTACATTTCCAAAATCTTCAGTACTTACCTGCGCGTCCAAAGCATGAAGTGCACAGCGTGCGCGCAGCCTGTAGCGCGCACGCGATGCACCCAGGACCCGCCCCCTTTTCTGAAGAGCAATTGCCGGTTTTCAGCGCATGCGCAGGGCATGCAGAAAACCAGCAATTGGAGTGGGAATACGCGAGAGTACGCAGTGCGTACTCTCGCGTCGCGGGATCAATTTTCGGCCCATTATGCATGCCCGTCTGCTTATTGTATGTCTGTATTTATCGTGTGTCTGCATATTTACCCTGTAAGCATCTGTTTCTATTTCTCATGCATGTCTTGTCTATATGTGTCTGTTTAGCCTGCGCGCGTTTACTGTGTATGCGTGCGTATTTAGTGTGCGCGTGTGTTTACTGTGCGTGTATGTATATTTATTAGTTATTGGGTTCTTTATTGCAGAGAGCTGAGTGGTTTTGTCATCTGGTGTAAAAAGGGGAGAGTGGAAAAGCCGAAACCACTGCCCAAGCCAAGAAGCATTGGTGTTGATGTGAGCAGCCTGTCGCTGGAGAATGAGAGCTCAAGGTGCTTATCTCAAGGGTAAATGCGTTTCACAGAGAACGTGGCTACTTTTGGCTTTGAATTTTGATGCAAATTAGCAGATGGACGGAAGATAAAGTGGAGCAGTTTTATGTTCTGATCTCTGACACTGCTGGATCCTTTTTGCAAAACCCCATCTGTTTTGTATAACATTTAAATTCAGCTTTTTGAATGTAATAAAAGCTTTTAAACTTCAGAAAGATTTATGCTGCAGAAAGATCAATTTCAGACCCAGCACTGCAGTGTGCCGCAGGACTGAGTTGTGCGATGTGTGTCTCACTGGTATAAAGCGTGTGAGAGTATTGTGATTTAAGTTTTTAAAAATGCATTTGAATATCTCTCATTTGTTGCAGCAAAAGGCCAGAACTTGACGTACTTCCAGCCCGACTCAGCAAGAGGCGCTCGAACCTGGAGCCCAAAGATGCCGTATACAGCACGGAGAATATCTACGGGATCTCGGGTAAGGGTGGAAACCCAGCTGACCCATCAAACCTACTGACGCTCAACCCCGCTCCTTCCCCTGCTTGTAAGCCCCTGAATGAGGGGGACAGAGCGCTTTTACGCCTGATGATTTTTTCCCCCCTATTCAGTTAAAAACCAAAGCATCGAAATAATAAGTAAAATCAAGCTTGTTGGCATCATCTGTCTGGTGTGCGAGAGCCAATAGAACTCACCGCCAGTGTTCCCCCTAATTTTGTTTGGCCCATTCAAAATACCGTGTGCAAGTGGTTTTTGTAATGAAAAGCCGGCTGCGCGGGTTCCCTGGAGCTCTGCCCGGCCGCACAGCTTACAGGGAACATTGCTCACCACACTAAAACAGTACGGTAACCTTGTACAAAACAGTTCCTCTGTACTGCTCTTTGTTCATCCCCCCCCCTACCGACCAATGATGTACTTTTAACCGCACTTAATTCCCCCGAGTGTTAAACAGCTCAAAATGCTCTCTCCAGACACAGTCAATGCTTGGAAAGACTGAATCTATTCCACACAGGACATGGAATGATAATTTCATATGCCCACCATTATACTTCACTGAAATCCACTACCCATCACTGTTGGACATGAGAGTCCATTCAGACATCCATCCCAGTTTTCAGGGCTTAACTATTGGATTTAATGTGCTGGCAGCGTCCAGTAGCAAACATTGGTACTGCGACAGTCTTTAGTTTAGTTGACGGCTGTTCCAATTTAAATGGCGTTGGTCCTTTTCCTGGAAGCGCGACTAACACTGGGCATAGGCCTCGATGTAAGCGTGCTAGGATTGAGAGGCGAGACTGTCCTTCAAACATTCTGCTCACTCCGGAACCCAAATGGAAGCTCATTAAAGGGACATTGAAATTCTACTAATTGGGATTTGGCAGTAACATTGTGTGTGAGTGTGTGTGGTTGTACTCGGCAGCTGTCTGTGTTAACGCAAATTTTACAAATTATAATTGTACCCTTCGTCTTGTATAACTCCTTCATTCTGTCTCCACATTTCCTAGCCTTGTACAACAGTAGCCATTCCTTTGTTAAGTAAAAGTCCATTTTATATAGCCTCCCATAACGGTCACAATCCCTGTGGGAAGCTTAGAGTTCCACAGTACTTGCAATGACCATGAATCTTGCTGCTCCACATAACACTGCCCCGCGGCCCATCTCCCCCTGGCCAGGGTTACACCCCACCCGGACCCCTCTCCAGGTAACGCCAGACTTGCCCACGCCCACGCCCACCCCCACCTAGCCACGCCCTCACCTGGACCCCCCCCCCCAACCCGGCCTCACCTGGACCCCCCCCAACCCGGCCACGCCCTCACCTGGACCCACAGCACCTGGTCATGCCCCCACCCGGGTGTGAGCTGCTGCCATTCATTCAGACTATTTTGTAAATAGATGGAGTGTGAAAGTGTGTAGCTCACAGTTGATAACCGTGACTCCCCTGCCCTCGTAGCTCAGTTTGTAACCGCGCTGATTCGTGCTGAACTGAAACGTGCAACAGAAAATGGCTGGCTGGTTTTTTGACCATATTTGAGTTGGCAGACCTCGGCCAGAGTGACGCCACAGAGCTCAGAGTTTCAGCTGCGAGTTCCGGAGTTCGGGAGGGGAAAGCTCCCCAGGATATTCAACCTGCTGGATATTGGGGTGGGGTCAAAAACGGGCTTGGCAATGATGCAGCTCATAGTCAACGAGCCTATTGGCTTTCATGGGTGGGCTTGTATTTGGGTGAGGCGGCAGAGGGTGGCCGATGCCAGTGGAGCCGTAACACGAGCAGGAGTTGGTCAGGGGCAGATGGTATTGTAGTTTTGAAAGGATTAACTAGCTGCAATTAGTCAGAATAATGAACCTGTTCACGACTTTCCTTGTCTTTTGTTTCTCGGTTTGGCAGCTATGGACGGTGTCCCGTTTGTGCTACACCCCAGGTTCGAAAGCACCATGAATGTAAGTACAGCCAAAGCTTCTCAGTCGCCACTCTCTCAACTTCAAGTGCGGCTGCAGTGATTCAAATTCTGCCTTTCCTCCAGTCATTTTTTGAGTATATTAGAAAGAGCTCGGTTTAATTTCCACGCTCTTTACTGTCTACTGGGGAATCTGCCTGTCCAGTAATTATAGAGCTCAAAGACCAGACGAAGAAGTTAGTTTGCTATGTTTTTATTCTGTCATTTGTGACTATTTAATTTTTTTGAAGACAACCAATTCTTAGCAGCCCTTTGTAGGATGGGTGAGGGGTGGCTGCTCCATGTATCTCAGTGGGTCGATGCGCTATGATGTACTCGGCCTTTGCAGACCAGAAAGGCACCAAGTTCGATCCCTGTCCCGGGACCCCCTGTTACTGAACGCTGTCCCGGGACCCCCTGTTACTGATCACTGTCCCGGGACCCCAGTCTGCGGAGTTTGGGAGACACTAGCTGTGGGACATTGATGAAATGTAGCAACTCCTTCAAAATTCGGGTTTTGTTGTATTGTCGACTGACCTTTGAACTTCCATCAGTGCGTGGCATAAGCTGGTTCTCGGCACATTGTTGTGATCTGCAGCTTGGGGTGGGGAGTGAGTACCAAACTCTCGTGCTCCCTGCAAAGCCCTGCCACAGTTGGAGGAGTCTTTGGGCTGGCTCACATCACACCCACTCCCATAGAGGCAGCAGGGAGGGGACTGTCTGATCGGAGGGTAATAATGGAGCGTGGAGTAAAACCTCTGCCGTTGAGGCCGGATTGGTTTAGCATTCACCTGACCGCAACAAGACGGGCAGAGGCCAAACTGGGAACTCCAGTACAGTGCAGTCGTTATCACCGTATTGAATTGTAAAATGTTACGACTGGTTGTGTTGTATTGCAATGGGACAGAGTGCTGTAACTCACTGTTGGTGTCTTCTCACAGGTACCCAGTGCTAACATTACGGATCTCCAAATTAAAAGCCACGCTGAGATAGAAAATGAGGTAATTTGAAATGTCGGCACATGCTTGTTATTTGAAAGTACTTGCTATGCAGATAAATAGTGTGTCACCATTCGCATTTTGTGTTACATGGTGTACTCGCTTCCTGTCCACCTGACACACATGTCGATTAAAAGTGGAACTCCAGCTTCTGTTCAGTACCTCGCCGTTCAGGCGTTGACTTCCCGGCACGAATTCATTTTTGCCATTTCATCTGCGCAAAGGAAACCAGGTTCCAAGTTTTCTCGAGGGCAGCTGTGAAATGATTACCTGCCTTTTGTCAGTGGATACTGTTAGTGTCACAGTGCTGAACAAAGGACAGGAGCAAGCCCTGCATCTAAATAGAGCTCGTTACATTCGAGTTGGTAACATCTTCAATCGCCTCAGTCTTATTCTCTGCAATTCCCTCCCTTAATCTTTCCAGCTCTCTCTCCACCTCTAAGAACGATGCATTTAAGGGGAAGCTGGAGAAAGGAATAGAAGGATATGCTGATAGGATGCGATGGAGAGGGGTGAGGGAAAGTTCGAGTGGAGCATAACCACCAGCATGGACCAGTTTCTGTGTTGTAAAATTCTATGAACCATCTGTACTACGAAGCTTTTGGTTACCCTGCCTAATCCCTCTCAGGCCCTGGGTTGGTATCCATTTCCTCAGGCCCATTTGTGAAGCACCTTGAAGTGTTTGTTTAAGTTAAATAAATTATCTAAATGTATGTTGTTACTCGTGAGGGGCGGGGACAGTTGTTGTGAAATGATGCTGGAGCACAGAGCAGTCCCACTTGTCATGGGCCACCGCACCAAGCTATCCTAGGGCAGTACGCTAGGTAACCCAGGCTGGCATTCAGGTTTTGTGTGATGGCTTTATGCAAAATACCTCTGAGTCACCGAGCACAAACGAGTTGGCTGCAGATACTAATTGTAAACTCCTTAAAGCCGTCGATGACTCTAAAATAGGCAGAGCAGTCGGGACAAAAGTTTCGATGTGTAGGAAAACACGGCAGTGAGTATTTAACAAGAACTGATAACAGTGACACAAGTTAGCAGCTGTAACGATGCCTTGCCTTCCACCTCGGTCTCCCTCCACAGATCTTTGTGTTTTACCTTGTGTACAGAGCATTGCCCTCCCATTCCTCAAGGGTAAAGGAGTCACAATTCCACCTCCCCCACCATTATTCTACACTTTCTATATATTTCAACTTAATCTTTCTGACATCCACCTTCTTGAGCCTCTTTTTACTTTAAAAAAAATTCATTCTGGGGATGTGGGCTATCGCTAATGAGGCTGGCATTTATTGCCCATCCCTGGTTGCTCTGAGAAGCTGGTGATGTAACTGAGTGGCTTCTAACACAACTGGAGTCACAGGCCAGATTGGGTAAGGATTATAGTCACTGATACCAGCTTTTTATTTCTAGATTTATTTTTTTTAAACTGATTTCATATTCTGAAACTGCCCTGGTGGGATTTAAACTCTCATTCTCTGGATTATTAGTTCAGGCCTCTGGGTTACTGGCCCAGTAACCGAACCACTACACTACCGTACCCTGCACAGCGGCCTTTTATTTTAGGGAACAATGTTCAACCAGATGTTTATACCATTTAAACTGCTTCATGGAATATCACTTCAGGGAACCTCCCCGATCAGAGCCTACATCATTGAAAGTAAAAGAGCTTGTGTTTCTGTCGTCGCTTATCCGAAACTCTCGCAAAAGCTTCACCGAGTGAATGGCTTTGAAGTGCAGTCACTATTATGTGGACAACCAAAGTGTTTTGGCACATAGCAAGATCCCACAAACCGCAGCACGGTGAACATTCAGTTAATCCCTTCTGGTGGTTTAGGGCGGAATGTTGGCCAGGACTCGGAGAACACCCTGCTCTTCAAATAATGCCACAGGATCTCAGATTCAGCAAAGCGAGCATGTCTTAGAAGTTGTAACTTTTTCCTGAATGAAACCCCTCACAGCTGCACTCTCAGTGAGATAGTTGTTATGGTCTCAGATTTTAAACACACAATGTGCTTGGCCATAGCAAGAAAGAAAAGAAAAGACTTGCATTTCACAACCACCGGATGTCCCAAAGCGCTTTACAGTCAATGAAGTACTTTTTGAAGTGTAGCCTCTGTTGTAATGTAGAAGCAGGCAAAATAAATCCCGTCTGACTAGCAGCGACCAACGTTCCCTCTAAGCTGCGCGGCTGCTGGTCCCACACGGCCCGGGACCGGCTTTTCCAATGTGGACGTTGAATGGGCCACGCAGCCCGTTAAAGAGACCGCGCACCCAGATTTAAAATCAGGGGGAACATTGGCAGAGACTGAGTATTGTCACCTGAGTCAGAAGGTCACAGGTTTCAGGCCCCACTCTAAAAGTTGAGCACATGATCTAGCTGGGACACTCCATTGCAGTACTGAGGGAGAGCAGCACTGTCTGAGGCGCCGTCTTTCAGGAGGCACGTTAAATCGGGTGAATGTAAAAGATCCCATGACTCACTTCCAAAGTAGAGCAGGGGAGTTCTCCCCGGTGTCCTGACCAATATTTCTCCCTCAACCAACATCACTAAAATAGTGTAACTGGCCATTAATCTCATTGCTGTTTGTAAAATGGCTGCTGTGCCTTCCCACAGAACAACGACAGTGACTATGCATCAACTGTATTTGCATAAAAATTTTACATCAAGCTCATCTGTTCCAAAATATAGACAGAATGTCACACAAACATCATGGGCTGAAATTCCCCAGGATCCAGTCAAAAAACACAGACAACTTCATTCCGACTACCTTGCTTGCAAAATTCAATCCAGTGTTTCAATCACGCCTCTGATTACCATTTCCGTATAACACATTCTGTACTGTAGCCCTGCTGTCATTTATCAAGTAAAACCGGCTCTGACTCACTGTGAGCAATGCCACGAGAGGTCCCCCAGTGACCTGTGCACAAAACAGGCTTTGATTTCCTGCAGCCCTAATGCAATGTCACCATCTTCTGGTGGGGAATGCCACTACATGAACACAATCTCTTCAAAGTCTAACCAAATAATTCTCAGCAATGCCATGTACGCACATAGTGTATGCACTAGGGTGGGGCTATTTTATGTTAGTATAAAGGTTGCAATGGTTGATTAGTCAGTTCCTCTCCCTCCCACCCACCCCCCACCCCCCCCCGCTCCAAGTTTCCACCTCTCTAGAAAGAGCTGCGGGGTATGGCCCCAGATACTGCACTATTCCTGCCAACCAGAGTGTTGGTGCTGAAATGGGAGGAAAACTGATTTGAAAACTTGTATGTTAGGAATAATTTTTTAACAAATATTTGTAATAAAATGCCAGGGAGGCTAATAGGGGAAAAAACACATGGGGACTTTCAAGATGCCATTGGATACTTGCCTGGGATAGTTGGGGTACCAGAGGGACAGGCTTTGATGGGAGAGTTGATGTACCAGAGGGACAGGCTTTGATGGGAGAGTTGATGTACCAGAGGAACAGGCTTTGATGGGAGAGTTGATGTACCAGAGGGACAGGCTTTGATCGGAGAGTTGGGGTACAAAAGGGACAGGCTTTGATGGGAGAGTTGGGGTACAAAAGGGACAGGCTTTGATAGAGTTGGGGTACTGGAAGGATGGGCTTCGATGGGTGAGTTGGTGTACTGGAAGGATGGGCTTCGATGGGAGAGTTGGGGTACTGGAAGGATGGGCTTCGATGGGTGAGTTGGTGTACTGGAAGGATGGGCTTCGATGGGAGAGTTGGGGTACTGGAAGGATGGGCTTCGATGGGTGAGTTGGTGTACTGGAAGGATGGGCTTCGATGGGAGAGTTGGGGTACTGGAAGGATGGGCTTCGATGGGAGAGTTGGGGTACTGGAAGGATGGGAGAGTTGGGGTACTGGAAGGATGGGCTTCGATGGGAGAATTGGTGTACTGGAAGGATGGGTGAGTTAGTGTACTAGAAGGATGGGCTTCGATGGGAGAGTTGGGATACTGGAAGGATGGGCTTCGATGGGAGAGTTGGGGTACTGGAAGGATGGGAGAGTTGGGATACTGGAAGGATGGGAGAATTGGGGTACTGGAAGGATGGGAGAATTGGGGTACTGGAAGGATGGGTGAGTTGGGGGACTGGAAGGATGGGCTTCGATGGGAGAGTTGGGATACTGGAAGGATGGGCTTCGATGGGAGAGTTGGGGTACTGGAAGGATGGGTGAGTTGGGGGACTGGAAGGATGGGAGAGTTGGGGTACTGGAAGGATGGGAGAGTTGGGGTACTGGAAGGATGGGCTTCGATGGGAGAGTTGGGATACTGGAAGGATGGGCTTCGATGGGAGAGTTGGGATACTGGAAGGATGGGTGAGTTGGGATACTGGAAGGATGGGCTTCGATGGGAGAGTTGGGGTACTGGAAGGATGGGAGAGTTCGGGTACTGGAAGGATGGGTGAGTTGGGATACTGGAAGGATGGGCTTCGATGGGAGAGTTGGGATACTGGAAGGATGGGCTTCGATGGGCGAGTTGGGATACTGGAAGGATGGGTGAGTTGGGGTACTGGAAGGATGGGCTTCGATGGGAGAGTTGGGGTACTGGAAGGATGGGAGAGTTGGGATACTGGAAGGATGGGCTTCGATGGGCGAGTTGGGATACTGGAAGGATGGGAGAGTTGGGGTACTGGAAGGATGGGCTTCGATGGGAGAGTTGGGGTACTGGAAGGATGGGCTTCGATGGGATAGTTGGGGTACTGGAAGGATGGGCTTTGTAGCATATAGGTTTTGGTTGATTTTTTTATGGCGCGATTCTTGTCTTTAATGTTGAGGCGAGGGAGTGCACTTGCATGGATCTGGCATTAGGCGTCAGTGGGTCAAAGCGAAGGGTCTAAAGTCGGCATGTTGGATCATGGGCAGAGTGTGGAGTGGGTTTGATTCGTGCGAGGATGGTTGGTAGAGAAGAGATATCAGGTGGGTTTGGATGCCGTTGAGCTGGTGGCAAACATCAGTCGGACTGATCGAGATTAGGAGAGGCCTGGGGAAAAACCACAGCTGGAGGTTCTGAGAGAGCCTGAGGTCTTTGAAGAAAAGAAGTTGAAGATTTTGTTCCCTTCAGTTTTCTCCCTCGGCAGTGGGCTCGTGCAGTGAACGGGCCCCCCCACTACCTCGCCTAAATGGCCCTCGGTTTGTGTGAGCGGAGACAGTGAGTATCGACTGGTAGCTGAGCCCAATCCTGCCCCCTCACAACGTGTAGAGAACACTTCTCGTTCTCTCCCCCTCCCCTTTCTATGTGGATAGAGGCCAGTTATATCGCCCTCTGTAGCTGCCCCAATGAGACTACCTGAGCACAACCCAGGACAACAGGTCGAGTCCTTCTGATCGATATGGCTCCTTGGCACAGGGGGTTGGTCAGTTCACCTACAGAGATGTGTAAGGGTGGCCGGCCTCCCGGCCGGCTAGGGCCAGCAAAAGGAAAGTTGCCACTAACTTGTGTGACCGTTCTTCTCGTTTTAGTATAACTACAGCTTCATGACGGAGAAGACTGCAGCTGCCAGACTCCCCCCAACAGCCTCGTAGAGCACGGACCAGCGCGAGTCCGACAGAACCCCAGGACACAGCCTCCTCCCCCATCGAACTCGCAACAGAGTCTTACCTCGGACTTCTCGAAGTTACAAACCATGGCGTTGTGCGTGGGCGCCACTGCGAGATCCAACAGAACCCTTTTAATAGAGCAAACCTGGGCTCGTTCACACATTCCGAGACGGTCTCTCTACAACAGCCTTTTATTTGACTTTTTATTGGTACTCCGTAAAGGAATTCTAGGCCATACACATCTGTGCATTGCTGCTGAAACATGGTTTATTACTGCAGGTACTGTAATCAAGTGGGGCCCATTGCGTAATGACCAGATATGCATTCATTTATTAAAAAAAAATATATAGATATATAAAACTGATATAGTAGAATAATGTGGTAGCGAATGAAAGGTTAGAGTGAGGGGGTTCAGGTAGTTTAGATGGGGAATAATGGGACCTGTGAGGCATTGCAAAGTAGAGCAGTGAGAAAGGGCGTGGTTTGGGCACCATTGGGAAGGTTGACTACCTGGGCCCTTGCTGTCATTGCCAGCTGGCTGGTGTATCAAGGCAGGATGTGAAGCAGTTTTACGTAGTTGAATGAGTATGGGGAACATTCTGTACAATGTGGATCACTGACTGTGTCCATTAAATGCTCCTAATTAGCACAAACAGAAGTGCCGTGTATTAATTCGACGCGCGCAGCACGGGGTGGACGTCAGCAGGCTCGGCTCGCCCGACCAGCCTGCTGCCAACCGCCCTCCATTCAGAGCTGCTGCTCGACTCGCGTGCGAGACCAAATCAACCCAGGGACCTTCCTTAGTGTCTGTGCAGTACACTTTGTGTTTTAAATCGGTAGTTCTAGTTTGCCCGACCCCCATGGCTCAGGCTCGGCATCGTAGCCAATCAGGAGACGGGGTGGGGTAGTCTACATTATGAAGTATGTTCATATAATTATAGCTTCTTTAGAGGGTGAATCTTTCATCTTGGGTGACAAGTAACCTGAAGTCACTGTGAATCTTATAAATATATATCTCTGCTCTGAGAAGCAATACAATCCACTTTCTCAGTTTGTTTAATTTAAAACTAATCTGTGGTTTCCACAAACCAGTTTTTTTTAACAATTATTAAACAGTTATGGAGAATAATCTGTGTCCCGTGTTTTTTTTTTCCACCTTCAATCATTCAAGCCCCCAAGGTATAGTTGGCTGAAGCTGAATAAACGGCTGACTGGGACTGGCGTATGGAGAAGAATTCTTCCAGCAAGGTGGCCGGCGTTTTGCAGCCCCTCAGTAACTCAGGGACGACACGGCACTCTGTGCGTTCCTGAGCCGCAAGGAGCAGCAGGAAGACTCCAGCGTCCCTTCCTGATCTGTGCCGTGTTAGCTGATGTTAGCCAGGCCGGTAATGGGGACACGACAGATGAGCTCAGCCACCTGAGGGGGGTTGGGGATATCCGCCATTTCTTTTCCTGCCCCGTGTCTGGTGCATCCAACCACAAAATACACGAGAGTGGATGCCAGCTGAGGGAGCAGATTGGGCTTGGCGGTGATGCCATTCCTGGTCAAATAAGCCACTGTCGCTCACCTGGCTTCACTCGTGCAGAATGGCCACTTGCTTGGGAACTGAACCCATGAGTCTGCAGGAAATGTAGGGGAAGGTTTTAAAGTATCGCACTGCTGTATCAAATCTTTCCATGTGTCGGTGCAGCTCAGAGAAGCTGCTGGTATAATGGGGGAATGTGCCCTTCTATTGACCGCATCAAACCGCAGAATGGACCTTTTCAAATCTACCGCGAGGCTTGAACTTCCAATTTGTGCTGTTCTCGTAAAATGGATTATCACCAGTGTTAAAATAGCACAGCAAGGAATTTAGCACCACGTGCTTACTGGAAGAATGGATCGGAATCACAGGCCTGGCTGCAATTGTTCAGATGTTTAGCTCTTTGATGAAGTATTTTGTTTCCCCCTCCCTTCCTCCACCTGGTTTGTTCCATTTGCTTTGCCAGTGGGCAGGCCCAGAGGAGCGGGGGGGGGGGTCTCCCCCCTCTCCACCCATTCCTCCTGCTCCTCGTCTTGTGTGCACAATCCCAACTAGGGATTCAGATGGTTCCCACTCCACCCCCCTCACCTCCAATTAAGCACACTGCTGCTGACCAGGGACTGGAAGAGGCGGAGCTGGGGGTCATTTCTGGGGTTGAGCTAGGATTGCCGACTCTGGACATATTCTTCCAGGTTCCATCACATCACCTCCTGCTTCCAACTCCTAGCCAGTCAAGCTGCCCTTCTCCCACCCGCAACCCCCTCCCCATCTCCAACATTTTTATAACTATTCAAAGTGTTTATAGAAAACGTTTTTTAAATGTAATGCTCCTATGATTTTGCTTCTGCATTGCTCGCAGCAGTGGCCTGGAGATTAATCTTTAAACCGTGGAAGATTGCCAAAGCCTAGTTGGCGGTCTGACTCAGCGTATGATATTTATCGTTCAGAGAGCCCGAGGGAGGAGGTGGGGCTGATTTAAAACATTTCAGAACAAACCTGTGCACCGAGCCTCTGCTCAGAGATATGGCTGTTTACAAAACTGGTTTTACAGTAGATTCCAGGGACAATATCTCAAAAGATTTGAAAACAGATTCCTACTTTAAGTGATGGTGCGCTGAATTAAATGCTGGCCTTTCACTTGGCGATCTGGGTTCAAATACGGCCCAGACTGCTGAATTCGGAGCAGGTGCCTCCCTGCCTCACCTCGTGGGCTGGAATTCAACTCTGAAGGTCCCAAGAGAAAAGAAGCAAAACACTGCAGGTGCTGGAAATCTGAAATAAAAACAAAATGCTGGAAACATTCAGCAGGCCAGGCAGCATCTGTGGAGAAACAGGCCCTTTGGCCAAGCTGGTCTATGCTCCACACGAGCCTCCTCCCACCCCATCAGCATAACCTCGATTTCCTTTCTCCATCATGTACTTATCTGCCTTCCCATCTGTGCTATTTGCTTCAACCACTCCCTGTGGTAGCACGTTCCACATTCTAGAGGAAGAAATTTCTCCTGAATTCCTTATAGAAAGGACTTGCATTTCTATAGCGCCTTTCACAACCACCGGACGTCTCAAAGCTCTTTACAGCCAATGAAGTATTTTTGAAGTGGAGTCACTGTTGTAATGTGGGAAGCGCAGCAGCCAATTTGCACACAGCAAGATCCCACAAACAGCACTGTGATAATGACCAGATAATCTGTTTTTGTTATGTTGGTTGAGGGATAAATATTGGCCAGGACACCAAAAATAACTCCCCTGCTCTTCTTTGAAATAGTGCCATGGGATCTTTTACGTCCACCTGAGAGAGCAGCCGGGCCTCGGTTTAACGTCTCATCCGAAAGACGGCACCTCCGACAGTGCGGCACTGCCTCAGTACTGCATTGGAGTGTCAGCCTCGGTTTATGTGCTCAAGTCTCTGGAGTGGGATTTGAACCCACAACCTTCTGCCTCAGAGGCGAGTGTGCTGCCCACAGCTGACACCAACTATTGGATTTATTAGTGGCTATCTTATATTTATGGTTTTGGTCTCCCCCACAAGTGGAAACATCCTCTCGACGACTACCCTATTCAACCCTTTCATAATTTTAAAGAGCTCTATCAGGTGATCCCCCTCAGACATTTTTCTGGAGACAAGAGCCCCAATCTGTTATACATAGATACATAGAAGATAGGAGCAGGAGTAGGCCATCCGGCCCTTCGAGCCTGCTCCGCCATTCAATGAGATCATGGCTGATCCTCCAATTCAGTATCCCGTCCCCGCCTTCTCTCCATAACCCTTAACCCCTTTTGCCTGTAGAAATATATCTAATTCCCTCTTAAATATATTTAGTGAGCTGGCGTACACTGCCCTCTGCGGCAATGAGTTCCACAGGTTCACCACCCTCTGAGTGAAGAAATTCCCCCTCATTTCTGTCCTAAATAGTTTAGCCCTTATCCTTAAATTATGTCCTCTAGTTCTGTTCTCACCCGCCAAGGGAAACATTCCTTCTGCATCTAGTCTGTCTAGACCTGTCAGAATTTTATACACTTCTATGAGGTCCCCTCTCAATCTTCTAAACTCCAGTGTGTACATCCCTAAACTACATAGTCTCTCCTCATAGGTCAATCCCGCCATTCCTGGTATCAGCCTGGTGAATCGCCGCTGCACCCACTCCATGGCAAGAACATCTTTCCTCAGCTGAGGCGACCAAAACTGTACACAGTACTCGAGGTGTGGTCTCACCAGTGCCCTGTACAGCTGCAGCAAGGTATCCCTGTTCCTGTATTCCAACCCTTTTGCTATGAAGGCCAGCATACCGTTTGCCTTCTTGACCGCCTGTTGCACCTGCATGCTCGCCTTCAGTGACTGGTGTACAAGAACACCCAGGTCTCTCTGTACTTCCCCCTCTCCCAATTTATTGCCATTTAAATAATAATTTGCCCTCCCGTTCCTGCACCCAAGGTGGATAACTTCGCACTTGTTCACATTATAGTGCATCTGCCATTTATCCGCCCAATCACCCAGTCTGTCCAAATCGCTCTGGAGCTTCCTGGTCTCCTCCTCTGAGCCCACCCCCCCTCCTAGTTTAGTGTCGTCTGCAAATTTGGAAATGCTGCATCCAACTCCCTGATCCAGGTCATTAATGTAAATTGTGAACAGCTGGGGACCCAGGACAGATCCCTGTGGTACCCCACTTGTTACTGCCTGCCATTCAGAAAATGAGCCGTTTATTCCAACTCTCTGTTTTCTATCTGACAGCCAGTTCTCTATCCACGTCAATACTTTCCCCTTTATCCCATGAGCTTCAATTTTCCATGCTAATCTTTTATGTGGGACCTTATCGAAGGCCTTTTGGAAGTCCAGGTACACCACATCTACTGGCTCTCCCCCATCTATTTTACCAGTTACTCCCTCAAAAAATTCCAATAGATTAGTCAAGCACGATTTACCCTTTGTAAATCCATGTTGACTCTGTCCTATCCTGTCCCCATTTGCTAAGTGCTCCGCTATTTCATCCTTAATGATGGACTCCAGCATTTTGCCCACAACTGATGTAAGGCTTACAGGTCTGTAATTATCTGCTTTTTCCCTACCCCCCTTTTTGAATAGTGGGGTAACGTTAGCTACCCTCCAATCCATGGGCACTGTTCCCGAGTCTAATGAATTCTGAAAAATCATACTTCGTGCATCCGCTATCTCTAGGGCCACCTCCTTCAGTACCCTAGGATGCATGTTATCAGGCCCTAGGGATTTGTCCGCCTTCAATCCCTTTAGCTTCCTTAACACCATATCCTTAGAGATATTGATTTGCGTCAGTTCCTCCTTTGCCAATGTCCCTATTTTTCCCGATATCCCAGGGAGGTTTTTTGTGTCTTCCTTCGTAAAGACTGACCCAAAGTATGCATTTAGTTGGTCTGCCATTTCCTTATTTCCCGTTATATATTCCCCCGTATCTGACTGCAATGGACCAACTTTGGTTTTCACCAGTCTTTTCCTCTTGATATACTTATAAAAGCTTTTGGAGTTGGTTTTTATATTTTCCGCCAGCTTGCTTTCGTAAGCTATTTTGCCCCTCTTGATTAAGCCCTTTGTCCTCCTTTGCTCTATCTTAAACTGTTCCCAATCTTCCGCTCTGGCACTTTTTTTGGCTATTTTATACGCCCTATCTTTGGATTTTATGCTGTCTCTAATTTCCCCTGTTATCCACGGTTGAGTCACCTTTTTAGATTTCCTTTTATGCCAGATTGGTATAAACAATTTTTGCAATTTTGTCATTCTATCTTTAAATGCTTGCCATTGTTTATCTACCTCCAGTCCTCCCAGGAACGTTGTCCAATCAGACCTACTCCGTTCCCGTCTAATGGCATCATAATTCCCCTTGTTTAAATTCAGGACCTTAGTCTCTGAGTCAATTTCTTCGCTCTCCATTTCGAGTGAGAAATCGATCATGTTATGATCGCTCTGACCCAAGGGTCCCCGTACAACAAGATTACTAATTAGTCCCTTCTCATTGCACAGTACCCAGTCCAATATAGCCTGTTCCCGAGTTGGTTCCTCGACATATTGAGGTTTAACCATCCCTTAAACACTCAAGGAATTCCTCCTCCTCATTATTTTTACTGATTAGGCTAGTCCAATCTATATGTAAGTTAAAGTCACCTATGATGACAGCTGTGCTCTTATTGCACGCTTCTCTAATTTCCCTCGTGATGCCCTCCCCAACCTCTATTTTACTATTTGGAGGCCTATATACCACTCCTATTGATGTTTTTCGCCCCTCGCTATTTCTTAGCTCCACCCATATAGATTCTGTATTAACTGAGTTAATATCCTTCCTTTCAATTGCATTTATCCCCTCTTTTACCAGCAATGCTACCCCTCCTCCCTTTCTTTTTTGTCGATCCTTCCTAAATACTGAATACCCCTGTATGTTAAGCTCCCAGCCCTGCTCACCCTGCAACCATGTTTCCGTAATCCCAATTAGATCATAATTATTAACCTCTATTTCCACAGCTAATTCATCTACCTTGTTCCTGATGCTTCTCGCATTAAGGTATAAAACCCTCAGGCTTTTTTTATGCTCACATTTTTTATGAATTAATTTGGCCCTTTGTTTTTTGTTCCTCACCCTTTTACCATTTATTTCTGTCTGCCTTTCACTTTCCTCTATTTCACTACATAGGTTTCTAGCCCCCTGCCATACTAGTTTAAATGCTCCCGAACTGCTTTATCAAAAATTACCCCGAGAACATCAGTTCCATCTTTGCACAGGTGTAGACCATCCCTTTTGTATAGGTCACACCTACCACAAAACTGGTAGGTCTTACTCGTTAGTCGTAGCAAAGGGGAAGGGAAGCATGGATAATCTGGAAAAGAGAAGGCTCCCATGGCCCAGGAATGTGGCAGAGAAAGGCAGGTAGTCCCTCGGGCTGCAGACCACCCCATCGACCATGTACTGACGGGATCCCGACCCCAACCACCACCCCACACCTCCACTCCCAGTGCCTCTGGTGCAGCCATCTTCCATTACTATGTGAAGATAGATTGGGTATTCTCAACTCAGGTCAGACCCTTTATCAGAACCCAAAACTGTAATATGTTTTTCTCTCTCATTTTTACAGACCTGTTGGATATTTCCATTTTTATTTCAGATTTCCACATATTCTTTTCAATATGGGGGAGTGGGACTAATTGGAGAGCTCTTTCAAAAAGCCAGCACAGGTACAATGGGCCGAATGGCCTCCTTCTGTGCTGTGTGGTTCTAACATCCTGACCATTTTTGAAGTCCTACGACTTGTGAAATTCGGATAAGATGTCAAACCACTCGTCAGTTCAGGTGCATAATAATGACCCATGGCATGATTCAAAGTGTAGGCAATTCTCCCAGAGTCCTGGTCAACATTCCTGCTTCAATCATCGATTTCCATTTGTTGTGGGATGGTGCTGGTACAGAATGGCTGCTGCATTTGCCTATGTAACAAGTGACTACATTTCAAAGTTACTGTGTGAAGTACTTTGTGGTATTTTAAAGTAAGCTGCTATGTTATTTCAAGCATTGTGTAATTTTTAATAAAGCACTCTCACCCAAGTCAGAAGGTTGTGGGTTCAAGCGCCACTCCAGAGACCTGAGCACAAAATCTAGGCGGATACTCCCAGGCAGTACTGAGGGAGTGCTGCACTGTCGGAGGTGCCGTCTTTCAGATGAGACGACAAATCGAGGCCCTGTCTTCCCTCTCAGGTGGACGCATAAGATCCTACGGCATTATTGGAAGAAGAGCAGGGGAGTTCTCCCCGGTGTCCTGGCCAGCACTTGTCTCTGAACCAACACCACCAAAAACACTAATACAATAGCAAAATACTGCGGATGCTGGAAATCAGAAATAACAACAGAAAATGCTGGAAATACTCAGCAGGCCAGGCAGCATCCATGGAGAGAGAAACAGAGTTAACGTTTCAGGCCTGTGACCCTGCGTCAGAACTGGTAAAAGTTGGAGATGTAACAGGTTTTAAGCAGGTGCAGAGGCTGGGAAAGGAGGGGGGGGGGGGGGGGGGGGGGGGAGGAGGAAGGAACTGAAGGGACGGTCTGTGCTAGAATTAAAGGCAGGAGAGATTAAAATGTTGCAAATGGGGATGGCAGAATAATCAACAGCTGCCACCTGAAAAAATGGGTTGGGGTCAGGGGTTATAGTCTGAAATTGTTGAACTCGATGTTGAGTCCAGAAGGCTGTAAAGTGCCTAATCGAAAGATGAGGTGCTGTTCCTCGAGCTTACGTTGAGCTTCACTGGAAAAGTGTAAGAGGCCGAGGACGGTGAGGTCTGAGTGGGAGTGGAGCGGAGAATTAAAGTGACAGGCGACCGGAAACTCGGGGTCACCCTTACGGACTGAACAGAGGTGTTCCGCAAAGCGGTCGCCCAATCTGCGTTTGGTCTCCCCAATGTAGAGGAGACTGCATCGTGAGCAGCGAATACAGTATACTAGATTGCAGGAAGAACAAGTAAATCGCTGTTTCACCTGGAAGGGGTGTTTGGGGCCCTGGACAGTGGGAAGGGAGGAGGTGCCATCTTCCCCTCCCCTTTCAGCATTCCGAAGGGACCGCTCCCTCCACAACACCCTGGTCCACTCCTCAATCACCCCCAACAGCCCCTCCCCTCCCCACGGCACCTCTCCTCGCACAGACTGTCCCTTCAGTTCCTTCCTCCCCCCCACCACCCCCTTCCCGGCCTCTGCACCTGCTTAAAATCTGTTACATCTCCAACTTTTACCAGTTCTGACAAAGGGTCCCAGACCTGAAACGTTAACTCTGTTTCTCTCTCCACGGATGCTGCCTGGCCTGCTGAGTGTTTCCAGCATTTTCTGTTTTTTTTATACCACCAAAAACAGATTACCTGGTCAATTATTTAATTGCTATTTGTGGGATCTAGCTGTGTGCAAATTGGCTGCCGTGTTTCCTACATTACAACAGTGACTACACTTCAAAAAGTACTTCATTGGCTGTAAACCGCTTTGGTACATCCTGAGGTAGTGAAAAAGCCTTATATAAATGGAAATAATTCTTTCAGTTAATCATCATTTATATTGAGCCCATATACTAGGAAATTGCCTTTGGAGTTGCCCACAATCATTTGATGAATGTAAGATTTTTAAGATATGCACAATGGCAAAGGAGTTGGGGGACTGTCTGGAAAACTTTATGCACAGACCCAGTGACCAGAGACTGATTGCATTGTGAAAGTTGACATAGCGAAATTGAATGGTAAATTTCACCAAAAGCAGACGAGAACAGGAAGTAAGGGAATTCCAGAGTTTATGGGCTAGATGGATGAAAGCATAGCTGCCATTGGTGGGGCAAAGGGAGTAGGAATGCACAGGAGGCCGGAGTCAGAAGAACGCAGATTTCTTGGAGGGTGTAGGGCTGGAGGAGGTTACAGAGATAGGGAGGGGTGTAGGGCTGGAGGAGGTTACAGAGATAGGGAGGGTTGTAGGGCTGGAGGAGGTTACAGCGATAGGGAGGGTTGTAGGGGCTGGAGGAGGTTACAGAGATAGGGAGGGTTGTAGGGGCTGGAGGAGGTTACAGAGATAGGGAGGGGTGTAGGGCTGGAGGAGGTTACAGAGATAGGGAGGGGTGTAGGACTGGAGGAGGTTACAGAGACAGGGAGGGGTGTAGGACTGGAGGAGGTTACAGACATGAGGGCAGGGTGTAGGGCTGGAGGAGGTTACAGAGATAGGGAGGGGTGTAGGGCTGGAGGAGGTTACAGAGATAGGGAAGGGTGTAGGACTGGAGGAGGTTACAGAGATAGTGACGGGTGTAGGGCTGGAGGAGGTTACAGAGATAGGGAGGGGTGTGGGGCTGTAGGAGGTTACAGAGATAGGGAGGGGTGTGGGGCTGTAGGAGGTTACAGAGATAGGGAGGGGTGTGGGGCTATAGGAGGTTACAGAGATAGGGAGGGGTGTAGGGCTGGAGGAGGTTACAGACATGAGGGAGGGTGTAGGGCTGGAGGTGGTTACAGAGATAGGGAGGGGTGTGGGGCTGTAGGAGGTTACAGAGATAGGGAGGGGTGTGGGGCTGTAGGAGGTTACAGAGATAGGGAGGGGTGCAGGGCTGGAGGAGGTTACAGAAATAGGGAGGGGTGTAGGGCTGGAGGAGGTTACAGAGATAGGGAGGGGTGTAGGAGGTTACAGAGATAGGGAGGGGTGTAGGGCTGGAGGAGGTTACAGAGATAGGGAGGGTGTAGGAGGTTACAGAGATAGGGAGGGTGTAGGAGGTTACAGAAATAGGGAGGGGTGTAGGGCTGGAGGAGGTTACAGAGATAGGGAGGGTGTAGGAGGTTACAGAGATAGGGAGGGTGTAGGAGGTTACAGAGATAGGGAGGGGTGTAGGGCTGGAGGAGGTTACAGAGATAGGGAGGGTGGAGGAGGTTACAGAGATAGGGAGGGTGTAGGAGGTTACAGAGATAGGGAGGGGTGTGGGGCTGGAGGAGGTTACAGAGATAGGGAGGGTGTAGGGCTGGAGGAGGTTACAGAGATAGGGAGGGGTGTAGGGCTGGAGGAGGTTACAGAGATAGGGAGGGTGTAGGGCTGGAGGAGGTTACAGAGATAGGGAGGGTGTAGGGCTGGAGGAGGTTACAGAGACAGGGAGGGGTGTAGGGCTGGAGGAGGTTACAGAGATAGGGAGGGTGTAGGGCTGGAGGAGGTTACAGAGATAGGGAGGGGTGTAGGGCTGGAGGAGGTTACAGAGATAGGGAGGGTTGTAGGGGGCTGGAGGAGGTTACAGAGATAGGGAGGGGTGTAGGAGGTTACAGAGATAGGGAGGGGTGTAGGGCTGGAGGAGGTGACAGAGATAGGGAGGGTTGTGGGGCTGGAGGAGGTTACAGAGATAGGGAGGGTTGTAGGGCTGGAGGAGGTTACAGAGATAGGGAGGGTGGAGGAGGTTACAGAGACAGGGAGGGTGTAGGAGGTTACAGAGATAGGGAGGGGTGTAGGGCTGGAGGAGGTGACAGAGATAGGGAGGGTTGTGGGGCTGGAGTAGGTTACAGAGATAGGGAGGGTTGTAGGGCTGGAGGAGGTTACAGAGATAGGGAGGGTGTAGGGCTGGAGGGGGTTACAGAGATAGGGAGGGTGTAGGGCTGGAGGAGGTTACATAGATAGGGAGGGTGTAGGGCTGGAGGAGGTTACAGAGATAGGGAGGGGTGTAGGAGGTTACAGAGATAGGGAGGGTGTAGGAGGTGACAGAGATAGGGAGGGTTGTAGGGCTGGAGGAGGTTACAGAGATAGGGAGGGTTGTAGGGCTGGAGGAGGTTACAGAGATAGGGAGGGGTGTAGGAGGTTACAGAGATAGGGAGGGTGTAGGAGGTGACAGAGATAGGGAGGGTTGTAGGGCTGGAGGAGGTTACAGAGATAGGGAGGGTGTAGGGTTGGAGGGGGTTACAGAGATAGGGAGGGTGTAGGGCTGGAGGAGGTTACAGAGATAGGGAGGGGTGTAGGAGGTTACAGAGATAGGGAGGGTGTAGGAGGTGACAGAGATAGGGAGGGGTGTAGGGCTGGAGGAGGTTACAGAGATAGGGAAGGGTGTAGGAGGTTACAGAGATAGGGAGGGTGTAGGAGGTGACAGAGATAGGGAGGGTTGTAGGGCTGGAGGAGGTTACAGAGATAGGGAGGGTGTAGGGCTGGAGGGGGTTACAGAGATAGGGAAGGTGTAGGGCTGGAGGAGGTTACAGAGATAGGGAGGTATGTAGGGCTGGAGGAGGTTACAGAGATAGGGAGGGGTGTAGGAGGTTACAGAGATAGGGCGGGTGTAGGAGGTGACAGAGATAGGGAGGGTTGTAGGGCTGGAGGAGGTTACAGAGATAGGGAGGGTGTAGGGCTGGAGGGGGTTACAGAGATAGGGAGGGTGTAGGGCTGGAGGAGGTTACCAAGATAGGGAGGGGTGTAGGAGGTGACAGAGATAGGGAGGGTTGTAGGGCTGGAGGGGGTTACAGAGATAGGGAGGGGTGTAGGGCTGGAGGAGGTTACCAAGATAGGGAGGGGTGTAGGAGGTGACAGAGATAGGGAGGGTTGTAGGGCTGGAGGAGGTTACAGAGACAGGGAGGGGTGTAGGGCTGGAGGAGGTTACAGAGATAGGGAGGGTGTAGGGCTGGAGGAGGTTACAGAGATAGGGAGGGGTGTAGGGCTGGAGGAGGTTACAGAGATAGGGAGGGTTGTAGGGGGCTGGAGGAGGTTACAGAGATAGGGAGGGGTGTAGGAGGTTACAGAGATAGGGAGGGGTGTAGGGCTGGAGGAGGTGACAGAGATAGGGAGGGTTGTGGGGCTGGAGGAGGTTACAGAGATAGGGAGGGTTGTAGGGCTGGAGGAGGTTACAGAGATAGGGAGGGTGGAGGAGGTTACAGAGACAGGGAGGGTGTAGGAGGTTACAGAGATAGGGAGGGGTGTAGGGCTGGAGGAGGTGACAGAGATAGGGAGGGTTGTGGGGCTGGAGTAGGTTACAGAGATAGGGAGGGTTGTAGGGCTGGAGGAGGTTACAGAGATAGGGAGGGTGTAGGGCTGGAGGGGGTTACAGAGATAGGGAGGGTGTAGGGCTGGAGGAGGTTACATAGATAGGGAGGGTGTAGGGCTGGAGGAGGTTACAGAGATAGGGAGGGGTGTAGGAGGTTACAGAGATAGGGAGGGTGTAGGAGGTGACAGAGATAGGGAGGGTTGTAGGGCTGGAGGAGGTTACAGAGATAGGGAGGGTTGTAGGGCTGGAGGAGGTTACAGAGATAGGGAGGGGTGTAGGAGGTTACAGAGATAGGGAGGGTGTAGGAGGTGACAGAGATAGGGAGGGTTGTAGGGCTGGAGGAGGTTACAGAGATAGGGAGGGTGTAGGGTTGGAGGGGGTTACAGAGATAGGGAGGGTGTAGGGCTGGAGGAGGTTACAGAGATAGGGAGGGGTGTAGGAGGTTACAGAGATAGGGAGGGTGTAGGAGGTGACAGAGATAGGGAGGGGTGTAGGGCTGGAGGAGGTTACAGAGATAGGGAAGGGTGTAGGAGGTTACAGAGATAGGGAGGGTGTAGGAGGTGACAGAGATAGGGAGGGTTGTAGGGCTGGAGGAGGTTACAGAGATAGGGAGGGTGTAGGGCTGGAGGGGGTTACAGAGATAGGGAAGGTGTAGGGCTGGAGGAGGTTACAGAGATAGGGAGGTATGTAGGGCTGGAGGAGGTTACAGAGATAGGGAGGGGTGTAGGAGGTTACAGAGATAGGGCGGGTGTAGGAGGTGACAGAGATAGGGAGGGTTGTAGGGCTGGAGGAGGTTACAGAGATAGGGAGGGTGTAGGGCTGGAGGGGGTTACAGAGATAGGGAGGGTGTAGGGCTGGAGGAGGTTACCAAGATAGGGAGGGGTGTAGGAGGTGACAGAGATAGGGAGGGTTGTAGGGCTGGAGGGGGTTACAGAGATAGGGAGGGTGTAGGGCTGGAGGAGGTGACAGAGATAGGGAGGGTGGAGGAGGTGACAGAGATAGGGAGGGTGGAGGAGGTGACAGAGATAGGGAGGGTGTAGGAGGTTACAGAGATAGGGAGGGTGTAGGAGGTTACAGAGATAGGGAGGGTGGAGGAGGTTACAGAGATAGGGAGGGTGGAGGAGTTTACAGAGATAGGGAGGGTGGAGGAATTTACAGAGATAGGGAGGGTGGAGGAGGTTACAGAGATAGGGAGGGTTGTAGGGCTGGAGGAGGTTACAGAGATAGGGAGGGTGTAGGGCTGGAGGGGGTTACAGAGATAGGGAGGGTGTAGGGCTGGAGGAGGTTACAGAGATAGGGAGGGTGTAGGAGGTTACAGAGATAGGGAGGGATGTAGGGCTGGAGGAGGTTACAGAGATAGGGAGGGTTGTAGGGCTGGAGGAGGTTACAGAGATAGGGAGGTGTGTAGGAGGTTACAGAGATAGGGAGGGTGTAGGAGGTGACAGAGATAGGGAGGGTTGTAGGGCTGGAGGAGGTTACAGAGATAGGGAGGGTTGTAGGGCTGGAGGAGGTTACAGAGATAGGGAGGGTGTAGGAGGTGACAGAGATAGGGAGGGTTGTAGGGCTGGAGGAGGTTACAGAGATAGGGAGGGTGTAGGGCTGGAGGGGGTTACAGAGATAGGGAGGGTGTAGGGCTGGAGGAGGTTACAGAGATAGGGAGGGGTGTAGGAGGTTACAGAGATAGGGAGGGTGTAGGAGGTGACAGAGATAGGGAGGGTTGTAGGGCTGGAGGAGGTTACAGAGATAGGGAGGGTTGTAGGGCTGGAGGAGGTTACAGAGATAGGGAGGGGTGTAGGAGGTTACAGAGATAGGGAGGGTGTAGGAGGTGACAGAGATAGGGAGGGTTGTAGGGCTGGAGGAGGTTACAGAGATAGGGAGGGTGTAGGGTTGGAGGGGGTTACAGAGATAGGGAGGGTGTAGGGCTGGAGGAGGTTACAGAGATAGGGAGGGGTGTAGGAGGTTACAGAGATAGGGAGGGTGTAGGAGGTGACAGAGATAGGGAGGGGTGTAGGGCTGGAGGAGGTTACAGAGATAGGGAAGGGTGTAGGAGGTTACAGAGATAGGGAGGGTGTAGGAGGTGACAGAGATAGGGAGGGTTGTAGGGCTGGAGGAGGTTACAGAGATAGGGAGGGTGTAGGGCTGGAGGGGGTTACAGAGATAGGGAAGGTGTAGGGCTGGAGGAGGTTACAGAGATAGGGAGGTATGTAGGGCTGGAGGAGGTTACAGAGATAGGGAGGGGTGTAGGAGGTTACAGAGATAGGGAGGGTTGTAGGGCTGGAGGGGGTTACAGAGATAGGGAGGGTGTAGGGCTGGAGGAGGTGACAGAGATAGGGAGGGTGGAGGAGGTGACAGAGATAGGGAGGGTGGAGGAGGTGACAGAGATAGGGAGGGTGGAGGAGGTGACAGAGATAGGGAGGGTGTAGGAGGTTACAGAGATAGGGAGGGTGGAGGAGGTTACAGAGATAGGGAGGGTGGAGGAGTTTACAGAGATAGGGAGGGTGGAGGAATTTACAGAGATAGGGAGGGTGGAGGAGGTTACAGAGATAGGGAGGGTTGTAGGGCTGGAGGAGGTTACAGAGATAGGGAGGGTGTAGGGCTGGAGGGGGTTACAGAGATAGGGAGGGTGTAGGGCTGGAGGAGGTTACAGAGATAGGGAGGGTGTAGGAGGTTACAGAGATAGGGAGGGATGTAGGGCTGGAGGAGGTTACAGAGATAGGGAGGGTTGTAGGGCTGGAGGAGGTTACAGAGATAGGGAGGTGTGTAGGAGGTTACAGAGATAGGGAGGGTGTAGGAGGTGACAGAGATAGGGAGGGTTGTAGGGCTGGAGGAGGTTACAGAGATAGGGAGGGTTGTAGGGCTGGAGGAGGTTACAGAGATAGGGAGGGTTGTAGGGCTGGAGGAGGTTACAGAGATAGGGAGGGTGTAGGAGGTGACAGAGATAGGGAGGGTTGTAGGGCTGGAGGAGGTTACAGAGATAGGGAGGGTGTAGGGCTGGAGGGGGTTACAGAGATAGGGAGGGTGTAGGGCTGGAGGAGGTTACAGAGATAGGGAGGGGTGTAGGAGGTGACAGAGATAGGGAGGGTGGAGGAGGTTACAGAGATAGGGAGGGTGGAGGAGGTTACAGAGATAGGGAGGGTTGTAGGGCTGGAGGAGGTTACAGAGATAGGGAGGGTGTAGGGCTGGAGGGGGTTACAGAGATAGGGAGGGTGTAGGGCTGGAGGAGGTTACAGAGATAGGGAGGGATGTAGGGCTGGAGGAGGTTACAGAGATAGGGAGGGTTGTAGGGCTGGAGGAGGTTACAGAGATAGGGAGGGTTGTAGGGCTGGAGGAGGTTACAGAGATAGGGAGGGGTGTAGGAGGTTACAGAGATAGGGAGGGTGTAGGAGGTTACAGAGATAGGGAGGGCGGAGGAGGTTACAGAGATAGGGAGGGTGTAGGAGGTTACAGAGATAGGGAGGGTGTAGGAGTTTACAGAGATAGGGAGGGGTGTGGGGCTGGAGGAGGTTACAGAGATAGGGAGGGGTGTGGGGGCGGGAGGGGGTTACAGAGATAGGGAGGGGTGTAGGGCTGGAGGAGGTTACAGAGATAGGGAGGGGCGAGGGGCTGGAGGAGGTTACAGAGATAGGGAGGGGCGAGGGGCTGGAGGAGGTTACAGAGATAGGGAGGGGCGAGGGGCTGGAGGAGGTTACAGAGATAGGGAGGGATGAAGGCTTGAAGGGATTTGAAGTTTAAATGTGAGGCTTTGGGGGAGCAGGAGCACATAAAGGGGTGAGTGGGTTAGGATACACACTAAAGATTTGGATGAACTGAAGGTTATGGAGGGTAGAGGATGGGAAACAACGTTCCCCCTAAACTGCGCGGCCGCACAGCTGACTGGAGGTCCCGCGCAGGCTGCTTAGCGGCTTGTCAATTAGAGATTTCACGTTTGAATGGGCCACGTTGCCTGTTAAAGGGACCACGCACCCAAAAAATGAGGGGGAACATTGATGGTCGCTGGCTTGGAGAGCATTGGAATCGTCATAACCATTGGTGATTAGGGCTTGGATGAAGGTTTTGGCAGCAAATGGGCTGAGGCAGAGACGGTTGGTGATGATGCAAAGTATGAGGTGATACATTTTGGTAGGATGAGGAGAGACCATACAGACTAAATGGTACAATTTTAAAGGGGGTGCAAGAACAGCGAGACCTGGGGGTGATTGTACACAAATTTTTGAAGGTGGCAGGACAGGTTAACAAAGCATTTAATAAAACTTATGGGATGCAGGGCTCTATAAATAGTGTACAAAAGCCAGGAAGTTATGCTGAACACTGGAGTATGGTGTCCAATTCTGGGCATCACAATTTAGGAAGGACGTGAAGGCTTTGGAGAGGGTACAGAGGAGATTTACTAGAATGGTTCCAGGGATGAGGGATTACAGTTACGTGGATAGACTGGAGAAACTGGAGTTGTTCTCCTTGGAGCAGAGAAGGCCAAGAGGAGATTTGATGAGGTGTTTAAAATCATGAAGGGTTCAGATAGAGTAAATAAAGAGAAACTGTTTCCAGTGGCTGAAGGGTCGATAACCAGAGGGCACAGATTTAAGTTGATTGGCAAAAGAACCAGAGGTGACGGGAGGAAAATATTTTTTACGCAACGAGTGGTTCGGATTTGGAACGCGCTGCCTGATAGGGTGGTGGAGGCAGATTCAATAGTAGCCTTCAAAAGGGAATTGGATAAATACTTGAAGGAGAAAAAATTGCAGGGATATGGGGAAAGAGCAGGAGAGTGGGACTAACTGGATTGCTCTTCGAAAGAGCCGGCATAGACTCGATGGGCCGAATGGCCTCCTTCTGTGCTGTACTATTCTAGGATTCTATCTATGGAGAGGATTATGAGGTTGGAAGCTCAGCTCAGGATCAAATAGGATGCCAAGGTTGCGAACAGTCTGGTTCAGGCTGTACCCTCACCAGAGGGGGTTGGAATCAGTGACAAGGGTGCAGAGTTTGTGGCGGGGGCTGAAGACAATGGCTTCAGTCATCCTTTGACACAGTTGAACACACCGTCCTCCTCTTGTGTCTCTCCTCCATCATCCAGCTGGGTGGGACTGCCCTCGCCTGGTTCTATTCTTATCTACCAATCGTAGCCAGAAAATAACCTGCAATGGCTTCTCTTCCTGCCCTGTACCGTTACCTTTGGAGTCCCTCAAGGATCTATCCTTGGCCCCCTCCTAATTCTCATCTACATGTTGCCCCTCAGGAATATCATCCAAAAACCTATTAGGTTCCACATGCAGACTGTTGACACCCAGCTCTATTTCACCTCCATCGCTCTCGACCCCTACATTACCTCTGATTTGTCACGCTGCTTGTTTGACATCCAGTGGATGAGCAGAATTTTCCTTCAATTAAATATTAGAAAGACCAAAGGCATTGGGCAGAATTTTCACCGGCCCGTGGAGGCGGGTGGGGTGGGAAAATAGCAGATTCGGGGGTCCCGAACCCATCCTGCCCCCATGCCAGTTTCACAGGAGGCGGGTACCCGACCTGTGCTGGGACCCGCCTCCTCGAGGCGGGAAGGGGATTAGTGACAATTAACTGCCTGTTAACAGGTAGTTAACAGGCAGTTTGTTGCCTAATCCCTATTTTAGCCCTGAAATGTGGGCTTCCCGACAGGTCCCAACCACGCCGTTTCAGCGAGGCGGACCGTGGGTCTGCAGGGGTCGATATGTCTGGTGGGCAGGTGAGTGATGGGTGCATGAGTGCAGAGGTAAGTGTGTAAGGTAAGTGTAAAGTGTGGAAAATAGTTTTACTTACCTTAACTTCCTCCTGCAGGTGTCGGCCCTTCAGGTCTCGGGAGTCAGAAATCTCACCGGCACAGAAAGCAGAATGGCCACTGAGCTGTCAAAAGCTGCAGTCTCTGCTTTCTGTGCTGGATTGATTTCTAACTGAGTCTAAGTACAGGGACTCACGTTAGAAATCATATTGTCAGTGTTTGACAGCTTCACAGAGCTGTCAAATGCTGAAATTTCATCTGTCAAAAGCTCTTGATAGATGAAATTTCAATGGCTGACGTCACCTGTATCCAAGGGACCCTTGATTGGCCTGCTAAGCCCACTGGGCGGGCTTAACAAGGTCAAGCAAGGGAAAATACAGTGGGTTGGCCACAAGTCAATGGAAGCGGGACTACAACCCAAAAAGTGGGAGTCCCGCCTCCATTGACAAAATCCAGCCCATTGTCTTTGGTCCCCGCCACAAACTCCGTTCCCTAACCACCGACTGCATTCTGCTCCTTGACCACTCGCTGAACCAGATCTTTTACAACCTTGGTGTCCTTTTTGACCCGGAACTGAGCTTCCGACTCTATGTTCTCTCCATCACCAAGACCGCCTACTTCCACCTCCGTAACATTGTCTGTCTCCACCCCTGCCTCAGCTCATCTGCTTCCGTAACCCTCATCTATGCCTTTGTGACCTTTAGACGACGATTTCAATGCTCTCCTGGCTGGCCTTCCACCTTGCACCCTCCGTAAACTTGAGCACATCCGAAACTCTGCTGTCCATATCCTAACATGCACCAAGTCCCATTCACCCATCAGTCCTGGGCTCACTGACCCGGTCCGGCAACGTCTCAATTTTAAAATGGTCATCCTCGTTTACAAATCACTCTATGGCCTCACCCCCTCCCTATCTCTGCAACATCCTTCAGCCCTGCAACCCTCTAAGATCTCTGCGCTCCTCCAATTCTGGGCTCTTGTGCATCCCTTTTTATCGCTCCACCATTGGTAGCCGTGCCTTCAGCTGCCTACACCCTAAGCTCTGGAATTCCCTCCCTCAATCTTTCTATTGTCCTTTAAGAGGTTCCTTTAAACCTACCTCTTTGACCGAGCACTTGGTCACCTATCCTGATATCTCCTTTTGTTTTTGATCACACTCCTGTGAAGCACCTAGGACTTTTTACAACATTAAAGGCATGATATAAATGCAAGTTGTTGTCGTTGTCATCCCAATGTTTAACGAGAGGAAATTGCAGCTTATCCAGGACTGGATGTCAAACAAGCAGTCTAACAACAGACAGTGCAGGCATCGAGAGAGGTGGTGGTGAGGTAGAGCTGGGTGTCATCAACGTACATATGGAACCCGACGCCATATCTTCGGCTGATGGTGCCGAGGGGCAGCGTGTAGATGGAAAATAGGAGGGGGCCAAGGATAGATCCTTGAGTGACTCCAGAATTAACAATGCAGGGGTGGGAAGAGAAGCCATTGCTGGAGATTCTCTGGTTACAATCAGATCGATAAGCGTGGCAGCAGGCGAGGGCAAACTCACCTCGACAACGGAGGAGAGGCGTTTGAGGAGGATGGTGTAGTCAGAGATGTTGTGAAGGACGCGGGATCGTGCAACATGGTCAGACAGAGGATTTTGAATAGAGCCGCTCCAGTGCTGCGGCAAGGAATGAAACTGGATTTGAGATTCAAACATGGAGTTGAGGGAAAGATGGACACGGATTTGGCAGGCGAGAACATATTCAAGGACTTGAGAGAAAAGGGAGGTTGGAGATGGAATGTTAGTTTGTAAGGACTGAGGGGGTCAAGGGTCGTTTTTTTTTGAGGCAAGGGATGATAACAGCAGATTTGAAAGGAAGGGGGCAGTACCTGAGGAGAGAGAACTGTTTCGAACAAATAGGAAGGAAAGTTGGGTGGTCAGCAGTTTAGTGGGAATGGGGTTGAGTGCAGAAGGTGGGTCTCATGGACAAGATGAGCTTGGAGAGGGTTGAGGGGAGATACAGGAGAAACGAGAGAAAGATGAGAGTTCAGGGCTAGGACGTGGGGGAGCCTTGGTGGACGTTTGGCAGAGGCAGATGAACGGATGGTCTAAATCTTAATGTCCAGCGAAATCCATGAGTTCCTCACACATAGGGGTGAGGGTGGAGTGGGTAGGAGAAAGGGGTTTAAGGAGACAGTCGGCAGTCAGTAGCACTCCTACCATGTAAGACTGTATGCCAAACTTAGTACAGGCAGCGCGTGTACCCATCGAGCTACCAAGGCAGCCTGACAGAGAACATCGAGAACTTGGAACGTTTCTCAGAGGGTGGCGGCGCGATGTAGCGAGCTGGGAGAGTTGTGGGGGTGGGGAACAGATTTTGATCTCATACTGCTGTGAAGGTCAGGGGCTGATGTTGCTCATTACTGAGGTAATGCGGTGAGGTGCCATTTTTTGGATGAGACGTTAAACCAAGACCCCGTTTGTCCTCTCTGGTGGACGTAAATGATCCCACGGCACTGTTCAAAGAGCAGGGGAGTTCTCCCCGTGTCCTGGCCCAATATTTATCCCTTAACTATCAGATTATCTGGGTGATTATCACATTGCTGTTTGTGGGAGCTTGCTGTGCGCAATTTGGCTGTCGCAATTCCTACATCACAACAGTGACTACACTTCAAAAAGTACTTCATTGGCTGTGAAGCGCTTTGGGACGTCCCGATGTGGTGAGGGGCGCTATAGAAATGCAAGAAGTTCTTGGTTCAGCAAAACTAAATACACTCAATCGCACAATGATCTCAGACTGGAGAAGCTGATCCTTTATCTTGAAGAACGTCCACTCCGTTCAGCTCCAGCTGGTGACCAGCCGGGTCAGTGCAAGACATCAATACCTGCAGCACCAGCTGAGGAGAGACATCTCCCCAGTCTCAAAGGATTTGGTACATAGCGCTTGCTGGTGTACATCACAGGAGCAGCCAGAGACAGCAGAGGGCTATGACCAGTTTGATGCTGGGAGTGCAAAAAGACTGCATTTATATAGCACCTTTAATGTAGTAAAATGTCCCAAGGCGCTTCACAGGAGCGTTATCAGACAGAATTTGACAATTGATCCAAAGGAAGATAGATTAGGACAGGAGACTCTTGGTCAGAGAGGTAGGTTTTAAGGAACGTCTGAAAGGAGGAGAGAGGTGGAGAGGTTTGGGGAAAGTCTAGACGGCTGAAGGCACGGCCACCAATGGTAGGGAGAAGGGAGTGGGGGGGATACACAAAAGGTCAGAGTTGGAGGAATGCACTTAATTTATTTGTTTGAGGGTAAAAGCAGGCCCCTCACCTCCTGCAAACCAGCAATGCAGAGACTGGCTGACAGATAAAGGAAATGAGGAAAACCATCACCTTTGTATTAATGAAATCTATTGAAGACATTCACCTTGTGTTTACAAAAGAAACCCAGCAGCATTAGTGAAGATTTCACATTCCATAGTTTGTAGAGAGATGGGGAGCCGAGTGGCTCAGAATTCACAAACACTCTCAAACTGTACACGGATTTATTTCATTTTCTCATCCAGATTTTTTTTTGGGGTACGAAAATACCAGTCGTATTTATTTTTATATCAAAAACCATCTAAGAAAACGGTTGGCGAGTTAAAGGTCCGTCCGCGGGGAGCGGCTCGGTGCCCAGCCTTTCTCGCCCCGACTTCTCTCGCTGGTGTGCGGTGTGAGCCAGCTGTGGACCAGTGCGGTGTGGAGCGCTGAGAATGGGCTGGTCGGTCTGCCAGCTCAGCTATCAGGAAGGCACGTGAAATCTGCTGCTCCCCAGCAACGCCTCCAGGGTTCGGTCCAGCCCAAGTGCCACCAGGAAGTCAGCCACCAGGACCCCGGCAATCACCTTCTTCAGCTGCGGCAAAGAAAGAAGAATTATTCTTAGCCCGTTCGGCCCAGATTGTCGCTCTAATTCTCTCTCTCCCAATAGCTCGGACTTAAAAATTCTGCAGTTCTCCTGGTGCTAATCCTCCCTCCTGTCCATCTCAGTGCTTATTTTCATAGAATACAGTGTGGCTGCAGGCTATTCGACTATAGCGTGCATCACAGCCAAGTTTAATTCCATCTTCGCCTGGCAGCCGCACGCACTTTCCAGCAGGGGCTCACTGACTGTTGATCAGTGTGGCCGATTTCCCCAAACCCCTCTCACCCAGGGCAAGTCTCAGTTCACACTAGGGTGCGCTGCAAACAGAGGACTGCTGGGTCACATATAGCACAGGTCAGCTGCAATGCGGAGCTCCCCCCAGCACTTTGCTTGAACTCAGTGACACATCTTTTGCTTTACAGCTGCTGCTTTTCCTGAGCCGCAAAGCCTGACTGAAGTCCAACTGGTGCCGAGCCCAGGCAGGGACAGAGAGAAAACTCCGACATCGGAAATCAGAGCTAAAAGCAGAAAGGGCCGGGAATTGCAGCACGGAGCGAGGGTCCCGGGAATTGCAGCACGGAGCGAGGGTCCCGGGAATTGCAGCACGGAGCGAGGGTCCCGGGAATTGCAGCACGGAGCGAGGGTCCCGGGAATTGCAGCACCGAGCGAGGGTCCCGGGAATTGCAGCACCGAGCGAGGGTCCCGGGAATTGCAGCACGGAGTGAGGGTCCCGGGAATTACAGCACGGAGTGAGGGTCCCGGGAATTGTAGCACGGAGCGAGGGTCCCGGGAATTACAGCACGGAGCGAGGGTCTCGGGAATTGCAGCACGGAGCGAGGGTCCCGGGAATTGCAGCACGGAGCGAGGGTCCCGGGAATTACAGCACGGAGCGAGGGTCCCGGGAATTACAGCACGGAGCGAGGGTCCCGGGAATTGCAGCACGGAGCGAGGGTCCCGGGAATGTGCAGCAGGGAGCGAGGGTCCCGGGAATTACAGCACGGAGTGAGGGTCCCGGGAATTACAGCACGGAGTGAGGGTCCCGGGAATTACAGGCACGGAGCGAGGGTCCCGGGAATTACAGCACGGAGCGAGGGTCCCGGGAATTACAGCACGGAGCGAGGGTCCCGGGAATTGCAGCATGGAGCGAGGGTCATAGTCATACAGCACAGAAAGAGGCCCTTCGGCCCATCGTGTCCGCACCGGCCATCAAGCCCTGTCTATTCTAATCCCATTTTCCAGCACTTGGTCCGTAGCCTTGTATGCTATGGCGTTTCAAGTGCTCATCTAAATGCTTCTTGAATGTTGTGAGGGTTCCTGCCTCTACCACCCTTTCAGGCAGTGAGTTCCAGATTCCAACCACCCTCTGGGTGAAAAAGTTTTTCCTCAAATCCCCTCTAAACCTCTTGCCCCTTACCTTGAAACTATGCCCCCTGGTTATTGACCCCTCTACTAAGGGGAAAAGTTCCTTTCTATCTACCCTATCTATGCCCCTCATAATTTTGTACACCTCATTCAGGTCCCCCCCCCATTCATTGTGTATTCCCTTGCCTTGTTAGTCCTCCCAAAATGCATCACCTCACACTTTTCAGGGTTAAATTCCATTTGCCACTGTTCTGCCCATCTGACCAACTCGTCTATATTGTTCTGTAGCCTGAGGCTTCCCTCCTCGCTATTTACACTCCACCAATTTTCGTGTCATCTGCGAACTTACTGATCATACCTCCTACATTCATATCTAAATCATTAATGTACACTACAAACAGCAAGGGACCCAGCACCGATCCCTGCGGTACACCACTGGACACAGGCTTCCAGTCACAAAAACAACCTTCGACCATCACCCTCTGCCTTCTGCCACTAAGCCAATTTTGGATCCAATGTGCCAAATTGTCCTGTATCCCATGGGTTCTTACCTTCTTGACCAGTCTCCCATACGGGACTGTGTCAAAAGCCTTACTGAAGTCCATGTAGACTACATCAACTGCGCTACCCTCATCCACACACCTAGTCACCCCCTTGAAAAATTTAATCAAATTGGTTAGACAGGATCTCCCCCTGACAAAGCTATGCTGACTATCCTTGATTAATCCTTGCCTCTCCAAGTGGAGACTAATTCTGTCCCTCAGAATTTTTTCCAATAATTTCCCTACCACTGATGTTAGGCTCACTGGCCTGTAATTCCCTGGTTTATCCCTACTACCCTTCTTGAATAATGGTACTACGTTAGTTGTCCTCCAGTCCTCTGGCACCTCCCCTGTGGCCAGAGAGGTTCTGAAAATTTGTGTCAGAGCCCCTGCAATCTCCTCCCTTGCCTCACACAGCAGCCTGGGATACATCTCATCTGGGCCTGGGGATTTATCCACTTTTAAGCCCGCTAAAACCGCTAGTACCTCCTCCCTCTCAATACTAATTTGTTCAAGTATATCACAATCCCCCTGCCTGATTTCTATGCCTACATCGTCCTTCTCCATAGTGAACACAGATGCAAAATATTCATTTAAAACCTCACCCACATCTTCCGGCTCTACACACTGATTGCCACTTTGGTCCCTAATGGGCCCTACTCTTTCCCTGGTTATCCTCTTGCCCTTAATATACTTATAAAACACCTTGTGATTTTCCTTTATTTTGCCCGCCAGTGTTTTTTCATGCTCCCTCTTCGCTCTCCTAATTTCTTTTTTAAATACCCCCCTGCACTTTCTATACTCCTCCAGGGCTTCCACGGTTTTTAATCCTTTGTATCTGCCAAAAGCCTCCCTTTTTTTCCTAATCCATTCTTGTATATCCCTTGACATCCAGGGTTCCCTGGGCTTGTTGGTCCCACCCTTGACCTTTACGGGAACATGTTGCCGCTGTATTCTCTCTATTTCCTTTCTGAAAGACTCCCACTGCTCTGATGTGGATTTTCCTACAAGTAGCTGATCCCAATCCAGGGTCCCGGGAATTGCAGCATGGAGCGAGGGTCCCGGGAATTACAGCACGGAGCGAGGGTCCCGGGAATTACAGCACGGAGTGAGGGTCCCGGGAATTGCAGCAGGGAGTGAGGGTCCCAGGAATTACAGCATGGAGTGAGGGTCCCAGGAATTACAGCACGGAGTGAGGGTCCCGGGAATTACAGCAGGGAGTGAGGGTCCCGGGAATTACAGCACGGAGCGAGGGTCCCTGGAATTACAGCACGGAGTGAGGGTCCCGGGAATGTGCAGCAGGGAGCGAGGGTCCCGGGAATTACAGCACGGAGCGAGGGTCCCGGGAATTACAGCACGGAGCGAGGGTCCCGGGAATTACAGCACGGAGCGAGGGTCCCGGGAATTACAGCACGGAGCGAGGGTCCCGGGAATTACAGCACGGAGCGAGGGTCCCGGGAATTGCAGCATGGAAGGCTATGTGGGCCATCCCACTGGTGCTGGTGCTAAACTTCTACTGAACCCAACTAGTGTAATTCTACTTCCCTGCCCTTTCAAATACTGAACCAATTTCCTTTTAAATGATGTTACCGTCTCTGCTTCAATAGTCCCTTGTGGTGAAACATTCCCTGTTTTAATAATCCTATGGGAAAACATTACTAACTACCCCTTCATTCCTCTAGTGATGATCCTCAGTCTGAGCTGCTGTTCTTGTTCCGTTCTTTAACAGTCTGCCTACATTACTTCTAAAAGCTCCTTTTAAGTTACTCCCCTCCCTCTATGCCCATTTTAGTTACAAACTACCCACTCTCTTCACACAGGGTCTGAAGTGATCCTCTTGGCTCGAACATCACAGACTCATTGCCTGAGCCAAAACCACCCCCTCTTAAGCCATTTTCACCCCGAGGGTCACTTATCACTTCCAGCTCCACAACTGGGGCAAATAGATTTCCTGCTAAATACCCACTTCCCCGCTTGTTCAAGAGCAAACCGAGTTCCCTCTCTGCCTCCCCACCCTGCTAGAACACCCAAATCCCAATGATTCTGGGTAAGTTGTCGTGGAGCTTGAGAGAGGCATTGTGTGACTTATTTTCTATCCGTACCTCTGTTGGGATTTCCACCAGCCCAAACTGTTGGTTGAACTCTGGCGAGGAGCCGGTGAGCAGGCCCACAATGGCGAGGCCTGAAACCACAATACTCCACAGCAAGGGCTTGTTCTCTCGTAGGCTCTCCATGAACGGATGACCCTGAAAGCACACACAGGTCAAGCTTAGCACCAGGGACCATTCCAAGTCTTCCATAGGGCGAACATTAACTCTCAGGATAAATAAAACTGGTTTGAAGGTCACTCGCTGGCCACTGCAATACTGCCCCATAAACTCCGCAACGCGGCTCCAGAATTGCATCCCCCTCACTCTCTCAAAGGCAATTACTGGCGCCGAAGCTCGCTGGCAGTGTAAGACCGGCTCCAGCACGACACTTGGTGAATAAAGGTCAGCGAGGGCACCATCCCCGCTCGATCAGCCTCTGGCCGGTACACTGTCCGCTCCTCTTACCTTGTAATTAATGGCGAAAGTGGCCATCTGCATGGCCATGGACATGATGTACACGGTGCTGTTCACCAGGCTGGGCTCAAACTCTTTGTACAGATCCACAAACCCGTCTGTTCTGAAAAAAGGAAAAGTAAAGGAGGGCAGTAAAACACAAAAAGTCCAGGAAAGCCCAAGGTCAGACCCCCGGTCTCCAACAGAGACCAACGCACCAGCTGGACCTCAGCAGCTCAAAGGCCACTTACTGGCTGCAACACTTGTGTTGGTTCTTTGAGCCATTTCACCATTGCTGTCCTGGCTACAGCCCCGACAGTGCAACCCTTGAACAGTGAGCCATTTACTCAAAAATCATCTCCAACTTTCCACTGTCCTCTCCAGGAGTTGCTGACTCTCACTGGGATACAGCGCCATGGTAGTGAATGCCTTCCTGTACTTCGCCCAAGTGGCCATTTGACTATCTACCTGGAAAGTTAGTGTCATTGGGCTACTGGACCATGGAGGGCATCACAGCGGAACCCAATTCCCAGCATCCACCTGCGCACATGTTAAAGAGGCATCACTGAATAGTAACCCGAGCGAACCTTTCCCTCCCGAGTTCGTCCCACGACCTTTCCCCTCCCGAGTTCGTCCCACGACCTTTCCCCTCCCTAGCCCGGGGCTCTGATGCCCATGACCTTTCCCCTCCCTAGCCTGGGGCTCTGATGCCCATGACCTTTCCCCTCCCTAGCCCGGGGCTCTGATGCCCATGACCTTTCCCCTCCCTAGCCCGGGGCTCTGATGCCCATGACCTCTCCCCTCCCTAGCCCGGGGCTCTGATGCCCATGACCTCTCCCCTCCCTAGCCCATGATTTTCAGACAATTAAAATGAGTGGGCATTAACTCTGTTTACTATCTGTGTAAGTACTATTGATACCTCAGCTGAGAAAAGCTAAGTCAGCACAGACGTGGCTCCGACCCTGGGTCTTCATGGACAGGCATTCATCACTCAGCCACCGCAGGAGTGAATTTTAACCCTTTAATTCATTTTCCTTCCTCGGAGACAGCAGAATCCGTTTCCTTCTTTCTCTCTCCCGCTGCACAGTGAAGCAGGCAAGAGTCCCCCTAACTCAATAACCTTGGTGTGCCAGAGATCTAGTGAGGGATGCTCATGCTCCTCAACACTAGGGTATGGTGATTGGGCAGGACAGTATTAAGGGGGCAGAACAGAATTGGATCATGCTGGTTGCGGAGAGCTGACTGGACAAACTGCACTAGGCGCTAATGAGAAAGTTAGAGATTTCCCACGAGTCTGGGGCCGTCTCAACCCAGGCCAGCACATTACAACAGTGACTACACTTTCAAAAGTACTTCACTGGCTGTAGAGCACTTTGGGACGTCCTGAGGTTGTGAAAGGCGCTGGAGAAATAGCGAGTTCTTTCTTTTCTTCACCAGACGCTGAAAGTAGGTGCCTAAAAAGTTCAAGTGTTGTGGTTTCGAACACTGGCAAATCCCTAACTTGCATGAGCACAAGGAGGGAAAATAAAAGCACCTTTCTGCCAGGGCTCTGCATCTTTCCCCTGGGTAGAACCGGGAGATGAGACGAGAAACAATGAGCAGGGTCTCACCTGGAGGAGGAATATTCCTGCGCCGTCTTGTACAAAAACACTAAGCTGACGAAATGGACAGCAAACTGCAGCAGCACGGTGAGTATAGTGTACAGGTTGAATATGTTTGGCAGTGGTCGCACCTTCGAAAGGGTCTTCAGTGGCTGCAAGAAGTCAAGAGAGCAGGAGGTTATGTTACCGAATGACCCACATTGACCCTTCTCATTACACCTAGTGCACATCGTATCATAAGATTTAGATTAGCAATGGAGAGGAGCAGGGAACAATCTAGAGTGGAACTTCTAAACTGGAATAGGGCTAACTTCAATGGGATGCGAAAGGATCTAGCCAGAGTAAAATGGAACCAAAGACTGACAGGAAAAACTGTAACGGAACAATGGGTGATCTTTAAGGAGGAGATGTTCCAAGTACAGGCTAGGTACATTCAAACAAGAGGGAAAGGTAAGGGAAGCAAAGCAAGGGCTCCTTGGATGACGAGGGAGATAGAGAAGATGATGAAACAAAAAAAGAGGGTGTATGATGAATGTCAAGTGAATTCTTCAAGGGAGAACCAGACCAAATATAATAAGTTGAGAGGGGAAGTGAAGATGAAAATAAGATTGGCAAAGAGAGAATATGGACTTTCAGAAGGCTTTCGATAAGGTCCCGCATAAGAGATTAGCATGTAAAGTTAAGGCACATGGGATTGGGGGCAAGGTATTGACTTGGATAGAGAACTGGTTGGCAGACAGAAGGCAAAGAGTTGGAATAAACGGGTCTTTTTCCGAGTGGCAGGCAGTGACTAGTGGGGTACCGCAGGGATCGGTCCTAGGACCCCAGCTATTCACAATATATATTAATGATCTAGACGAGGGAACGAGATGTAATATCTCCAAGTTTGCAGATGACACAAAGTTGGGTGGGCGTGTGTGCTGTGAGGAGGATGCCAAAAAACTCCAGTATGATTTGGACAGGTTGGGTGATTGGGCAGAATCATGGCAGATGCATTATAATATGGATAAATGCGAGGTTATCCACTTTGGTGTCAAAAACGGGAAGGCAGATTATCTGAATGGCAATAGATTGGGAGAAGGGGAAGTGCAACGAGACCTGGGTGTCCTTGTCGCTGAAGGCAAGCATGCAGGTGCAGCAGGCGGTTAAGAAGGCAAATGGTATGTTGGCCTTCGTAGCGAGGGGGTTCGAATACAGGAACAAGGATGTCTTGCTGCAGTTGTACAGGGCCTGGGTGAGACCACACCTTGAGTATTGTGTGCAGTTTTGGTCGCTTTATCTGAGGAAGGATGTTCTTGCCATGGAGGGAGTGCAGTGAAGATTCACCAGGCTGATACCTGGGATGGCAGGAATGACGTATGAGGAGAGATTGGGTCGATTGGGCTTATACTCGCTGGAGTTTAGAAGAATGAGAGGGGATCTCATTGAAACTTATAAAATTCTAACAGGACGAGACAGACTAGATGCAGGAAGGATGTTCCCGATGGTCGGGAGTCCAGAACCAGGGGTCACAGTCTAAAGATAAGGGGTAAGCCATTTAGGACGGAGATGAGGAGGAATTTCTTCACCCAGAGAGTGGTGAACCTGTGGGATTCTGTACCACAGAAGGCAGTGGAGGCCAATTCATTAAATATATTCAAGAAGGAGTTAGATATATTTCTTAAGGCTAAAGGGATCAAGGGATATGGGGAAAAGGCAGGGACAGGGTACTGAATTTGGATGATCAGCCATGATCTCATTGAATGGCGGAGCAGGCTCGAGGGGCCGAATGGCCTACTCCTGCTCCTATCTTCTATGTTTCTATGAGAGTAGAATGGCGGTCAACATAAAAGGAAACCCAAAAATCTTCTACCGGCATGTAAACAGTAAGCGGGTAGTAAGAGGCGGGGTGGGGCCTATTAGGGATAAAGGAGGGGATACATGCTTGGAGGCGCAGGGTAAGGCTAGAATACTCAATGAGTACTTTGTATCGGTGTTTACTAACAAAATATCAGAAGAAGTGAAAAAGGTAGAAGCAATGGAAGGGGTGAAAATTGATAAGACAGGATGTACTAGAAAGACTGGGTATGCTTAGAGTGGATAAGTCGCCTGGTCCAGATGGCTTGCATCCCAGGTTGTTAAGGGAATTGGGGGAGGAGATAGCAGAAGGGCTTGCCATAATTTTCCACTCTTCCCTAGATGCGGGGAAGGTGCCTGAGGATTAGAAAGTGGCAAATGTGACACTATTGTTCAAGAAAGGGTGTAAGGACAATCCTAGTAACTACAATCCTAGTAACTACAGGCTGGTCAGTTTAACATCAGTGGTGGGTAAAATTTTAGAAACAATGATCAAGGAAAAAAATTAATGGGTACTTGGAGAGGTTTAAGCTAATTAAGGAGAGCCAACACGGATTTGTAAAAGGCAGATCGTGTTTGACTAATCTAATTGAATTTTTTGATGAAGTAACAGGGAGGATTGATGAAGGGAATGCAACGGATGTTGTCTACATGGATTTTCGGAAGGCGTTTGACAAAGTACCACATGGAAGGCTGGTTAACAGAATTGAGGCTCATGGAATAGGTGGATCAGTGGCAGCTTGGATAAGGAATTGGCTTAAGGACAGAAAACAGCGAGTTGTGGTAAATGGCTGTTTTTCAGACTGGAGGATGGTAGACAGTGGTGTTCGCCAAGGGTCAGTGCTGGGGCCACTGCTTTTTTTTGATATAAATGACCTGGATATTGGAATACAAAGTAGAATTTCTAAATTTGCCGATGACATCAAACTTGGGGGTGAGGCAAAGAGTGAGGATGATACCAATCGACTGCAACAGGACATAGAAAGGCTAGCAGAATGGGCAGACAAGTGGCAGATGGAATTTAATAGAGAAGTGTGAGGTGATGCATTTTGGCAGAAGCAACAGGGAGAGGCAATATACACTTAATGGCACAGTTTTAAAAAGTGTGCAGGGACAGAGGGGCCTGGGAGTTAATGTGCATAGGTCCCTGAAGGTGGCGGGACATATTGAGAGAGTGGTTAGCAAAGCATATGAGTACAAAAGTAGAGAAGTTATGCTGAACTTT